>OX359275.1:37404807-38004807 GCA_947179155.2 Hedera helix
TAGTTTTTGTAAAATTCTTAATAATGAAATTGATGTACAATGACTTAGAATATAAATATCAAACTTGTTAGAATGATCTTACGAACTTGATGAATATATAGATTAGAGGATCAAAACGATCGTAAAGTCTATTTCAAGACCATAACGACCAAAGGATTTCGCAGAGTCTACTCATGAATTGTAAAGTTTGACATCCGCCTTGCTGAGCTAAATAAAGATCGCAAAGTATTATTTGATCGTAAAGTAAGACAAGCTCGTTGAGTTAATTCTGAAATTGTCAGGTAGAGGAAGATCGTAAAATCAACTTTGAGTTCGTAAAACAAAGTGATAATCGTAGAGTCAGCCCTAAGTTCGTAAAACTAGATGACTCTCATAGAGTTTGTAATCGTAAAGTTGATCGTAGAGCAAAAAAGAACTCTTAGATTTCGTAAAGACGTAAAGTATATGACAGGTCTGACAGTAGACTAACATCCAGATGATCTGAAAGGTGAGAACTCTGAGATGTTAGCTGACTATACCAAGTTTAAAATGAAGATCAGAAAAGGTTGTGTCTAACAACTATTTTGACCAAGTGACATCAAACACATCTGATTGTAATTTTTAGTAAACTGATCTGAAGGCAGAGTCGAAAGTAAGCTGACACAATCTCTTAATATCGAAGTCAAAGATCTTTAAGAATCAAGACATTAAATGAGTAACGACTATTTATCAACGGGAAAAATCCCAAAATCCTCTATAAAATGGACATCAAAATTCAATACAAAATAATAAGTAACAGACTATAAGTCGAACCGCTGTCAAAATATTAAGAACTCCTCTCTACGAAAAAGAATAATTTATTCTGTTACTAAGTCATCACTCATCGGACTTAAAGCCACTTAGCCGCACCTCTCAAATAACTTATCTTACTTGTGATTATTGGTCTTAATGACCTCTTTGTTACAAGTCTAAGTGACTTGAAGAGTTCTTAGTGAACTGATCTTAGTGATCTTGTCTTAGTGACATCTACCAAGTTTAAGTGACTTGAAAGAATCTTAGTAATTCACTGGTGTAATAGATTTTAGTGATCTGATCTTAGTGATCCCTCATCCTTAGTGGGTTCTCTGCCAGAAGTGCAGAAGAATGGACTACGAGTTCTTTGTGTTCTGAACCACCTAAAATTTTCGTGTTTACTTTATTTTCTGTTTTTACATTTTTGCATTATATTTTATCTGGTTGTGACTAATTCTCACAAGTATAATTAAATTCAGAATTGAGAATCTCATTAAATCTGTGAAGAGGTTTTCTTAAAAAAATATTCTGTTGTGCTAAAGTAAATTAATTTGCTTAATTTATTATTTGGTAAATCCTTGTTAAAGTACAAAGTCTTTAAAATGATTTATTCAACCTACATTCTAAATCACTTGTGCCTCTGAAAAATAATAGAATGTATATATAATTAACACTAGGTTTTTAAACTACTGAACACGTGGAAACACATCACACACTTAATGTGTTTTCCCTCAGTTATTTTTATTAAGGACAAGTTTACACCAAGGACGGAGCTACTAGTCGACTCCGCTGGCTGTAGCCCGTCCCAAAATTTTATTTATTTATTAGATATATTATATAATTAAATAGTCCTAAGTTGAAATAATTTTTGATCAGCCTAGTCCAAAGTAGTCTTAAGTTGAAATAGTCTTGTCAGCCCAGCCCTATTTAAATTCCTGGCTTCGCCCCTGATCTACACACATAACAATCAAATATTACATCCATCTATACTATTAAAAAGTAGAGTATGACAATAATTTTAATATCATATCTCAATTTTTTAATGATGTAAATGAATGTAGTATTTGAAATAATATTTGATTGTTGTGTGTTTATAGTTATTCTTTTGTTAATTTCAAGTATCCTTAATTCTTAAAATTTCTCAACATGCCACTGTTTTATTTATTCGTCGTGAATTAAATTACAAATATTATTGCTATTGCTATTAAGCTGATGGAATATATTAAAATCATTTACACACCCATTTTATACTCCGGACTAATAGTGTGAACTTATACTAAAAAAATTTAAAATATCTAATTAGCGTGTTAGAAAGAAATTTATTTAACTGCTGTATGCCGAAAGCTTCATCACCAGATAAAACTATAAGAAAAAAATACACTAAATGAAAAGGGAGGAGCTATCAAAAATACTACTTCCACTCCTTTTAATTACATAACAATTGAAATTTATAACAAGACGTAAACCTAAGCCAAATATATATGCCAAAAAAGCACTGCACGAGATCAGGTATGTGTGTGTGAAATTGTGAAATGCACCTAAAGCTCATTTTCAGACGGTCACTTTTGTTGATATGATACTTAATTCTGAAGTGGGCCCCATGTAAATTGTTCACACTTATTTAAAGAATTACCATTAGATCTTAAATATCCACATCTGACAAGTCACATATTCACATTTGGCAAAGAGAAATGGGGAATAGAAAGTCCAAGAAGAATGAAATATAAAATATTTTATATTGGATCCAAGGAAAACTAAAATGTTATTTACCTTCAAAGAGATTTCCGAAGTATATCTTGATTTAATATAAATTTGAGCAACTCTATATATAGGGAAAAGATTAACAAAAAAAACATCAAAGAATGATTATTTTATAAGGTCATAAACGTTATGTCATTAGAATATTACTTTGGCATTTTATCTTTGATTTGAAGATAATATAAGATACAATTCAAGAGCATGAGTAGTGTGAAAACATGTTGAAGTGAATATCCCCATAACAGCTAGTTTTGTGGTCTGCTGTGATTATAAATTAGGATTTAAACAACCCCGAATACGATTCATTTAGAGAAGTGAGCTTCATCAAAAGTCCATGGCCTTGACTTGGGTTCCATGGTCGTGGCTTTGAACTAAGTGACAATTGTGCTGTGAACTAATTTTCTATAAGTTTATAGATATTACAGCTTCACAACTTATGCTGCTCTACTTTAGCATAAATAAAATCTAATTAGGTTTTCCCTAAAGGGTCTGATCTGGTTTTGGCAAAAGTTTCTTGTGAATATCACAGTAACATTTAGTCCTAAGATTGTAGTTTCTTCTTGATATCTCCCGAGAGTTTAGGTTTAAAGGGGAGGTTAAAAAAGAATTGAGGGCAAGAAATATGGATGACAGGAATGAAGTTGATCAGATTGATGATGTAATGTTACCTGGTTTCCGGTTTCATCCTACAGATGAGGAGCTGGTTGGTTTCTATCTGAAGAGCAAGATTCAGCAGCGACCGCTTCCTATTGAGCTAATTAAGCAAGTGGATATTTACAAGTATGATCCCTGGGATCTTCCAAGTAAGTTAATTCATCTCTCACATATAACAACCACTTTTCCAGAGTTCCAAAACTTTCTTTTCCCTTTTCTTATTTCTTAGGTACGTACTGGTTTCATCTTATTAGCCTAGTCTACATGGATAAAGCTATCTTTCATTTTGTTTTGGCTAACTTGCTAGATAAGAAAAGGATGCCATTTGTTGCAACGACAGAAAAAGTTTGAATTCAGTCAAAACTGCTGATTCATTTTGGAGTCTTCATTTGTCATGTTCTGAAGCTCACACAAGTTTAATATCATCACTGTTTGTGATCAAGCATTTGTTATATAGGGCATGATACTTCACTTTCAATGTCATGGTGGTATCAGTCAACCTTATGCTATGAAAACTTTAGTAGTTACAGCTCCCTAGTAGTTTTTAAAGGTAGTATTAACAGCACACTTGCACTTCCTTACTAATGTTGTCACTTCTTCATCCTCTGATAATCACCAGATCTGGCATCTACTGGGGAGAAAGAGTGTTACTTTTACTGTCCAAGGGACCGTAAATACAGGAACAGTGCACGACCAAACCGTGTGACTGGAGCTGGCTTTTGGAAAGCCACTGGTACTGACAGGCCAATATACTCTTCGAATGGTACCAAATGCATTGGTTTGAAGAAGTCCCTAGTGTTCTACAGGGGCAGAGCTGCTAAAGGAATAAAAACTGATTGGATGATGCACGAGTTTAGATTACCTTCTATTCCTGATGCAGGGCCACCAAAAAAGTTATTGGATAAAAACCTTCCTCCATGTGTAAGTCGATGGAAAAATTTACTAATCGAGGCTTGTCATTAACCCTCGTACTAGATTGTCATTTTTCCTATATATTTTCCGTGCGCAGGATTCATGGGCAATTTGTAGGATATTCAAAAAGGCCAACTCAATGGCGCATCGAGCTCTTTCTCACTCGTGGGTATCTCCATTACCTAAAACATCGTCTAATATGTTTACCCAAGGTTCACACTCCACTCAGTTCAGTTCAGAGAACACGTCTTGCACAGCAGAAACTAGCTCAGCCATGCAGTTATGCAATGAATTGCAACAAAATTCTACAGCTAGTTATTCTGCCCTTGATATTCCCTCATATAGACCAATCAACCCAGCATTTTACAAACCATTTTCTTTAGGTGTTCCGAATGGAGACCTTCACAATGGCTTAGTGTTTTCTCCTCCTGATATGTTTGGACCGAGCACCAAGTCTACTGTTGATGTTACTTCCATGCTTTTCAATATGTCTCCTGCGTTAATTGGGGATGCTAGTAAGACATCTGACAGTATTGACTTTGGAGGGCCACAACAGCAACTCAACTTCTCAATGAGTTCACCAGAAGATATGCAAGGAAGCATAGGCACGGGAGAGGATGACGCAGGCTCGACAAAGAATCATAGCGCAACACATGGCAATAACCAGTGGGGAAACATCCACCGGTCAATAGGATTTCCTTTCAATTTGACATCAAGCTTGTCGGATGCATGGAAACCTAATTTGCCATGGGATTCCCCCCCTTGTCCAAGTGAGATGTCCACTACTTATCCCCAAAACAATTGTTATACATAATTCAACTAACATACCTGTAAGAAGTCTAACTACTAGCCTTGGCTTGAGCAAAGGTGGAAAAACTCAAAACCGCAAACATTATATCCTTAGAACTATTACTGTACAGGTTTCTCCTAGTAACAAAGTGTATTCGGGTGTATATTATAGCCTTTTTTTGGTCTATTTGTCATTTAAGTTGGTGTCATTTGTTTTTCCCGGATATTTTCGTATGCATAGATATCAATAGCAAAGGTTAAGCCAGTTGCATACAATTATAACTTGCTCCCTCAATTTCCAACTAATTATCATAATTGTTGCTATCCGAAGATAAAGATCATAATGCTGTTTCGAGTGCTACTAGTTGTTCCGTCCTAATTACCGCCACACGAATAATGGTAAACTCCCATCTACATAGCATTTTGTATGTTTTCGGAACAAAAGTAGGTGGTATTCATACAGGGAAACCACTCATTCTCGCACATGACAACAGGAGCGATGCACCATTGCACCAAGTACCCTAAATTTTACTTAAACCGTGGAAATGGAAAAACAAACACATGCAAACTAAAAGGAAGGAAAAAGATGTATGCGATACAGCCATACATACATTCATAAGCAATATCCATTATCCAAGGCACAGAGAGCTAATTATAAACATCAAATTATAAAATTAATAGGAACATCGAGATATCACAGGCCATCAGACCATCACTTGTGCACAAGGAATGTCATGAGTTGAAAATAAAAACAAAAGGTTGGGAAATAGAGCTGCAGAGCTTATACATTCATACGCACTAAATACCAGGACCTTTTGCAAACAGTACCTCAAACAAGGGACTTGTGTCATTGAAAGCTTCATAGGAGACTCGTTCATAGAAATTTTATACAATCAATTTCAGCTTTCATATATCTACTTAAAGTAGTTTCTCCGTGTAAAATTACTTGAGGTGGTCACAGGAGTATCATTCATGTAGTTATGACAAAAGTCGGAATGGCTATTTTCTGTTACTAAACATATATTTTGTAAACAGTTTTCAAACCAAACATGCATTGCCAGGACCAACAAAAACAGGCAAGAAGACATGACAATTAAGCCAGCTTGTGTTTATTATGCACCTCCATAAAAAGCTCAAAACCCAGTTAACACGTGCCAAACATCAGGCCCACTAATAGAAATTGATAACAAGTACACTACGAATATTGAAGCTCAAACACAAGACTAAATGTAAAAATAACACAAAATTCACAAAATGAATACATCTGAAATTAGATTTATCGACAAACATAAAAGGTGACGTGACTAAGAAGTCTAAAACCAAATCAAGTTTACTTCCAAGTTTAAGGTCATTGAACATAAATCTTTTCCAAATTTCTACATAATCGTCATCATCAAAGTCAAAATTTGATTCAACGTATGATAATTGAAAAGGCATTTTGCTTTACACTCTCATTTAACTCTTTGTAGCTTGCTTCTCCTTTGACTTCTGAATCTTTAGAACCTTTTTGACAATCTTTTGCTCTTCAACCAAGAAGGCTCGGATGATCCTACCAAATAAATATAGGGTCAAGATTAAGATATCTCACCAACTTACACTCTAATACAACACTAAAATTGGGACTAATAAGGAAACAAAATGGCAGATCATATTACTGTCTAGGCCTACACTATGACATACCTCTCCCTGACAGCACCTCCAGACAACACCCCGCCATAGGCACGGTTGACAGTTCTTCGGTTTCTGGACAATCTAGACCTCTTGTATTCAGCAGGTCTCAAGTGAGGAATCTACAAACAACAAATACTTTTAGTTCAGAACACTGCTACAGAAAAAGTGGTTAAAACATCTGAATTTGTATCTCATACCATGCACATTAAAGTTATATTTTTGCACAGTAAATGCATCACCACATACAATTAATACATTCTGTATGGACACAAGATCATCTTGGTCTTGACTTGTAGTCTTCCCTCTACGTAGGGATGATCCATCTTTAAAATAACTTTTTCAAGTGCAACTTCACATAAGGGAAGAGTTTTAACATGAGAAAGACCAAACCATTGATGTAGGACAAAGTGGAAAGAAAGAATAAGAGTATCTATTTTCGCAGAGAATCGGTAAAAGAACACACACAACTTTAATCTCAAATCAATACATTCAATAATCTGTCCACAATAATGAATTTACAACCTTATTTATAATGTTCCTAAACACTCTCCTAATCCAATTTGGACTCTGAAAGATAAATACAAATTAAATGAGATAATTACAAATTATAAAAATTAACTTAAACACAACTTCTAATTAAAATATAACTCCTAATTAAAATCTACTACTATAACAAAACTATCATAATTAAAATAAAACTTTCATAAAATATCCTAGTAAATAATTATATTAATTATCCAATATTTATTCCTCACTAACAATACAAAATTAATAATAATTTTATTTTTTTTCCTTTACGCCTCACCATCTTGTTCACTTTCTAGTATTAAGCATGATACTTAAAAATCATCACATATCCAATTTACTGTCTCTGTTGTCCTTGGATACTTGAGAAATATTGTGGATTCCTTATAAGATGGATTAAATAGAAGTTAACCACACGTTTATCTAAATAACAATACTTTTGTCCAATTAAAAAAAACATAAAAAAGGAAAGAAGAAACAGAACTCAAGGGATAGTTTAGCCAATACAGGTACAAGCTGGTCTAAACTAGGAAAGTAACACCTAAAAGGAATTCTGACATCTGCAACTACCATTAGGTTATAGACCAAATGCAATTATTCATTGAGCATACCCAAAGTAGGCCTCAGCAATGACCCAAGCATATTTTAGGCTTCAATAAATAGAACAGTAAAAGTTATATGGTTCACCGCTATTTTTGGGATACAAACTAATAATCTCTAGTCAAATTTCTGTACGAAGAAATGCAACAGACTTCTAGCAATATAGAAGAGCAAAGGGCAGAGTTACCTCATAATAGTGTAAAATTGCGATACACAAGCTTGGTTACACTTCATAAGAACACAGGTAAATTTTCATATCAAATACTATAAGCTACTCCTTAACAGTATCAAAAAATTGCTTTACAGAATAACCATTCTGCATCCTCTACTAAAAACAGATCAAACACAACAATTAAATTTTCAGATCAAATGTATTTAAGCAGAAAATTTAAAATAAATATATAAATAAAATTCAAACCCCTTGGATTCTCTTTCCAGTGACGGGGCACTTAGGACCGCTAGCTCTCTTCTTGGTCGTCTGGTAAACCAGCTTCCCACCTACAATGTCACGTATATGAACAATCAGAAGCACCCCACTACAACGCAAATCTAAGGGCACGTTATGAAATCCACACAAGCCAAATCGATTCATAGTCCGAACACAACCATATTATATTCTAGAATAAATGCAAAACTGTTAACATTTTCCAAAATAAATAGATCACAAAACCAAATTAAAATTAAAAAAAAATCAGTCTTTGCAAACAAGCGAATACAACAACAGAAACAATATAGTAAACATGATCAAATATGAAGATAAGCATATAAAAATACGAGAAAGTAAGCAAATGAGAAGTAATTGGGGTCTATGAAGAATACCGGGAGTTTTGACAACCCTATGCTGGTTGGATTTGGTGGCGTAACTATGCCGTTTGCGATACGTGAGCCGCTGAACCATCTTTTTCTCTCTCCTCTCCTCTCTCTGCTCTACTGTGAGATAAGCTTGAGGCAAACAGGTTTTCAAAGAGAAAGTATATAAATAGGAAAACCCTACATCCGATGGCTGCTGTCAAATCCTTTTAACGGATGAGATTAACATTCTATAGACACCAAATTTTAATTTATTTTTATCTTATCTATTTCCTTGGTTTCTAGACATGAACAAAAAATTCGAGATCCGCAGATCGATTTGATCATGTCTAAGTCTGGCCTGGTGAAGGCCTAGCCCGTTCAGGCTCTACCTGCAGAATTCAAAAAAGTCATTGTTTGAACACTAAAGTCGGGCTTTGTCCGAACTGAAAAAAAGTCCGGCCCGACTTACAAGCCGTTGTTATAAAATAATCTTTAATTAATATGTTATTATTGTAAATATTACTTTTGTCTTAGAAATGTTTGTCTATATTTAGTCAATAATAAAATAGTTATCCACTTACTCTGTTATATGTTTAAGATATTAAAAAGGTAGTGTACTTACCTATTTTTGTTTTTCACTACAACTAAAATGAGTGAGGGAGAGAGAAAAATAAAATAAGAAGTTAAGATATAAGAATATACCATTTAAAAAACTAATAAATTAAATGCATTCTCGAAGAAACTTGCCCCGTAATTTGTTTCTTTAGAAAAATATTGTGCTATTATCAAATTTATATATAATTATAAATCACTCTAAAGGTTTGGTTATACATAATTACAGAAAAATAACTTGGACCAAGGTCTGGCCTGGCTAGGTCTGGCCTGCAGGCCTCAAAAGACCAAATTTTCGTTGAGAAGTTCAGTCTAACTTGACTTGCAGGCCCAAAAATTAAAATCTGTCATGACTTGATTAACGATCAAAGCCTACCAAACCAGATTTGCCTGTCATGCATGCCTCTTGGTTTCTTAGTAAGCCTCTCAATTTATTTATATGTTTTAAGGTAGTTCCACATAAGTTTAAGTTGTACATTATACTCCATTTGTCATAGTTTTGACTTTAAGGAACCAATTTGGACATCTTAAAAATTTAAAAGTGATTTTAATTATAAATTCTCTCTATATTTGTCTTTTATTTTCAAATCATTGATCTCATATTCAGTTGCATTTCAAAAAAATATATTTTATAATTAATGATTTTATCTGCTTTATAATATTTATTTTAATTAATTAAAATTAAATAAATTTATATCAACATTAATTTTTTTTATTTTGCTAATTAATACCTTTATCAATATTAATATATAACAACGCAAAATGCAATCTCAAATTCAATTATTCTGAATCAATTTCGTTGGTCACGAGTCAATTAACCGAGTTTGACTTAACTCAATTTGGATAGGTTGAACGGTCGTTCTTTCCCAAAATATTCTTCTCCGATAAAACTCTTTTTTTCGAAAAGTAATTCCCAAACTCTTCGTCTCCCACTAAATTAGATATTTATGAATCAATAAAATTAGACTTATAATATATAATAATATGCATATATAATATTGTAATATTTATACATTACACACACACGCACACACGTGTGTATATATATATATATATATATATATATATATATATGGGTGAGTAAGAAATCGAATTGCACCAAAAATCGCACCAACGGTTTCGGTGTATATGGTGATTTTAGGTGGTTAAAAAATCGCAAATGCGGTTTGAGTTTAATTTCTGGGCAAAACCGCATCTAAGAAAGCTCACCGCACCATGCACTATCAAAATGAAGCATATCATAAGTATTATTATAATGTACAAATATTTGAAATTATCCTAAATTGTAATTATCTCTGTCTAGAATTTTCATATGTAAGGATATATCATTATTCATGTTTTTAGGTTCTATTTTACTTTTGTTTAGACAAAACATTATAAGTAAAATTATATGTTATGAAAGTGGTATTTAATATTGCGTGATGCTAAATTATTAATTTAAATTGCATAAAATTTAATTATTTCAGTTAATTTTTTAACCGAAACCGCACCAAATGAAACTGCACCGCGTGATTCAAAACCGCACCACACAAATCACAAGTTATTTTTCATGTAGATTTGAATTTGTCAAACCGCACCTAAGCGGTTTTATATGCGGTTTGAATTTCAAATCGCACAAAACCACACCATGTTCACCCCTATATATAGAGAGAGAGTATTTGCAATAATTTTTTTAAAGAATATTTTAATAAAATTAGAACATCTAAGAAAATAAATATTTTAATTTATAATAAAAATACTAAATTGTACCATATAAAAATAATAACGACACATGATGATCATTATTTAAATAAAATAAATAAATAATGCCTATAAAATAAATTAAAATATTTTTTAAAAAAAAACTTGGACACTAGCCCGTTATTGTACACGGGTTATCAAACTTAAATTAGATATTTATGAATAAATAAAATTATACTTATAATATATAATAATATACATATATATATATACATACATACATATATATATATATATATATATATATATAGAGAGAGAGAGAGAGAGATTATTTATAATATTTTTTTTAAAAATATTTTAATAAAATTAGAATATCTAAGAAAATAAATATTTTAACTTATAATAAGATAACAAGAGATCCTCTTATGAGTCGATTCATACTTAATTAAAAATAATTATGAATTAACTCAAATAGTTAATTTTCTTATAACTATTTGTGTATCGCAATTGTACTTAATTTAATTTTTGATTAATAGTGAGTAAATTTGGGTGGGACTGGACTATCTCGGATAGTCCCTAAGTTAACTCGAACGGTCACGATGATGGTAACAAATCCATTGAGTCAATGATGATTAATTATTGCCTTGGTTGTTTGTCTCTTCTAAAATTATTGAATGTGTCTTATTATAATCGAAACTGGTGTGGTGTGCGCGTATTCATATTAATACTACTCGAACATGTGAATTCCCGAACGATTGTATTTAATTTGGGATACGAATTACCTTCCACTCTCTAAACCATTACTAAGAGAAACAGGGTTGAGATTTAACACAAAAATTAGCACTACTGTTCTCCAAGTTAAAAACTTCTACGAAATTTGAGATAAAAATTTCTAAGAAAAAAATAAGTGAAAATTTATTTTTAGATTAATATATGTTATATGTACTTACCATATTTATATATTGTAAACGATATTTTCATATAAACAATTTTCATATTGTTCATTTGGTTAGCCGCATAAATACTTTGATAAAGTATAATTATTTTTAATATAAATAATTGTTTATAAACAAATCGTGCCTCACACGAACTATTACACTAGTTGACTTCAAATTTTAAAATAAGATTTTTTTTGCCGAACGAAAATAAAAGTACTAATCCTAAAAGATTATTATAGTCCCTTATTTTTTTCTTACTTCTGAACTTCAAATATATAAATTAGGTTTATTGTTGTTTAATTTTGCTTTTTCTATTTAATTTCAACATCGACTTTTCATGTTAGATGCAGTCATTGGTGAACAAATTTATACGTGCGAGGAGAAGTGAAGTTCAAAATAATAATTCTAAAGTAATTAAACTACTATATATATAAACAACTGAGCTTTAATTAAATAGGCTTGAAATTTTGAATAGAAAAAAAAAACAGTAAAAGAAATTAAATTACAACGTGAATATTCTATATTATGTTTCCGGCTATATAAATCCTCTAATTTCTTCCCATCAGTAATCGCGACTATTAATCTCATTTGTTTAGTTGTTCTTCCTTCGAAAAGGTTTAATTTACTTTTTCTTATGAATTTCTCGTAAAAGCTTGGTTGTAGTTATGCAGAGAGTTTTTAATACCTTACCTATCTTATATTTTTTATACTAAAAAAAAATAACAGTAAGACCATTTCTTTTTTACAATATAAGATCACTTATTTTTTGTAAAATATACAAAGGCCTTGATACGAAGGGCCTTTATCCTAGTTTTCTTTTGATTTGTCTAAATCTATTTGTTTTTTTTTTATTTTTAATAATTTTTTTATATTATTTTTTTAATACTATCCTCATTTAATTTTTTTTAAAAATTCATTGAAAACAACATTACATACATTAAAAAAATTAAGACTATTAACTTTGATAATAAAAATACAACCACACTCTTTCTCTCTCTCTCTCTCTCCTATATTTTATTATTTCAATAAAAAATTAGGAGATTAATTAAAATAACAAAAAAATATGATAATAGAGTAGTTAAGATAAGTAATATAAATTTAGAGATAATATTTTTTTTTTAAACTAAGACGAGTAAAATTAGAGTGAGAAAATAACAGTCTATCTATTCTATAAAAAAGAGTTACATTTGTAAAAAATATTCTATAAAATAATATTATTTTTGCTAATAGTACTTGGACGGAGGAAGTGAATGGAAGGAGCATAATAGAGAATAAATAAAAAAAAAAGCGGATAAAATTCCCCAGTTGACATCTAGCGAGATCTGAAGACAAAATGGCATAAAAATGACAATAACTGTAATTGATAATGTGAACATGGCACTAAAGTCTCATAGTCAATGAAGTGTTGGAGAGAAAAATAAAGCGGAGGGGGGAAGGTCACAAATCACAAAGGGAATTATTGCAGAAACATTCGTCTAACACACGCGAAACTGAGCTTTCTAGGATACCACCTCACCTTGTTCAAGCCCAGATTTTGATCAGTTCTTTCATATTGTATGAAAGCATTTGATAGTCACATCTTTTTAATATATATATATATATATATATATATATATATAAGAAAATTTTAAAAAACGAACTAAAGACGAACCGTCGTCTTTGGTATCTATGGCGACGGTTCGACCCGTCGTCATAGAGTGCAGCTATGGCGATGGGTCGAATCGTCGCCATAGATACCAAAGACGACGGTTCGTCTTTGATTCGCTTTTTAAGATTCGCTGGAGAAGGGGAATATATATATATATATATATATATATATATAACATTCTTTCAATTTATGCTTTTCTGTGACAACTCACAAGGGAGCCAAAGACTTCGAATTACAAAGTTGCAGCAAAAATTTCCCAAAACAAGTCATTTTTCTAGGCTAGGCTACTAACATGGAAAAAGGCAAAATGAAGGTTCTACGTGTATCTTCCTGTTTATGAAACTAATTGTGTTTAATTTATTGCGACACCAAGCTAGTTGATCCGTTGTTAGTTTTGACATGTTTAACACCCTTGACACTAATTTCATATCTACTTGAGAGAAGAAAAAAAGAACTTGATCACAAGGATTGTTGTCGTCTCGGCACTTTAGAAACTTCTTCAGTATGCAATTTGTACTTCTCAATTGGTCTTTAAGCTTCCTCTCTTTCTGCAAGCCAAGATAAATACAGATTAGCATTCAGAGTTATATAAAAATCAAAAATAAATACTTCTATTTTGTGTGTAAATTTTTCCAGTTTATTGGTGTTAACCTTTTGAAGATCTTTTCTAATCTCCTTTAGAATCTCAGGTTCTGCTAGTAGTCCCTTTTGGTTCTTTACCTTTGTGTCCTTATCAGCCCGAATAAAACGCCATAATATTCGCATTGATTCTTCCACAATCTCCACTAGCATATCACTGGTAATGGAATAGTCATCTCCCTGGCCGCTTCTTGCCTTCTTTGTGTCATTCCAGTCCTCTGCATAAATCATAGTCTTATATAATGTTGTACATTGAACATTTTAATTACATGCAGTTATTTATGAAATAGTACGATTTATCCCAAACTTACAAATTCTCACCTCTTATGACAGGAACTTGAAGAAGACTACGCGTAGCACATCGATGTTTAATGAAATTTTGGACCCTTGGTCCTTGGAAAGGTTCATCCTCTATAAATCTTTGGACAAGGACTTGAAACTGTTGAAATTCTCCAGCTGCTTCATTATAGCGACGTATACCACGTGGATCGGATTCCCAAAGATTCAAGGCCATCTCATATTGCCAATGTAGGAATTCCCAGGAAAGGCACATTTGGCCAACATATGCCACTTCTAACTCACTCAGCAATTCATTGATGAATTTCTTAGTGGGGTCAGTGTCATATTTTTTGCTTTTGTATAGGTATAAATTTTCCGAGAGAATGGATGCCATTTCTGGAACTGAAATTTTCTTGGTTGAAATTGATTGTGGATCTTTCAGCTGCAGAAAACCTGTGATGGACTTACATGAGGGTGCGACAAAAATCAAAGAAATAAATATAGATAAAACATGTAAAACAGGTCATTAAACATTAATTATATCTCAAAAGTCCTTTAAAGTATTTTGATCAATTTTAAACAGGTCATTTTTACGCTTTGCACCAAAGCAAGGATCATGTTTTTTGTGTTTCTGCTGATCCCAACTAACCAGATTTAGTGGGTCCTTTTCCTTTTCATCTTAATCATGAAAGTTAGGTTGTCTTGTTCATTTAGTTGTTGATAGTTATGCACAGTTTCTTTATACACCTAATTTGATGAAAGAAAAATGCAAAGAAGTTCATAATGATAAAGAATGTCTGTAATTATGACAAAAGAAAGTATCAAGTGACTGACCTATTGCATACATCTTCTGGTAATTCAAGATATCGAATTTTCTCATCCTCTCTCTGTAGCTCTTGTAGAATTTGTGAAGCTCACCCATTGGATTTCCATGCTGAAACTTCTCGTCGATTTTCCATGACTTTAAATCCTCCATTATCTTGGGTGATTCCGATTCCTCCAGAATAGTGGGAAGACCAGTAGCTCTGACCTTTTTAAGCTCCATCTTTAACTGCTCCATCAATTCTTGATGTTCCCACAGTGTTTCAAGTTTTGTATCTTCACCAAAAACTGTCGAATCCTTTAAATCAGGAATTTCAGAATTATCTGAGCTTTCTATAGGCTTGTTATCATTTATGCCACTACTTTGGCCATATTTGAGGTTGTCTGACTCTTGACGAACGTCTTTCTCGGAAAGAAAGTTGGCATTCAACTTATTCGAATTTATCAGATTATCTTCTTCCAAATTCCTAAGCTCTTCCATAATATCACTATCTTCTCCATCAAAATCATCGGATTCTTGACCTTCATTCGAGTCTGAAATTTCTTCATGAGATTTTACCTTGTACCCATAAATGTCCATCAAATGATCAAGGACAAATTCTCCTCCAAAGTCTACATATGATAAAAACCCATCCTTGTCAGAATCAATAGAGGAAGATTCCGTCTCATCAGAAACATGCAAATTGTTTTCTTCATCAATAGTTTCTCCCTCATCTCTTGTTATTGACTCATTTAATTCTTCCCCATTAACCGAATTCTCATACCTTTCTTCGTGAACAGATTCTGCTTCTGAATGAAGTAAACTAAAATCCTTATCTGACAAGTACTCTTCTTTGTCATCAATATCTCCATTTCCAAGATAATTACCATTCATATCTGTATCTACCTCTTCTATACGCTCCACCTCCTCAATGAAGGTGCTAAAACTCTTACCAGACATAATTACTAGTGTTTGTATGGCTTCGGAGCTAACAAAATCAGCATTGTCCCTCTTAATTCTACTGAATTCTTCATAAGTAGGAAATTTAAATTTGAAACAGAACTCGTTTGTTTCTTTCTCGCAAAGTCCATCCCTTTCTGTATCCCTATAATCAGTACCATCTTCTTCATACCCCTTTTCTGGCTCTGCCTTCACATTATCGGAGTCAATTTTATGGTTTTGTTCACATAAAGAGCTTGGATTGTAATTTAAAGAATAAGCCTTCCTTTTTAACCTGTAAAGCGAAGCAAAAAAGACAAAAGAAAAAAGGTAAAAAAACCCATAAAATAAATAACATATAGATACAGAATAGAAAAGAAGACGGAAGAAAAGGTCAGAATTTGAATACCTAAAGAAGTATGTGCTGATGAAGCTAAACAGAGGAAGCAAATGTGTGGATATAAGAAACCAGAAATCGGCAAAGAGGCGAAACAATTTGTGAGATAGGACCTCATTAACCGAACCCATTCTTCAATAAATTAAATGGGTACTGATCACAAACCCGTCAGTTTGAAGCAAGAAATGGAGAGAAAAAAAAGGGAGAGAGATACATATAGAAAGACAAGCTCAGCAAACTCATGGCTCCATTGAATTTGTCAACCAAAAAAAGGGACTCTGCACCTGCAAGAAAAACGAAACCCATGTTAAGAATTCTAAAGATAAAGTACAAAGAAATCTGACCCACTTAAAGAGAGTCTATGACGCAGGTTGAAACATACCTTTGAGCGACTAGGTTTGCTTAGAGCCTTGGTTTTCTGAGGTCTGTTCTGGGGTTTATCAGTTGAGAGGTCTGCTTTTCCTGTTCATTTTCTCAAGTCTCAACTGTTCAAGCACATACGAGGAGAGAGAGAGAAGAAGAAGAAGCAAGACTGAGGTCAAATTGAATTTTGAGTGAATATTACCTCCCGCTTGAGCTGACTTGGAATCTCCCCAAACTTTACATAGCAAAGGTCCGAGCTTTAAATTTCTTGGATGTATCACCTAGTAATAACAACTTAAAGTATTCAAATTTTTTTGAATATTTATGTTGAAAGCTCAAACGTCAATCTATATACACAAAACTTGATTTTTTAATTTTCGACTTCGGTCTTTACTAAAAAATTAAAATTTAACTACAATTAAAATACTTTTTAAATTTTCTTAATTTTACTTTATTTATTTTAAAACAATCCAAATAGTCACAAATAAAATTCAAGTTTAATAGGACTTTTTTTTAAAACATGCTCCATGATAATTTAGTTTGATTCATATAATTGTTTTCCAACCTTAATAATACCATAAGAGTTAATAATAAATTATAAAACAATAAAATCAAACTAAACTATATGCATATAGATTAGTAAGTTAAGTTGTGAAATTATTAACTATAAAAAATAATTAATAGTTAGTGTTGTAGAATTAAAATTCTTTTTACGTTTTTAATAATAACTTATTATTCTACAATTCGTTTGAAATTTTATTTTACTCAATTTTAAACTCTAAATAATTAAATATTAAAAATGTTGGACAAATATAAAGATTACATAATAATTTATATCTAGAAGCTGAATATATAAGTGGCGTTTATTTCAACTTCGTAGGTCGATAAACTAAGTGCAAATATCTTAATACATAAAAAAATTGAAAGTTAAAATTACCTCGAGGTGTTTATTAAATTAACTTCTCAACTAAAGAACAATTTTTAAAGAATCAAAATTAGAAGTAACTTTTTAAAATCAGGACTTAAGAGTACAAAAGGTGAAATAAACAAGTACTAGTAGTAGTTGATTTAATTTCAACAAGGGCCACATCCTAAAGCTACTTATTGTTTTGTTTTCGTACAATGAAGGCAGGCATAATAAACATCGTCATAGTATTTAGTGCAGGTGATTTAAGATATAATTATATATATTAAGAAATTTTAATAATATTAATATTAATTTAAAATTTTATTATTATTTATAGACTAATTAATTGTTTTTATTTCTTTCTTTTTTAATTATTATTTTTTTAAAAGTAAAATAGGAAATAATTATAAAAAAAATTAAACATTTTATATTAAAAAAAATAATTTTAAAACAATTTATATAATAAAATTAAAATAAAATAAAATTTAAAAAATTTATATAATAAAAAAGAGGGAATACTTACCTAACCTCTCCTTATTTTCCTTGCGGGGCGCACCGCCTTAACTACGCGGTTTCCATCTCGGTTTTATGATTTGTACTTTTGTTGTACGCTAAATTTAGATAATTATTAATTTTATAAAAAAGTTAATATTTTTATAAAATTTTATTTACATAAAGGTATGTTTTATTTATCATTCACGTGAAAAGAATTTTATGAAAATATAATTTTTTTTATAAAAATATCAATTTTCTAAATTTAAAGTCATAAATTTGAAGTCATCCTTTTCGTATATTTTCATAATTTTATTATAAGTAATGATCTATACAATGATGAGTATAATGATCTAATATAAAAATAGTGGGACTTACAATGTAAAAATAGTGGGTTCCACTATTTTTATATTGGGTCATTGTATCATCATTGTATGGGTCATTACATATAACAAAATTCATATTTTTATGAATTTTGTTATACGTAATGATTATTTATATAATGATTTATACAATAATCTTTTGTAAAATAGTAAGTCTTATAGGGCAATTAAAATATAAAATCTATCATTTTATAAAAAAAAATATTATATAAATTATTATATGAATCATTACATATAATAAAATTTTATTTTTATCAATAGATACATACTTTGTCAAATTTTTATTATATAAATCATTACAAAAAACCGAAAAGAAGCAGAGAATAGATAATACTAATACCTTGACAGTGATTGAAATCCGATGTCTAATTTCTAATCACTTTCCCTGTGAGTAGGCATAAATTTGCAACTTTACGATCTACCACCATTAGACAGATACTATAATTCAAGAAAATACTAAGAAACTTCGGAACTCTCCCTTGTTGTGTGAAGGTGATGCCTCTTTATATATATATATATATATATATATATATATATATATATATATATAAAGAGAAAGATGCAAGAGAAATCAAGAGGTCAATGAAGAAAGGAAATAGACGGAACGGAAGCAAACATACTAAGGGTTAAGTAGGAATTATAAAAAGGAAAGTAATCGAATTTGATTTCTATGTAATTAATTCTATTGAAAGAATGAAACACTGGCATTGGCGGGTAAAAGTTATGTGAGGATGCATTCCAATGACTTCTCACGCGTCACTTGAAAATACGACTTCAATTCCTTCTCAATTACTATCTCTATCCTCCAAGAAGAAGATATGCGCTTTATTCGTCTACTTTTGTTTGCTGGGTTTGTAACGATATTGTAGTGTTTGAATTTATAAATATATTTTAATGTTATATTTGTAAGTTAAATACATTAAATTTTAAAATACGCCAAACATTATATAACTAAACACACACTAAATAATTAATTTTAAGAAAAAATTTATTTATAATAGTTGTTAAGAATATAACACTTGTGATATGATAATACAAAATTTACTTAGAATATACTCCATCTGTTCTTTTGAAGATGCCAAAACTTAAAATATACATATTTTATACAAATTAATAAAAAATAAAATAAAGTAAAGTATAAAATAAATTTTAATTATATTCATAATGGATTTCATGCAAGTATACCAATAAATTTTTGTATTTTTAAAATTAAAAGACCCCAATTATATTCTCTTAAGAGTCAACAAACTCATCAACCCCATGCGAAATATAGACAATGTGAATAGTGATTTATTATAATACATGGATAATAGTTTGTTATGATACTTATTTAAATGTAGGATAAATATTTAATCAAAAGTTTGAGAAGACGATGGTAGTTATTAAGTATTTATCTAATTAATAAAGTATAGAATTATATATTATAGATTCCTTCGATCTATTATTAAATTAAATATTTTGAATAAAATATAAATTTATTTAATTATAATTACGAGAAAGTAATTACTTTAATTTTATTTAGATTGGATGAATGCGTCAAAATTCTAATCCAAATAAAATTATGAAACTTAAGTTTTAATAAATTTAATTTAGTTATGACAATTAGTTAGTAATGAATTAATTATAATTTTTAACTAATTTACTACTATTACTAAAATTTAGATTTATTATTAATACAATTAATCATGTGATTTGATAAAAATTTAAGTTTTAATAAATTTAATTTATTTAAAATATTAATTTAATAATAAAATTCACCACTAATGCTAGTATAATCAAATCACATGATTTTTTAAGACATTTTTTTGATATCTTAATAAAATTTTAATAATAACATTATCCTACATAAAATTTGTTAAAATATATTATCTTATAAAACATTGTGATAGAAAAAGCTTATATAATAAAATTGATAGACATAAACTAAAAATTCTTTTAAAAAGATACTTATCCTGTTAGAGATATAAAAATAAAAGACACTTTTTTTTTTCTTAACATGTTAGCTTCTTTTTTCTTTTCTTTTTTAATTCTTTACAAATTTGAAAAATATTTAATTATTTCAAATTTAGATGGAAAAACAAAAACTGAACAAAAAATTTATGAAATGAAGTTTATGCTTCTAACCCGTGCGCAGTACGAACAACATGAATACTAATTTATTATCTTATTAAATGTTAGAATATTTAATTTGAATTTGTGAAGATAGTTGTACTTATTAAATTAATGAATATCTATTTAAATAATTAATTATTCAATTATATATTATAATTTCGATCAATTATCAAGCTAAATTTTTGAATAGAGTGTAAATTTATTTAGTTATGATTATGAAAAAAATAATTATTTTAATTTTATTTAAGTTGGTAATATCATTCAATATTAGTGTTCATATTGACAAAAATTTGCTTGAAATTATAATCCGAATAGAACTATTAAACTTAAGGTTTAATAAGATTTAATTTAGTTAAAAAAAAAACTAGTTAGTAACGAATCACCTATAATTTTTAAACTAATTTTATAGTTATTAAGTTTTTAAAAAATTTACTATATTATTCTTGTGATTTGGTAAAATTTTAATGAATTTAATTTAGTTAAGACATTAATTTAATAATGAAATTCACCATTGATACTACTATAGATAAATCACGTGATATGTTAATATATATATTTTTAATATTTTAATATTTTAAAAAAAATTGGAATAATAAAATCATTCCACATAAAATTTGTTAAGATATATTATCTTATATAAAATTATGATAAAATCAAAAATAAAAATTCTCTTAAAAGTTACATTTTTTTTTAAAGATTGTTTGGGTTTTTTTTAAATACTTTATAAATTTGTATAGTACTTGTACTAATTTAAATGATAAAAAAAAAAAAAGATCTTTTTCTTTTTTGCTCCTATTAAAAATAAAAATATTTTAAAATTTGGCTAACATTTAATTAATACAAATTTAGATACTACTTTTGTCAATATGAATGAAAAAATGAAACCAAAAATATGTTTTGGACCAAACCTAAGTATAATATTTTTTTTCTCTTATTCTTATAAGTAGTATGCCTTACTTAAATATTTTCTTAATATTTTGCATTTGATTTATAATTTAAATATTTTTATAAGATATAATTTATTTTTTTTGTATTTCAATTATGTTTTTGTGAGACAGAGGGAATATATAAATTTTAAACTATTAGACATTGTACAGTGGATAATATCGTTTAAAAATATTAATATTTATTATCAGATAAATAAAAGAAATAAACATATTATAAACTTTATGCCATTTAATATTTTTAAATTAAAACGGAATGAGTAATTACGTGAGACAGAGAAAGACAGGACAGAAACCCTTCATTTCCCTGGCAAAACTGTTGACCTTATAGACAGATGGATAAGAAAGTTGCCCTGCCCCTAACAGTCAGACGTCAGTGAAGCATCTCTCTCTCAACTCTGACTATTGTAAATAGAGGGCGAGATCCGCTCTTCATATCCTTTTATTTTATCCTTAAATAAATACACGTTATGTATATAATTAACATAAAAAAATAATAATAATTTATATTAAATTTAAAGAATATAATTAAAATATATAAAAAAATAAATTAAAAAGAACAAAAGTGTAATATTACCAAATTTTCTAGGGTATAAAGAAAAGAAATTTTTTATAGATAGATATAATTGATACCATAAATAATAAAATAAAATAAAATCTGATCCTCAAAATTTCAGAGACAAGTATGTTTTTGCACAGCGCATCCCTAACTTGAATGTTGTTAAGTTTGGCATGCAAAATTTATTTTTATTTTCTTATACTTTGAAATGGCACCTGTCTGTCTGTACCACGGGCTAGAATGTCAGAGTAAGGATCACACGGGGTAATATTAATGGATGAATAAATTTATAAACATAATTTTAAAATTTAGATTTAAATATAAAATTTTATTTTATTATAAAAAAGTAAAATTTTATATAAAAATTTGTGCTAAATTTTATTTTTAATAATGAAATTGAAATTTATTTTATGTATGTGAATTTATCCTTAATGGATCAACTACAATTGGTCTTACAACTACTAAAAATAGCGGTCCAACTTTGCTTATATTTCCTGGTGCAAACGATTATTTTGCTTCTAATATATTATTATCTCATGTCATTTTTTTTATATATAAAAAAAAAAACTTGTTTTCAAGTGTCACTAACACTCGTATTGGGTTCTTCGTTTCTTTTTATTTTGTTAATCTCGAAATGAAGTGGGCATATAGGGATGTGCAGTTGGTAAAAATTATACCAAATCAAATCGATACTAAAATTATTCAAAATTTAATATCGATATTAATATCAATTGGACCGATATATCGAACGATAAGTCAATTTTGTAACACTCCTTTTCTAAAAAAGAAAGAAAAATCACGCGCAAAGTACAACAAGTCTCAAAATATTAAATATAATTCTTCAAAAATTCACAAAATAATTAAAATCTAAAATTAAATCAACTTAGAAAGTCAGGTATAACTCTCTTCACACAAAATCCTAAATCGTCCTTGCAAACCTGTCAGAAAAAAAAAACCTCAGTAGGAGTCAAACGCCTAATACGGATTTAAAAATTTACAAACGAAACAAAACTGAAATCTAGAATTGACTGAATAGAATACGAATGATGATCTCAAATACAAATACCAACAGAAATCGAAAACACTAAAGTTTGAACAAAAGTATAACTGAGTCGACAAAATTAATGAAACCAAACAGAAGACTGAATATCGAACTCAGAAATACATCTTGCCACACAGGCAAGTCAAAACAATGCTATACATACAAATCAAAATAGAACAACAGGCTGAATCAAAGTGGTTGAGTGTTATTTCATACTAAGCTCAAATACAAATAACTAAAAGCTAACAAAATACATCGGTACCATAATGTATACAAATCAAACCAGATAGTACGTACAACACAAGCGTCACTAATCCGCCAAACAAATCGAATCAAATCAAATAGTGGGTCAACCATATGTATCCTGAACAGACACATCACAACACCAAAACTCATACTCCTGAGCAAACGAAATATCCTGAATAAACACATTAAACTCCAAAGCTTATACTCCAGAGTAAACAAAATATCCCGAATAAACACATCAAACCAAATAAATACATCAAACTCCAAAACTCACACTTTAGAGCAAATAAAATATTCCAAATAAATATATCAGACTCCCAAGCTCGAGTATACCCTGACGTTTTAAACTACAAAATGTAAACCCAAATGGGGTTCAATCAAGGCTTACATGATCATCTCTAAAAAATATCAAATTATTTTAAATACGAATAAACTCAACTATCACAATAATACCAATGATCAAAATAACTCCCAAATTTAAATGAAAATATATGAAGAATGATACAAACTAATAAGGTCTCAAAAACACAATTTTTTAAATAACAAAATATCACATAACTACTATAAGGACTCGCAAACAAAATACGAAGGAATTCAAAACGAGAAGCACAACGAATAATTTAACAATCACAAGAGTATCACTGAAGGATTATGAAATTCGTACTTGAATCACGCAATATAATTCTCAAAAAATTATATTTTAAATATGAGTCGTTTAAACTCCTTTAATATGATCTAATAAAATAAAATCTTATTACAAATCTAATCATTAACAATACAACATTATTAAGTTTGTTGTAAGATAGTTTATAATTTATTTTTTTTACCACAGAATGACTTAGTTTAGAATATTTCTCAATATTGTCCAAGTACTTACTTAACCAAGTTATCCAAAATATTACAAAACACAGTATGCACACCAAACAAAATTAGTCTATTGACCTTGACCTTCTGTAACAATTATACAAAATGCTAATGCACTGCAAAGGTGAATATCAATGTCCTGTCCGTTCTAAACATAATATATAAATAAATACCTTAAACTTCCTCTTTTAGTTTTCTAAAATATCTTTGAAAAATTAAGTGACGACTTCTGAAAATAATGATTTAACTAATCATTTTAAAATCCTGTACATATCTAATTTTCATTTAAAATTCAAATATGCTTTGGACATCAAAATTTACTGTAGTATACCCAATTAAAATACTAATCATCAATAATGACTAAAAACAATCCCATCTTAATTATTGTATTGCCATTATTTTCAATTTTGTCGTTATAATGCGTACTTTAACCAATTGTATGCGTATAAAAATATTAAATTGAGGATATTACCTCCGCTTCCTTTTGCAAAAACCACTGATCATTCCTTTGTTCTTAAGCAGCCGCTAGCTTCCTTTTTCTCTTTCGTTTCTCTTCCCTCAATTACTTCGTATCATATATATAGTGAGGAGGAGGAGGATTAGGTTTAGTTATTAGTTATTTATTTATTAATTAATATATTTAATTAATTCTCCTAATTTTAATAAAGATAAAATATTACCCAAATATAAATTAGGCCCAATTTTATCAAATTAATTTATCCTTCACTTATTATTAAGCCCACATAAATTTTTCATAAACTTGACCCAAACATAAAATAAAATTCCAAATAAATTATTTTATATATTATAATTATTTAGTGGGTATTACAAGTTCAGTACCTATTTTTATCGAATATATACCGAAAATTATTATTATTATTATTATTAATTCTTTATTATTAATAATAATAAAATTAGAAAACTGGTATAACCGATATGGTTCGGTAAATATCGTACTTCCGAAATCATTAATCGATACCAAAATTGATTGGACCGGTACCAGACCGGTCTTTTATATCCCGAACCGTTCAATTCGGACCAATCCAATATATCCTATATAACGAAAAAATTGAAAAAAATACCCACCGCTAACGTCATCTATATTGCAGCCATGGTTTGGTCTCAACAAAGCTTTCTTTCAAATTCAGTCCCTAAATATGAAAATATTTCATATTTTACGTATACATTTAATAATATCTTTATTTTGTCCTCTAAACTAAAATTTAAAAATTTTAAATTTAGTTTGACGCAAAATATGAATGACAAACCCGGCTCCTACTATCACTAAAATTAGAGCTAAAAGTTGAATGGTAAATGGAGTGAAGGATATGTTGGTGTAAAGAAATGATAAAGCGATGGTACTCCCTCCTACCTAATTTAATTGAGGAAAGTTTTTAAACCAAAAAAATGGAGAATGGTAAATATTCAATGTAACAGATGTATCATATTAGTATGATAGTATTATATATATTCGTATAAAATAGGAGAGAAAAAGTGTACGAGTCATTGCTTGACCGATTATGGGAGGGAAGAGAAAACATAAGTAATATTAGGGGCGTTTAAAATTTTTAGTTTTTGTAAGTATAGATGGTATATTGGATTGGTTTGAATTGACCGGTTCGATATAAAAAAGATCGGTCTAATACCGGGTTAGTATTTCAATACCAACCGGTTCAATATTTGTCTGGAGTTTTGAGAGATCGATATTAATCGAATCGTACCGGTTATACTAATTTCCTTTTATTTATTTTTATTATTATTAAATAATTAATAATATTATTAAAAATATTAGTATTATTATTATTTATTAATAAAAGAATAATAATACTAAAAAAATTATAAAAATAAAAATCGGTATATATTTCGGTAAAAATCGGTATCGAACTGACTAACTGGCTCGGTATACCTGTTAAATCGATACCGAATTTTGTATAATTTAGATACCGATTCGATACGATTTTTACCGAATGAACAACCCTCCATAATAGTGTGCACACAAATATTTATTTATTTTATTATGTAAGGGTACACTTGATTATTTTGTGGTAAAGGAAAAAAAATAAAGTGTGTCGACAAAATGAATACACACTATGAATTAATTTGCATCAATCACCACTAAATTACCTTATTGAACCAAATATTTTTGATATTTTTATCAGAAAAATTAATAGTTTCGTAAGACCTCGTATGAATTGTAAATAGGATTTTATCCTTCATGTGAATTAGACTCTGTTAAACTAACAATTTTTTTCGTAGAAAT
This sequence comes from Hedera helix, assembly GCA_947179155.2. Taxonomy (NCBI): domain Eukaryota; kingdom Viridiplantae; phylum Streptophyta; class Magnoliopsida; order Apiales; family Araliaceae; genus Hedera; species Hedera helix. Next base: position 37,431,386 of record OX359275.1, read on the forward strand.
ATCAACTTTCTTTCCCATTTTGTAAGATGATTAGCGCCTTGTTTGGGTTATTTTTCTAGATAAATCTCAATAGAGATCCCTTAAAGTGAATAGGGGCTTTACAAATGGCCCCAAAAGCCAAACACGTCTTAAGCTGGCCTTTCCGTTAATTCTGTGGACGTCACAATTACTCACAAGCTGGGTCGGGTTGGTGAGAAGCAAAATTTTCCACTATCTTACCCAAAACACAAATCATAATCATATACGGATTAATTAGTCTTTAAGTCGCCATCATATCCACAATTAAATCTCGTTAATCTCTTGCTTCTTTTATTATGCTACCCACATTCTAATCTCTAATTAATTAATTATTAGATTTTTTAAACTGGAATATTATGCATGCTAGCTAGCTGGCATTTTCATTATACAATTACATGAATTGTAATAATATTTTTTTCAATTTTTAATTGTTTTTAATTTGCTGTGTTTGGATCTCAGAAAATGACGGGGAAAGGGAAAAAAAGAGTAAAGAATTAATTATTAAAATTTAGCAACTGTCAATTACGCTACACAATAACACGTTTATCAAAATAATTCCTTTTTTTTTATAACATTTATTGTTTAATTTTTTTCTTTTATTTTAATTTTATAGTTAGTGTAAATTAACTAATATATATATAATTGTGTTATTGATATATATATAAAAAGAGATACGAAATTAACGGAATAAAAATAATGATGTCGAAACAAATATGATTATTTTTTCTATAGACATTTATCATTTTATACGGCACTAAATTATAAAAACCATGTTGTATGGAAGTGAAAACGCAATTTTCGGTCCCCCTAAAGTTTTATTGACCAATTAATTAATACGAACTCAAGTTTCACTTTTCACGACTTGAATTGAAAGTAGCTAATTATATGAGACTTGAAAAAACCAACCAAGGCGATGTCCAAACTTGTTCATCAGTGTTACCAAGAGTTGAATTTATATATATATATATTGAATTTAACTTTCATAAAAATCCATGAGCAGCATGCTATATGTTAGGGAAGGCGATCACAGAAAACGGAAGCTAGCTAGCAATATATATGTGTCCTTACAAATGCTGTACCAACAACTTGTTTAGAAACTTAAATTCTCTAGCACATGTTTTCTCAATAAATATGTTCCTTTAAAAAGCATATATAATTAAACAACTGCGGTAATAAGTGGAAGAAAAAAGTACTACTATATATAAAGAAAGTTTCTTAATGACTGATATATGTTATAGCCAGCCAGCCTAATATTTTTGCTTCAACTTAATTATGTGTGTAAATTAGTTTCACCGTTCAACGAATCTTGATTCCACCAAAACTGAAGATTTTCAAATAATTCAGGAAGTTCATTACTGAAGAAGGGGGACGAATGTTATTATAATTTAATTTGCATGCAGTGCTATTTTTAATTACTATTTTTTGTCACTAATTCACATGATCAATAATTAATGAGATTACATTTAAATACTACAGTATATATATATATATATATATATCAACAAGCACTACATAAGATTAATTTGTCCTAAACAGTCAGTTATGGCACGTTTAGCTACAACAACTAATCTGGCCAGCCGTCAGCTAGCGTAGACAAACGTTGTCGATATTATATTCGATACACCCCACAAGGCTGGCCACAAGCCACCTTCGCCATATTAGCTTCAGATTTTAGGCCACAAGATGGATTCTATGATATGCGTTGATTTTATCCTGCTCAGCTGGTCACATATTATATAACATACCAATCACTTTTAAGGGCCAAATCACCTTTTCCTGGAACAATTTAATTCAAAAGGAGCTAGCTCTAATGGTTTTGCATTATATATTTTGGCGGAAATCGCTTGTATTCATTCTATGCCTCTTCAGTTGTTAGGCAGGCCGTTGGACAATCAATTCATTACAACTCACTCTTAGAGATACGTACCTACCTAGGTTTTACTTCTAATTAATTAAACACCTAATGGCATGTACATTAATAATTTTAAATAATAGTTTAATTCACAAGTGAGGGCGTTAATTTAATATATAGAAAAACATTATTTTGTTAAAAATATTTTCAATAATATTGTACGTATCAAGGCCTTTTTACTCATCCACATAAGGGTTTCATTTCTTGTAAAGTCGAAGTTAGTAAAGTATTAATACTTTCCCTTCAAAAAATTAGAGATAGATTTATAGGTAAACATTATTTCTTTACTAGACAAACCTCTAACATTAGCTAGATATATAGTACTGATGATATGATAATACCGAATATGCTTAATTAGAATATAAGGGATGATATGTGTTAAAAAAATTATGTGATTTAATTAATAGCTTAAAAATAAAAATATATTTCCAATTTTGAGACAAACAGAAGAAAAAAAAAATGTATTTCTAATTCTAGAAGGGACGGAATAAATCATCAGTCACTAAAAGGACAGTTTAATTTGCTTTAAATACATGACTTTTAGGGTTAGCCCCCCTCCCCCTCCCCCTCCCCTTAGGGTTTAATTGGTTTGAATCAAACAAGAGCTAGCTAGCTGGCTAACACTTTCTCTGAGATAGCTTAATTCTAGGAATTGGAGTCCTAAATTAAGAAAGAGATGAAGAAGCGTCAAGTGATGTTGAAAAGAGATGAGTCTTGTTCGTTGATGATTACAAGGGTGAGATATGGAGAGTGCCAGAAGAATCACGCGGCAAACATGGGAGGGTATGCAGTGGATGGATGCAGGGAATTCCTGGCAAGTGGGGAGGAGGGGACAAGCGCGGCACTTTCTTGCGCTGCCTGTGGCTGCCACCGAAGCTTCCATAGACGCCAAGCCAAAACTGATGATGAGGTAACCAATTGCGACTCCTTATCATGAACCAAGAGCTAGCTCCTGCAAGACTAATTAAGATTGTTAATTGTGCTTATATATATATATATATAATTGTCTCTGTGCGTGTCTTTGTGTCTGTCATGCGTGTTTCTATGTGTGTATGGATGTTTGTTATATGGTGTGGATGTAAGGTTCATCATGTAATAACTAGTCCCTTAATTTTCTTTGCCCATTTTGGTTTTCTTCTATAGATCTAAACCGAGATTGTCTAGTAAATTTAACCAATTGCGACTCCTCATGAACCAAGAGCTAGCTCCGGCAACACAAATTAAGATTTTTGTGCTTATATATATATATATATATATATATATATATATATATATAATTGTCTCTGTGTGTGCCTTTGTGCTCGTCACTTGTTTGTATGTTTTTTAATTTTCTGGTGTGGATGTAAGGTTTATGTAATAACTAACTAGTCCCTTAATTTTCTTTGCTCATTTTTGTTTTCTTCTATAGAGATCAAGATTGTCTAGCTAGTAAATTTAAGGTTAATGCCCTCGTATTTATTTTTCAATATGAAAAATAACTGAGAAAAATCAGAAGGTCGTCTTAGTTATTGAAATCCAAATTAATTATGACATCCTTCTCTCCCATTACTCACTCATAATTACTCATCATTCACTTCTTATATTACTGGACAAGTCTACATACACTATATCCGAATACAATATTAAATACTATATTAATTTATTTTAATCATTAAAAAGTGGGGTATAATACGGATTCTAATGTCATGACCTATTTTTTAATAATTAAAATAAACGTAGTGTTTAAATTTGTGTACTTATACTTATTCGTATCGAAAAAGTAAGTTTCATGCACGTAAATGTACAAAAGCGAAAACTATATACGAATGCAAACATAATGCGATGCTTTAATAAAACAACATGACCTACTAATTAATCTTTATTGTTGCAATGTTTTTTACCTTTCAAAACAACAGAAGTTGGAGGCACATGCATTTACTTGCCAGTAAGTTCTTGTTTTCATTAACTGAAATGGTAAAATTTAATTTTTAGCGGCAGTGACTTCCACCTCTAGATTCCTTAATGAAGTCACTGTCGTTAGAGGCTCTAGGGTTAAGGCTAATTCTAATTTTAATCTAAGTCATCAATTATTATAATGGACGGTGTAAGATGTGGTTGTTAGAATAGTACTCCTAGTAATCGGTTGCTATGAATGAATTACTATATATATATATATATATATATATATATATATATATATATAGATAGATAGATAGATTGTCCAAAGAATAAAAGGTCTAATTAGCGTACCTAATCATGTTTTTTAAAGGTTTTGTTGGTTGATACGGTAAGGTTACCTTTGCCGGTGTTGCAGAAAAGGCGATTAAGCTTAAACCATAATGCTTACTGAAAATTGTTTTTTAATTTCACCTCTTTTGAGCAGTCAATTACTGATTAGGGAAAAAAAATTCAAAAAATATCAGCTGGCATTTATATGATCGCAAGAAGCTGACACATTGAAATGCATCAATGAAATGCCACGAAGACTGATCATAAATAAAGAGAATGATAAATTTACAAGGATTTTAATTAAAAATACTCTCTCCGTAAAGATTAGATAAATTTTGTCATTTTTAAGTCAGTTTGAAATATTATTTCAAATTCAAAATTGATGTAGTCTATTCTATTTCTAAGAATAATGAATATTATATATAACTAGTACTAGTACTTTTTAAATAATTTAATAATTTTTAAAATTTTATTATCTAAACCTAAATAAATTTATATCAATTTCTAACGTAAGAATATTCTAAATTGATTTAAAAAAAATTAAAATTAATTCTATATTTTAGAACAAATAATGCAAGGAAACAATAGAGGGTAATAGATGTAGGTTCATTAGCATGTACGTAATTGAATGGATATTTGTGGTGCATGCATGTGTTGTTTGTTGATATGTCTGAACTGAAAGTTAGGTTTGAGGACCGAAAGGACCAAACCTTCAGGTATATCTCAATTTTAATAAGGTATATGTTTAATATAAAATGTCTCAGGGGAAGGCTTTGAACTTGTGGTATATTAATTGCATCTTACTCCTTTTAATTCCAAATATATAGTAATTTTGACATGTATTTTAAAATCAATTTGAGATAGTTTAAAATTAAAATTGACGTGACTTATCTAAATTTGAAAACTTTAAATCTAATAATTAATAGTACTTTAAAATAGTTTACAATATTCATAATTATAAAGATTAAAACTAAATATCAATTTAAATTTAAAATATTTCAAATTAAAATTTAAAAGTTTAATAGCTTTTATATTTTGAAAATGAGAGTGTGTGTTAGGGAAGGATCAACTCTTAGCTTTCGTCATGCCACTGAGGAGATCACACCACACAAGGTAATGGTAATGAACAAGATTATATAAATATTGAACTAGTTCCATTAGCTTTTTTTTTTATTATTTTTATTATAGTATTTTTTTTTGGATTAGGCTATTTCGCAAGTAATGGAGGTGATTATATCCTAATCCTTTTATTTTATTTGGTTTCATTTGATTAGCGATCTAATCCATGACAGTTTTTTTTATTGAATAAGTATAAGTGCACAATATTTAAATATTATATTTATCTTAATCATAAATATAATGTTTAATTTTATATTTCTAAACTTATCATTCTTTATTATGAAACGTAGCCCGTATATCTTTGGCAATACATTCAAACTTTTAAGAGTAAATAAATAAAAATTACTCGACCACAGCTCAATTAGTTGCTCAATGTGATAGAATGGGATTTTTTTACTCTTTTTTTGGGTTCCAAAATAAATGATCAAAATGAGACAAACACACACTGCTAACTTGAAAAACAAAAGATTCGTAAATACGTCAATCCTGTTCAAGGGTGACTCGAGATAATTTAAAATTTAAAATAATATTTTTAAATTAAGTCTTTTATGTTTAGTATATTCTCAATTGATTATTTTTAAAATTAATATATCTTATTATTATTTAATATATATGTAAAAAACCTATAAACTACATAAAATTTAGCACTAATCTCAAAGTTTACTTTTTTGAAAATTGAAATATATATGTTTAATTACTAATTTTAAAAATGATCAATTTGACTACAAAAGTCAATAGATGACTTTTATTTTGGAATGGAGAGAGTATTAATATTTTTTATTTAAATAAGGTTTCTTTATACTGATAACTTTTTTTAAGTATTTAATATTTGGATTGGACTATGAGCCTTAAAAGATTAATTAGACTTATATTTTTATAGGAATTTTTTAATATAAATTATTTATAATGTTTAACAATTTGAGACCTAAAACCCAAATTTTTTGTTTAGACTATAGTGCCGGCCCTGATCCCGCTGCTCTCTCTCCTGAAATCTCTCCAAAGTCAGTTAAGATCTGTTTGGATGAAAGACTTTAGTCACATTTTTTTAATAAAATTTCAATTTATTTTGCCCTGATATTCGGTAATTTATTTAAATATAATTTCTCAATATGTCTAAAAAGATAAATAAATAATAAAAAAGAGTCTAGATCCATGTAAATAATAATTATAGTGATTATAGTTCAATATGATAACTATTTCTCTTAACACTTAATTTTAAACAAAATAATATTATAATTTAAAACGTATATCAAATTGTCACATCCACATTTATTTGAGCAGCGCGTTGAGTCTAGTTTGTTGGCAATTTTCCGACCATATTCTTGGGTATATGGTTCGAGTCTTACCGACTATTCTCGTTGTTCAAATTTATTTGTCTTAATTTTTTTTTTATTTGTTCAAATTTATTTGTCATCTTTTTATTTTAATGTTATTTTTAGCCCTATTTTTCAAATTCTTAGATAAAAAGAGTAGTTCTTTTTCCCTTTTCTTTTCCAGAAAAAAACACACACCAAATTAAACTTTTAGTAAAATCTTTTATGTAATTGGGTTATAACCGGTGGACATTAATGTGTCACTTATATCCTATACTTTGTTGGGCTGAAAATCTTGCAAGAAACCTTGTCGCGATAAAAATGGCCCAAATGCTGTTCTACTTCTTGCCACCACAGTAGTCAGGGCCTGGCTTAAAAGATCGATACATTATCTGAATAAATTGAAGCTACAACAAACGATCTGATAGTATTTGGCATTGGCTGCCAAACTGTTCTCTCAGAGAAGGACCCCTCAAAAAAAGTGTATCATATATCTCATAGATTCTAAGCTTTATAACCGTAGTATCATTTTATTGGTATATATCTTTAGCAACATGTTATGTTATCTATTGCAAAAGTTTTCAATCAGATTATAATTGCAATGTCTGTGCATATATGAGATAGTTAGGAATTAAAAATGATTCGACCCTATTTTATTTTATCTTAACGTATATATTATCACTTTAATTACAATCCAACTACGTCATGTATATTATTACTCATGTCTTTAATTATGAAACTTATGTACAAGTAAACAGGCTCAAATTGTTTGTATTCATCAAAGATATGATATGGTGCCTGCAGGCTGCCGTTATTTAGACACGGCAACTAGCAGGTGCTAACCTAGTGTGTAGCTAGTTAATTTGCATTCACAATAAGTAGATAAGATATATAGGAATTAGGACCATATTATAATTAAGGAGTAATATATATATATATATATATATATATATATATATATATATATATATATATATATATATATATATATATATATATATATGTATTAAGTTGAACAGTGGTCCTCCATCCATTGCCTTTAATTCTTACTCTCCCCCTTTATACGTTTCTGGCATGCTTAGATTCTTACCTTTTTCCTCGTAAAAGTTAAGCTATAAAGTGGCTCATTATCCGATTTGATTCCCATTTAGCTAGCGATCTCATACTGGTATCACAACTTAGTCTCGTTTTAACTTCAACATCAACCAACATTTTTACAATAAAGTCTCACAGGGGCTTAATTATGGGAATTAACGATAGTCTTAGATTTGATGATAATATAAACCCTCCCTTTCCAAGTCCCTTGGACTAAATTTCCTCTCTTTTTTAGCTTGATCATGATAGATACATGATGTAACACCTTAATTTTATTCTGTAATATGTGAGATACTTAGATGTGTATATAAGAATTTAAGTTGTTAATTATCACTAATACATTCAGTCATGACCTATTGGATGAGTCTGTGATGAATTAACATGACTCGAGACGATATTATTGAGATAGAATATTAGGCCTTATTATGCTATAAATTAATTTGACATGAATTATTTTATATAGTATTAGAGTTGACTCTCAAAAGTTCAGATCAAATCCTATGATGCTTAAAATTATGTACTTAAACCTTTACACTTGTGGCTTTCTCTTGCACATATTTGATTAAATAATTCAGGCTATCGTGTATTAGTATATATAGAAAACTGCATATATTTATGTTACTTGAATTATAACATATGGTTCACATTCAATAAAGTTTTCACAACAAACCTATGGATCAAATGGAAGGCTATTTTGCATTTCCAAGTGATCATGCATGTTCATTGTATTGCCAAACTTCATCAACCGTTCGTTCAATTAAGCCAACTTTAGACCAATATCGTCGATCCCATTCAATGAAAACCACTCATCAGACCTCCCATTCTGCATGTTACTTTGGATATGATAGCCAGAAGAAAATTCAATATCTTGCTACACATGGATTCTATACAAGAAGTTTCTATTTCCCCGGTATATATTCTCTTCGTTTTGGTTAGAGCGCCCAAATCCGCCATATATTCTATTCTTTTTGTTCAAACGTTCAACCATCGGCTTGAACCTACACAGAAAGAATTACCAGAAAATACTTGACAATTTGGACTGTCGGGATTCACTTTAAGATGTGTTAATAATTAATGGAAGTTTGTAGTATTTATTAGGGTAGAATATTGTGCGTGTCTCTATTGTTCACCTTATATGTCACACCTTTTCAATAAGATAAAAATTTCTAATATGATTTGTGTGGTAGAAATTCTGTTGAAATAGGTAACTTCTATGGGACATAATAAATAGTTAGTACAGTGCCTCAAGTGACAAGGCAACGACTCTAAGTTTATCGAACTTAGAAGTTCTCATGAGAGCGCTCTAGATCTAATGTCTAAGTTCTCATGTGAGCGCACTAGGTCTAAGAGGTTGTGGAGACAAGACCCATTATAGAAAGCCCATTTACACTAATAAATACACAGCACAACACTTCTTATGCTGGAAATTTTGGGATGCAACAGAATGAGTAAAACAGTTAATTTCCCTTAATTGCATGAGCAAAACTTTTGTATTCCCAGTCAGAAACTTCTTCTTCTTTTTTTTTCTTTTTTTTTTTCTCTTAATATTGAAGAAATTGGATGTTGGTTAAAAATTAGGAAGATATTGGAGAAAATTGATGTTGGTTATAAATTATGTAAGAAATTGCTCAATATTGATAAAGAAAAAAGGTTTTAAAAAAAAACACTAGAATTAATAGGAAGCACTTCCACTAAAAAAAAAATGGCATTTTGTGATGGCTCAAATCCATCACATAAATTTAAAAAATCATCACAAAAGATTTTTGTGATGACTTTAGTCGTTACGGAGGTCGTCTTGTATACCCTCATCATAAAAGCCTTTTATGACGGTTTTGTGTAAGACCCCGAATTTATGAAATACAAAATTTAATTTTTCTTCATATATATTTTTCCTGAAACAGTAAATGGTTAAATTGACAAAATTGAAAGTTAAGGATGTTATGTGCAAATTTTATTTTGTCGGGGAATATTCGTTTGGTCGGGGAATATTCGTGCCGTACGACGGCGCCGAAATAACAAATTATTTGTGGACCCCACAACGAAATAATTGTCGGATATAGAAAACGACAGAAGTAACCTTTTTAAATATAAATAGTCAACGGTGTTAACTGTTTAAATACTGGTGATAAAAGAATAGTAGTATACGGTAATTTATGGTATTTCAGTATAGCACACGGTACTCTACAGTAGCACACGGTATTGCACAGTGTCTCATATTATTGGTCTGATAATTGACACCGTAACTGTTGCGCATCATTTCATCAATAATTGTCACTGCATAATATTTTATATTATCAATTCAATAATTGTTGTTACACAGTATTTTGCATTATTGATTCAATAATTGTCATTACACTGTATTTCATATCATTGACTCAATAATTGTTGCGGCACTATTTTTAAAATTATTGAACCTAATAATTGTCACAGTAGCAAATATACTGTAATTTATATTATTAAATTAATAATAATCTGTACCGTGTTTATTACATTATTATTGAATTATTGTTGTAGCATTATTTTATTGTTTGATCTACAGGAAGAATAAATAATTAAATTTAAAAAAAAAAAAAAAAAAAAATTTAATTAATTTTTACTATTTGGAATAGTAAACATGTGGGCTATCTGTGGGGGCCACATGAGAAACAAATTCAGAAATTGGGGAGTTGGTGGCAGCCGACTGCGCTGCCACTTTTGAAAAATAAGATTGGCATGCGCAAACCTAATGTACTGCTGCCACCTACCACACGCATAGTACCCTTATTTCTCCTATAAATAGCTTGCTCAGCTGAATAGAAAAATCACACCTAAAATATAAAATTTTTCTATAAGAATTTTATGAGTTTTCTCTGAGAATAGTAAGGCTATTTTGAGAGTTTGAAAGCCAAAAGGAGTGCAGAAAATTTTCAAGGAAGTCTTTTATTAAAGAGTAGTAATTTTATAAATTCCTATTTTTCACGGTATTCACAAATCTTCCTTTAGAAGACTCTTCTTTGAGAAGATTCATTTTTAAAAGCTTTCTTTGGAAGATTTATTTTGGAATATTATTTTAAAAACTATTTTAAAGTAGTTATATTATACTACAAAAATTATGTTAAATATATATAATTTTGATAGTTCATATTATACGAGTTATCATACACTTTGAAATTTATATGTGGTAATTACTAATTATATTAAAAATATATAGGTTGATCAACCTCATTTAAATCAATATCCAGTCACGTGTTAAGGTAAGGGGTATCACTCTTTTCATCATCATAAATGGATATTATTTTCTTTCTTACTTGAAGGGATTATCATTCTTTGATTCTCGAAAATAATATCGTTTCTTTCTTGTGCCATTTATTTCCATGTATTAAATTGTGGGAATAACCTTACGGCGCGGTTTACCGCCTGTTGGTGAATAACCTTTTGTATTCATTCTTTATTAATCTTTGAGAATAACCTTACGGTGCGGATTATCGCCTGTTTGGTGAATAACTCTTCGTGTTCAAATTCTATTAAATTGTGGGAATAACCTTACGGTGCGGATTACGCCTGTTTGGTGAATAACTATTCGTATTCAAATTGATGGGAATAACCTTACGGTGCGGATTATCGCCTGTTGGTGAATAACCCTTTTTATTTGTCTCGTGTGGAAATAATTTGTCTACACGAATTATCACATGACACTTTTATTCCATATTCGTAAGTGATATCATTTTCCTTTATACTCATAAGGGATACCATCTTTTTCATCTTCCATTATTCAAACTTACTATGGTAAGGGATATTAATTCCCTTCACCTTTTGTTAATCAAACCTGCTACGGTAAGGGATATTATTTTCTTCCATACACCTAAATCGAAACTTATTATGGAACTATTGCTTCTATAATTCCTGAAAATATTATATGTTCCATAATAGTTGAATTTCATTAGTTCAACTGAACCTTCCTATTTTCTGAACATTTCTATTGAACTGTAATCGTTATTCTGAACTGTGGATCTTGAATATCATTTTTAAATTTCACTCCACATCATGTTGGCAATTTGGACATTATTTGAATCTGCACAAAGTAAACTTCCGATACTTATTGTTTATCCTGTTCTTCTGTTTATCATTTGTATCACTGTTATTTGTATTAATCATCAAGAATCAAGCTGTTGTGAATATCTGTGGCCGGGGGCACAGATGTGATATAATTGTTGAACAGATGATAGGTTAAAGGCGATATACTAGGTTAAAGGCGATACATCTGTTCGGTGTCTTTTATGACACGTGGTGAATGTTCTCTTTGGCCCGTAGTGCAAAGATGAACTGTTGGTTGGTATGATTATGACCAAAGGCTGAATCTGGTATAATCATGACCGTTGGTGTTATATTGAATGTCTTTGGCCCGTAGTGCAAAGACGAACTGTTGATCTGCATGATTATGACCAGGAACTGTGAAGTTGTATTATCTTGACTAATGGTATTTCAGATGATAAAAGTTGATGATATTTTTACTAAAAAGAGAAGCGAGTGGACATTATAGTCTGCATTATTCTTCTAATAGATTGCTCATTCCGCTGCTATTATTGATCTGAACGTTGTTTAAGAATTTAACTGCAGTTTTTGATATAAACCTTGTAGTCTATTGTATTCTATCAAGAACTCAACTGTTGAAGGCTAATGATAAATTATTCGTCATTATCTTAGTCATGATATTTCTTACTGGGCTATTTGAGCTCACCCTTTCTTTTCGTTCCATTGTTTTTCAACAGGAGATGAGAACGTAACGGGGTCTAGCCGGGGAATGGAGTGAGAGTGCGGGGATAGCTATCATAGTCTTCACGTGTTATAAAATAGTGTGGCAATAATAATGAAGACTTAGTTGTGTTGTATTATCCACTGTGTTGTTGTACGTTGTATTTCATTGTAATAATTTTGTTGTAGTCTTTTGACGACTCAAGTTTGGGCTGTGTGGGCCTAGATTTGGGGGCGTCACAGTTGGCATCAGAGCTTAGGGATATGGTCTTTAATGGAGATCTGGGGTTAGAACTAGGAGGGGAGAGACGAATAGAATCAGTCACTAGTGTGTCCTACCTAAATTAGATTTTATTATCTAATGAGTTGATTTGAATATAGGGACATGAAGTGATGAGTCAGTTTATTTGAACTAACATTTATTTTGTGACCACAGTTTAGTATGACATCTGGAAATCAAGAGGTTAACTATGAAATACCCGAAGCGAATGTAGCCGAAAATCAAGAAGCCACAAACAATCCTCCTGCCAACTCAGGAAATAATATTCCTGATAACATGATGAATGATGGATTCTTTAGGAATTTCATGCAGTTCATGCAGAATCAGGCAAGAGGAAATCCAGTTAACAATAACGGTAGAAACGCTGGTAATTTGAGGATGGTCACTGTCAAGCAATTTAAAGAATTGGGACCACCTGAATTCCACGGGAAGCATGACCCACTCAAAGCGGAGGCATGGCTGAAGCAGACGACAAAAATACTTGATGTCCTACAATGCGCTGATGATCAGAAGGTGCCCTTTGCTACTTTTGTGTTTCGAGGTGAGGCGGATCACTGGTGGGAAGCGGTAAAACGTATCCACCCTTCAGCACTTGAGATGTCTTGGACAGAATTTCAAGAGCTATTTAATAAAAAGTACTTCCCAGAAAGCATCCGCCATATGAAGGAAGTGGAATTCATTAAGCTGGAGCAGGGAAACATGACAGTTTCTCAATATGAAGCTAAGTTTGCTGAACTGTCTCGTTTTGCGACTCATCTAGTAGATGACGAAGCACGGATGAGTCGGATGTTCTTACGTGGTCTAAGATTCGAAATCCGTCAACAACTTAGCTCTCATAAATTTAGTTTGTATTCAGATGTTGTTGATAGGGCTCAAAGGGTGGAGCAAACAGATGAAAAATTACAGCCAAGAGTCAATGATCAGAGAAATGATAACAACCACAGGAACGAGAACCATCGAGGAGGTAACCAACACTTCGGTGGTAATTCCACATCAAATAACAGAAGAGGAGAATCCAGTGGGAACAATTTCAAAAGAAAGAGATTCCATAATAATTATGGAAGGGCACCAGTACCAGCACCAGCACCGACCCCAGTTTCAAGGGGAGAAGATCGACCACCAGTGAGATGCTATAGGTGTGGTCAGGAAGGTCACATCAGCCCAAACTGTACACTGCAGTCCAAAAAGTGCTACAGTTGTGGGAAAGAGGGTCATCTTGCGCGATTTTGTCCTGCCACAAAATCAAGTCCAGCTGCAGTGATGATACCAAAAGCTAGCGCGGATAAGGGAAAATCTGTAGTTCAAGGGAGAGCTTTTGTTGTGACATCCCAAATGGCACGAAACTCGAATGAGGTGATAACCGGTAAGCTATTCATAAATTCTCGTGAAGTCTACGCTTTGTTAGATACTGGTTCTACCCATTCTTTTATCTCACCTGCATGTGCTCAGCGTTTAAACTTAACTCCTGAAAATTTGGACTTTGACTTATCAGTTGAAACCCCATTAGGAGAAATGACCATTACATCTACTGTCTATAAATCTTGCCTAGTTCAAATCAACAACCTCACATTACCTGTTGACCTTATTTCTCTGGAGATGCATGAATTTGATGTGATTTTAGGAATTGATTGGTTGACTACCCATCATGCTAAAATTGATTGTTTTCATAAGATTATTAGTTTTCATATTCCTAATCAACCTGTCATGCAAATTCAAGCAACTAAACCATTGAAATCTATAACTGTTATTTCTAGCCATAAAGCCATTCGTTTATTGAAAAACGGATGTCAAGCCTTTTTAGCTCATGTCACTAATTTGAACAAAAATACGTCAAACTTGAATGATATTCCCATTGTTAATGAGTTTCCTGACGTTTTTCCGGAGGAACTTCCTGGTTTACCCCCAAACCGTGAAATTGAATTTTGTATTGATCTTGAACCTGGTACCAAGCCCATTTCCAAAACTCCATACCGAATGGCTCCCATTGAACTTCAAGAGTTAAAAGTCCAACTACAGGAATTGTTGGATACTGGTTTCATTCGTCCGAGTGCATCACCTTGGGGTGCTCCTGTTCTATTTGTGAAGAAGAAAGACGGGAGTATGAGATTGTGCATTGACTACCGAGAATTGAACCATGTCACCATCAAAAACAGGTATCCGTTACCTCGAATTGATGACATGTTTGATTAATTACAAGGTGCTCAACATTTCTCAAAGATTGATCTCCGTTCTGGATATCATCAGTTAAAGGTTAAAGCTGAGGACATTCCAAAGACTGCTTTCAGAACTCGTTATGGGCATTATGAGTTTTTAGTCATGCCTTTTGGACTAACCAATGCTCCTGCAGCTTTCATGGACATGATGAACCGAATATTCAAGGAATATTTGGATCATTTTGTGGTTGTCTTTATTGATGACATCCTCATATACTCCAAAAGTCGTGAGGATCATGAACAACACCTGAGATTGATACTCCAGAAGCTCCGTGAGAACAAATTATATGCCAAGTTGAAGAAATGTGAGTTCTGGCTTGAGGAGGTCACGTTTCTTGGGCATGTGATTTCTAGTCAAGGAATATCAGTCGATCCTGCGAAGATTGAAACGGTACTAAATTGGGAACAACCCAAGACAGTAACCGAAGTCCGAAGTTTTCTGGGCCTAGCTGGTTATTATCGGAGATTCGTAGAAGGATTTTCTCGAATCGCCACTCCATTAACTCAGCTTACTCGGAAAAGCACAAAATTCATATGGAGCGAGCAATGCGAGAAAAGTTTTCAAGAGCTTAAGAGGAGACTTGTTTCAGCTCCTGTTCTGACCATTCCATCAGGATCGGGAGAATTTGTCATATACAGCGATGCTTCAGGCAAAGGTCTAGGCTGTGTCCTTATGCAACATGGAAAGGTTATAGCCTATGCCTCTCGACAACTCAAGGATTATGAGAAAAATTACCCTACTCATGATCTAGAGTTGGCAGCAGTCGTTTTCGCGTTGAAGATCTGGAGACACTACTTGTACGGAGAGAAAGTGGATATCTATACGGATCATAAAAGTCTCAAGTATTTTTTCACCCAGAAGGAACTCAACATGCGACAACGACGTTGGCTTGAGCTGTTGAAGGATTATGATCACACAATCCAGTATCACCCGGGAAAGGCGAACGTTGTAGCTGACGCTTTGAGCAGAAAATCTTATGCGAGTACAAGTGCACTGCTGACAACACAAAAGCGTATTTTGTACGACTTACAAAAGATGGAGATGGAGCTAAAGACACCAGGGACCCACTCGAAGATTGCTCACGTGCGAGTAGAACCAGCTTTAATCGATAAAATTAAAGCTGCTCAAGCTACCGATCCGGAACTGATAAACATGATAAAGAAAGTACAAGAAGGTACCATTCCCGAAGCAAGAATCGACGAGAAAGGAATACTTCGAGTCAACTCTCGACTCTGTGTTCCTAACGATCCTGAATTAAAGCATAAAATCATGATGGAGGCACACAACACGCCATTTGCAATCCACCCAGGAGGTACCAAGATGTATTGAGATCTTCGACATACATTTTGGTGGAACAATATGAAAAGGGAGATTGCAGAGTTTATCTCAAGGTGCTTAACTTGTCAACGTGTCAAGGCAGAGCATCAAGTACCTAAGGGTCCTTTACAACCACTTGAGGTTCCCGAATGGAAGTGGGAACACATCAATATGGATTTCGTGACGGGTCTTCCCAAAGTTTCTCAAGGCTTAGATGCAATTTGGGTCATCGTAGATAGATTGACCAAATCCGCTCATTTCTTGCCTATACGAGAAAACTTTTCACTTGAACGTCTTGCCGGTATGTACATAAATGAGATCGTGAGATTGCATGGCATGCCAGTTTCCATAGTTTCTGATCGAGATCCTAGATTCACTTCACGCTTTTGGATCAGTCTACAAAAAGCTATGGGCACTGAACTACGTTTTAGTTCTGCATACCATCCTCAAACGGACGGACAATCGGAAAGGACAATCCAGACCCTCGAAGATCTTTTGAGACTTTGCGTACTAGATTTCAAAGGAAGTTGGGATAAGTACTTACCATTGGTGGAATTTTTCTACAACAACAGTTACCAAGCAAGTATAGGTATGGCTCCATTCGAGGCTTTATATGGACGCAAGTGTCGCTCTCCAGTATGTTGGAATGAGGTAGGAGAAGCAAAACTGTTGGGACCCGAGTTGGTACGCTTGACGACCGAAAAGATCCAAATGATCCGACAACGAATACAGACAGCACAAGAACGACAAAAGAGTTATGCCGATCTTCATCGGAGAGATGAGAGATTCAACGTCGGAGATCATGTATTCTTACGTGTTTCTCCATGGAAAGGAGTTACGAGATTCGGAAAGAGAGGAAAGCTCAACCCTCGATTTATTGGCCCATTTGAAATCCTCGATCGAGTAGGATCCGTAGCCTACAGACTAGCCCTTCCACCAAGTATGTCTCGCATCCATAACATTTTTCACATATCTATGTTACGTAAATATGTGAAGGACCCAAACCACGTCATTGAGTTAGAACCAGACGTTATAGCAGAAGATTTAACGTATGAGGAGGTACCTGTTAAGATCCTAGATAAGAAGGAGCAGATCTTACGCTCAAAGGTTATACCTCAAGTTAAGGTTTTATGGAGGAACCAAGATATTGAGGAAATGACCTGGGAGCTAGAATCTGAGATGAAGTCTAGGTATCCATACCTCTTCGAAATGCCAGGTACGTCAATTTCGGGGACGAAATTTCATAAGGAGGGGAGGTTGTAAGACCCCGAATTTATGAAATACAAAATTTAATTTTTCTTCATATATATTTTTCCTGAAACAGTAAATGGTTAAATTGACAAAATTGAAAGTTAAGGATGTTATGTGCAAATTTTATTTTGTCGGGGAATATTCGTTTGGTCGGGGAATATTCGTGCCGTACGACGGCGCCGAAATAACAAATTATTTGTGGACCCCACAACGGAATAATTGTCGGATATAGAAAACGACAGAAGTAACCTTTTTAAATATAAATAGTCAACGGTGTTAACTGTTTAAATACTGGTGATAAAAGAATAGTAGTATACGGTAATTTATGGTATTTCAGTATAGCACACGGTACTCTACAGTAGCACACGGTATTGCACAGTGTCTCATATTATTGGTCTGATAATTGACACCGTAACTGTTGCGCATCATTTCATCAATAATTGTCACTGCATAATATTTTATATTATCAATTCAATGATTGTTGTTACACAGTATTTTGTATTATTGATTCAATAATTGTCATTACACTGTATTTCATATCATTGACTCAATAATTGTTGCGGCACTATTTTTAAAATTATTGAACCTAATAATTGTCACAGTAGCAAATATACTGTAATTTATATTATTAAATTAATAATAATTTGTACCGTGTTTATTACATTATTATTGAATTATTGTTGTAGCATTATTTTATTGTTTGATCTACAGGAAGAATAAATAATTAAATTTAAAAAAAAAAAAAAATTAATTAATTAATTTTTACTATTTGGAATAGTAAACATGTGGGCCATCTGTGGGGGCCACATGAGAAACAAATTCAGAAATTGGGGAGTTGGTGGCAGCCGACTGCGCTGCCACTTTTGAAAAATAAGATTGGCATGCGCAAACCTAATGTACTGCTGCCACCTACCACACGCATTGTGACGCCCCCAAATCTGGGCCCACACAGCCCAAACTTGAGTCGTCAAAAGACTACAACAAAATTATTACAACAAAGCACAACGTACAACAATACAGTGTATAATAATACACAACTAAGTCTTCACTATTATTGCCACACTATTTTACAAAACGTGAAGACTATGATAACTATTTCTCGGACCCTCACTCCATTCCCCGGCTAGACCCTGTTATGTTTTCATCTCCTGTTGAAAAACAATGGAACAAAAGAAAGGGTGAGCTCAAATAGCCCAGTAAAGAATATCATGACTAAGATAATGACGAATAAATTATCATTAGTCTTCAACAGCTGAGTTCTTGATAGAATACAATAGACTACAAGGTTTATATCAAAAACTGCAGTTAAATTCTTAAACAACGTTCAGATCAATAATAGCAGCGGAATGAGTAATCTATTAGAAGAATAATGCAGACTATAATGTCCACTCGGTTCTCTTTTTAGGAAAAACATCATCAACTTTTATCATCTGAAATATCATTAGTCAAGATAATACAAATTCACAGTTCCTGATCATAATCATGCAGATCAACAGTTCATCTTTGCACTACGGGCCAAAGACATTCAATATAACACCAACGGTCATGATTATACCAGATTCAGCCTTTGGTCATAATCATACCAAACAACAGTTCATCTTTGCACTACGGGCCAAAGAGAACATTCACCACGTGCCATAAAAGACACCGAACAGATGTATCGCCTTTAACCTATTATATCGCCTTTAACCTATCATCTGTTCAACAAATATATCACATCTGTGCCCCCGGCCACAGATATTCACAACAGCTTGATTTTTGGATGATTAGAATGATATAAATGATGAACAGAAGAAATAGGATAACAATAAGTATCGGAAGTTTACTTTGTACAGATTCAAATAATGTCCAAATTGTCAACATGATGTGGAGTGAATTTCAAGATCCACAGTTCAGAATAACGGTTACAATTCAATAGAAAGGTTCACGTAAATAGGAAGGTTCAGTTGAAATAATGAAGTTCAATTATTATGGAACATATAATATTTTCAGGAATTATAGAAGCAATAGTTCCATAATAAATTTCGATTTAGGAGTATGAAAGAAAATAATATCCCTTACCGTAGCAGGTTTGATTAACAAAAGGTGAAGGAAATTAATACAAAGGGTTATTCACCAACAGGCGGCAATCCGCTCCGTAAGGTTATTCCCACAATGTAATAGAATTTGAATACAAAGAGTTATTCACCAAACAGGCGGCAATCCGCTCCGTAAGGTTATTCCCACAATTTAATAGAATTTGAGTACAAAGAGTTATTCACCAAACAGGCGGCAATCCGCTCCGTAAGGTTATTCTCAGAGATTAATAATGAATGAATACGAAAGGTTATTCACCAACAGGCGGCAATCCGCTCCGTAAGGTTATTCCCACAATTTAATACATGGAAATAAAAGGCACGTCTTATGAGTAAGGAAGAAACAATATTATTATCGAGAATCAAATAATGATAATCCCTTACCATAGTATGTTTGAATAATGGAAGATGAAAAAGATGGTATCCCTTACCGTAACACGTGACTGGATATTGATTTAAATGAGGTTGATTAACTTGAACAGTACACGTATACTTATAGATCTTCACAAATACTCAAGATGACTTAAGCACACTTAGAGAGAACTTTCACAAGAAGTATTTAGAGAGAGAAAGAAAGAACAAGTAAGGAAGTTTATGAAAAATCCTTAAGTTAAGGCTTCTATTTATAGCCAAAAATCTTATCATTCATTTAATCTAAACCATTCATTTAAAGATCACCTTTTAATCTACACCATCCATTTCAAATATTATATTATCTTTAATCTACACCATTCATTTCATATCACCTAATAATCATCTAACTTTATATTATAAACAAATCAATTTAATTATTCAACAATAATTCACACTTTAATCTACACCATTCATTTCATATCACCTAATAATCACCTAACTTTATATTATAAACAAATCAATTCAATTATTCAACAATAATTCACACTTTAATCTACACCATTCATTTCATATCACCTAATAATCACCTAACTTTATATTATAAACAAATAACTTTATCAATTCAATTATTATGACTAATTGTTATAAATACAGTATAGTTAGCTCTTAGATATCAAGTCAATAAATTAATGAAATACAACTGTTTAAATAACATCATAATAGAGATAACAATAATGTAAAATAAAGCATACGTTACTGTGTAATGACAATTATTGATTCAATAATGTGAATTACTGTGCATATGTTACTGTGACAATAATTAGGTTCAATAATTTTAAAAACAGTGCAACAACAATTATTGACTCAATGATATAAAATACAGTGTAATGACAATTATTAAATCAATAATGCAAAATACTGTGTAACAACAATTATTGAATTGATAATATAAAATATTATGCAGTGACAATTATCGATGAAATGATGCGTAACAGTTACGGTGTCAATTATCAGACCAATAATATGAGACACTATGCAATACCGTGTGTTACTGTAGAGTACCGTGTGCTACAGAAAATACCATAAACTACCGTATGCTACTATTCTTTTATCACCGATATTTTAACAGTTCTGTTGACTATTTTTATTTAAAAAGGTTACTTCTGTCGTTTTCTATATCCGACAAATATTCCGTTGTGGGGTCCACCAATAATTTATTATTTCGGCGCCGTCGTACGGCACGAATATTCCCCGACCAAACGAATATTCCCCGACAAAGCGAATATTGTCCGACAAAATAAAATTTGCACATAACATCCTTAACTTTCAATTTTGTTAATTTAACCACTTACTGTTTCAAAAAAAATATATATGAAGAAAAATTAAATTTTGTATTTCATAAAATTCGGGGTCTTACAACCTCCCCTCCTTATGAAATTTCGTCCCCGAAATTGACGTACCTGACATATCGAAGAGGTAAGGATACTTAGATTTCATCTCAGATTCTAGCTCCCAGGTCATTTCCTCAGTATCTTGGTTCCTCCATAAAACCTTAACTTGAGGTATAACCTTTGAGCGTAGGATCTGCTCCTTCTTATCCAGGATCTTAACAGGTACCTCCTCGTATGTTAAATCCTCTGCTATAACGTCTGGTTCTAACTCAATGACGTGGTTTGGGTCCTTCACATATTTACGTAACATAGATATGTGAAAAACGTTATGGATGCGAGACATACTTGGTGGTAGGGCTAGTCTGTAGGCTACGGTTCCTATTCGATCGAGGATTTCAAATGGGTCAATAAATCGAGGGTTAAGCTTTCCTCTCTTTCCGAATCTCGTAACCCCTTTCCATGGAGAAACACGTAAGAATACATGATCTCCGACGTTGAAACTTTCGTCTCTCCGATGAAGATCAGCATAACTCTTTTGTCGTTCTTGTGCGGTCTGTATTCGTTGTCGGATCATTTGGATCTTTTCGGTCGTCAAGCGTACCAACTCGGGTCCCAACAATTTTGCTTCTCCTACCTCATTCCAACATATTGGAGAGCGACACTTCCTTCCATACAATGCCTCGAATGGAGCCATGCCTATGCTTGCTTGGTAACTGTTGTTGTAAGAAAATTCCACCAACGGCAAGTACTTATCCCAACTTCCTTTGAAGTCTAATACACAAAGTCTCAAAAGATCTTCGAGGGTCTGGATCGTCCTTTCCGATTGTCCGTCCGTTTGAGGATGGTATGCAGAACTAAAACGTAGTTCAGTGCCCATAGCTTTTTGTAGACTGATCCAAAAGCGTGAAGTGAATCTAGGATCTCGATCAGAAACTATGGAAACTGGCATGCCATGCAATCTCACGATCTCATTTATGTACATACCGGCAAGACGTTCAAGTGAAAAGTTTTCTCGTATAGGCAAGAAATGAGCAGATTTGGTCAATCTATCTACGATCACCCAAATTGCATCTAAGCCTTGAGAAACTTTTGGAAGACCCGTCACGAAGTCCATATTGATGTGTTCCCACTTCCATTCGGGAACTTCAAGTGATTGTAATGGACCTTTAGGAACTTGATGCTCTGCCTTGACACGTTGACAAGTTAGGCACCTTGAGATAAACTCCGCAATCTCTCTTTTCATATTGTTCCACCAAAATGTATGTCGAAGATCTCGATACATCTTGGTACCTCCTGGGTGGATTGCAAACGGCGTGTTGTGTGCCTCCATCATGATTTTATGCTTTAATTCAGGATCGTTAGGAACACAGAGTCGAGAGTTGACTCGAAGTATTCCTTTCTCGTCGATTCTTGCTTCGGAAATGGCACCTTCTTGTACTTTCTTTATCATGTTTATCAGTTCCGGATCGGTAGCTTGAGCAGCTTTAATTTTATCGATTAAAGCTGGTTCTACTCGCACGTGAGCAATCTTCGAGTGGGTCCCTGGTGTCTTTAGCTCTATCTCCATCTTTTGCAAGTCGTACAAAATACACTTTTGTGTTGTCAGCAGTGCACTTGTACTTGCATAAGATTTTCTGCTCAAAGCGTCAGCTACAACGTTCGCCTTTCCCGGGTGATACTGGATTGTGTGGTCATAATCCTTTAACAGCTCAAGCCAACGTCGTTGTCGCATGTTGAGTTCCTTCTGGGTGAAGAAATACTTGAGACTTTTATGATCCGTATAGATATCCACTTTTTCTCCGTACAAGTAGTGTCTCCAGATCTTCAACGCGAAAACGACTGCTGCCAACTCTAGATCATGAGTAGGATAATTTTTCTCATAATCTTTGAGTTGTCGAGAGGCGTAGGCTATAACCTTTCCATGTTGCATAAGGACACAGCCTAGACCTTTGCCAGAAGCATCGCTGTAGATAACAAATTCTCCTGATCCTGATGGTATGGTCAGAACAGGAGCTGAAACCAGTCTCTTCTTGAGTTCTTGGAAACTTTTCTCGCATTCCTCCCTCCATATGAATTTTGTGCTTTTCCGAGTAAGCTGCGTTAATGGAGTGGCGATTCGAGAAAATCCTTCTACGAATCTCCGATAATAACCAGCTAGACCCAGAAAACTTCGGACTTCGGTTACTGTTTTGGGTTGTTCCCAATTTAGTACCGTTTCAATCTTCGCAGGATCGACTGATATTCCTTGACTAGAAATCACATGCCCAAGAAACGCGACCTCCTCAAGCCAGAACTCACATTTCTTCAACTTGGCATATAATTTATTTTCACGGAGCTTTTGTAGTATCAATCTCAGGTGTTGTTCATGATCCTCGCGACTCTTGGAGTATATGAGGATGTCATCAATAAAGACAACCACAAAATGATCCAAATGTTCCTTGAATATCCGGTTCATCATGTCCATGAAAGCTGCAGGAGCATTAGTTAGTCCAAAAGGCATGACTAAGAACTCATAATGCCCATAACGAGTTCTGAAAGCAGTCTTTGGAATGTCCTCAGCTTTAACCTTTAACTGATGATATCCAGAACGGAGATCAATCTTTGAGAAATGTTGAGCGCCTTGCAATTGATCAAACATGTCATCAATCCGAGGTAACGGGTACCTGTTCTTGATGGTGACATGGTTCAATTCTCGGTAGTCAATGCACAATCTCATACTCCCGTCTTTCTTCTTCACAAATAGAACAGGAGCACCCCAAGGTGATGCACTCGGACGAATGAAACCGGTATCCAACAATTCCTGTAGTTGGACTTTTAACTCTTGAAGTTCAATGGGAGCCATTCGGTAGGGAGCTTTGGAAATGGGCTTGGTACCGGGTTCAAGATCAATATAAAAATCAATTTCACGGTTTGGGGGTAAGCCAGGAAGTTCTTCAGGAAAAACGTCAGGAAACTCATTAACAATGGGAATATCATTTAAGTTTGACGTATTTTTGTTCAAATCAGTGACATGAGCTAAAAAGGCTTGACATCCGTTTTTCAATAAACGAATGGCTTTATGGCTAGAAATAACAGTTATAGATTTCAATGGTTTAGTTGCTTGAATTTGCATGACAGGTTGATTAGGAATATGAAAACTAATAATCTTATGAAAACAATCAATTTTAGCATGATGGGTAGTCAACCAATCAATTCCTAAAATCACATCAAATTCATGCATCTCCAAAGAAATAAGGTCAACAGGTAATGTGAGGTTGTTGATTTGAACTAGGCAAGATTTATAGACAGTAGATGTAATGGTCATTTCTCCTAATGGGGTTTCAACTGATAAGTCAAAGTCCAAATTTTCAGGAGTTAAGTTTAAACGCTGAGCACATGCAGGTGAGATAAAAGAATGGGTAGAGCCAGTATCTAACAAAGCGTAGACTTCACGAGAATTTATGAATAGCTTACCGGTTATCACCTCGTTCGAGTTTCGCGCCATTTGGGATGTCACAACAAAAGCTCTCCCTTGAACTACAGATTTTCCCTTATCCGCGCTAGCTTTTGGTATCATCATTGCAGCTGGACTTGATTTTGTGGCAGGACAAAACCGCGCAAGATGACCCTCTTTCCCACAACTGTAGCACTTTTTGGACTGCAGTGTACAGTTTGGGCTGATGTGACCTTCCTGACCACACCTATAGCATCTCACTGGTGGTCGATCTTCTCCCCTTGAAACTGGGGTCGGTGCTGGTGTTGGTACTGGTGTTGGTGCCCTTCCATAATTATTATGGAATCTCTTTCTTTTGAAATTGTTCCCACTAGATTCTCCTCTTCTGTTATTTGGTATGGAATTACCACCGAAGTGTTGGTTACCTCCTCGATGGTTCTCGTTCCTGTGGTTGTTGTCACTCCTTTCTCTATGCTGATCATTAACTCTTGGCTGCAATGTTTCATCTGTTTGCTCCACCCTTTGAGCCCTATCTACAACATCTGAATACAAACTAAATTTATGAGAGCTAAGTTGTTGACGAATTTTGAATCTCAAACCTCTTAGGAACATCCGACTCATTCGTGCTTCGTCATCCACAAGATGGGTGGCAAAGCGAGATAACTCGGCAAACTTGGCTTCATATTGGGAGACTGTCATGTTTCCCTGCTCCAGCTTAATGAATTCCACCTCTTTCATATGGCGGATGCTTTCTGGGAAATACTTCTCGTTAAACAGTTCTTCGAATTCTGTCCAAGACATTTCGAGTGCTGAAGGTTGGATACGTTTTACCGCTTCCCACCAATGGTCCGCCTCACCTCGTAACATAAAAGTGGCAAATGGCACCTTCTGATCATCAGCGCATTGTAAGACATCAAGTATTTTTGTCGTCTGCTTTAGCCATGCCTCCGCTTTGAGTGGGTCAGGCTTCCCGTGGAATTCAGGTGGTCCTAATTCTTTAAATTGCTTAACAGTGACCATCCTCAAATTGCCAGCGTTTCTACCGTTATTATTGACTGGATTTCCTCTTCCTTGATTCTGTATGAACTGCATGAAATTCCTAAAGAATCCATCGTTCATCATGTTATCAGGAACATTATTTCCTGAGTTGGCAGGAGGATTGTTTGGGGCCTCTTGATTCTCGGCTACATTTGCTTCAGGCATTCCATAGTTAACCTCTTGATTTCCAGATGCCATACTAAACTGTGGTCACAAAATAAATGTTAGTTCAAATAAACTGACTCATCACTTCATGTTCCTACATTCAAATCGACTCATTAGATAATAAAATCTATTTTAGGTAGGACACACTAGTGACTGATTCTATTCGTCTCTCCCCTCCTAGTTCTACCCCAGATCTCCATTAAAGACCATATCCCTAAGCTCTGATGCCAACTGTGACGCCCCCAAATCTGGGCCCACACAGCCCAAACTTGAGTCGTCAAAAGACTACAACAAAATTATTACAACAAAGCACAACGTACAACAATACAGTGTATAATAATACACAACTAAGTCTTCACTATTATTGCCACACTATTTTACAAAACGTGAAGACTATGATAACTATTTCTCGGACCCTCACTCCATTCCCCGGCTAGACCCTGTTATGTTTTCATCTCCTGTTGAAAAACAATGGAACAAAAGAAAGGGTGAGCTCAAATAGCCCAGTAAAGAATATCATGACTAAGATAATGACGAATAAATTATCATTAGTCTTCAACAGCTGAGTTCTTGATAGAATACAATAGACTACAAGGTTTATATCAAAAACTGCAGTTAAATTCTTAAACAACGTTCAGATCAATAATAGCAGCGGAATGAGTAATCTATTAGAAGAATAATGCAGACTATAATGTCCACTCGGTTCTCTTTTTAGGAAAAACATCATCAACTTTTATCATCTGAAATATCATTAGTCAAGATAATACAAATTCACAGTTCCTGATCATAATCATGCAGATCAACAGTTCATCTTTGCACTACGGGCCAAAGACATTCAATATAACACCAACGGTCATGATTATACCAGATTCAGCCTTTGGTCATAATCATACCAAACAACAGTTCATCTTTGCACTACGGGCCAAAGAGAACATTCACCACGTGCCATAAAAGACACCGAACAGATGTATCGCCTTTAACCTATTATATCGCCTTTAACCTATCATCTGTTCAACAAATATATCACATCTGTGCCCCCGGCCACAGATATTCACAACAGCTTGATTTTTGGATGATTAGAATGATATAAATGATGAACAGAAGAAATAGGATAACAATAAGTATCGGAAGTTTACTTTGTACAGATTCAAATAATGTCCAAATTGTCAACATGATGTGGAGTGAAATTCAAGATCCACAGTTCAGAATAACGGTTACAATTCAATAGAAAGGTTCACGTAAATAGGAAGGTTCAGTTGAAATAATGAAGTTCAATTATTATGGAACATATAATATTTTCAGGAATTATAGAAGCAATAGTTCCATAATAAATTTCGATTTAGGAGTATGAAAGAAAATAATATCCCTTACCGTAGCAGGTTTGATTAACAAAAGGTGAAGGAAATTAATACAAAGGGTTATTCACCAACAGGCGGCAATCCGCTCCGTAAGGTTATTCCCACAATGTAATAGAATTTGAGTACAAAGAGTTATTCACCAAACAGGCGGCAATCCGCTCCGTAAGGTTATTCCCACAATTTAATAGAATTTGAGTACAAAGAGTTATTCACCAAACAGGCGGCAATCCACTCCGTAAGGTTATTCTCAGAGATTAATAATGAATGAATACGAAAGGTTATTCACCAACAGGCGGCAATCCGCTCCGTAAGGTTATTCCCACAATTTAATACATGGAAATAAAAGGCACGTCTTATGAGTAAGGAAGAAACAATATTATTATCGAGAATCAAATAATGATAATCCCTTACCATAGTATGTTTGAATAATGGAAGATGAAAAAGATGGTATCCCTTACCGTAACACGTGACTGGATATTGATTTAAATGAGGTTGATTAACTTGAACAGTACACGTATACTTATAGATCTTCACAAATACTCAAGATGACTTAAGCACACTTAGAGAGAACTTTCACAAGAAGTATTTAGAGAGAGAAAGAAAGAACAAGTAAGGAAGTTTATGAAAAATCCTTAAGTTAAGGCTTCTATTTATAGCCAAAAATCTTATCATTCATTTAATCTAAACCATTCATTTAAAGATCACCTTTTAATCTACACCATCCATTTCAAATATTATATTATCTTTAATCTACACCATTCATTTCATATCACCTAATAATCATCTAACTTTATATTATAAACAAATCAATTTAATTATTCAACAATAATTCACACTTTAATCTACACCATTCATTTCATATCACCTAATAATCACCTAACTTTATATTATAAACAAATCAATTCAATTATTCAACAATAATTCACACTTTAATCTACACCATTCATTTCATATCACCTAATAATCACCTAACTTTATATTATAAACAAATAACTTTATCAATTCAATTATTATGACTAATTGTTATAAATACAGTATAGTTAGCTCTTAGATATCAAGTCAATAAATTAATGAAATACAACTGTTTAAATAACATCATAATAGAGATAACAATAATGTAAAATAAAGCATACGTTACTGTGTAATGACAATTATTGATTCAATAATGTGAATTACTGTGCATATGTTACTGTGACAATAATTAGGTTCAATAATTTTAAAAACAGTGCAACAACAATTATTGACTCAATGATATAAAATACAGTGTAATGACAATTATTAAATCAATAATGCAAAATACTGTGTAACAACAATTATTGAATTGATAATATAAAATATTATGCAGTGACAATTATCGATGAAATGATGCGTAACAGTTACGGTGTCAATTATCAGACCAATAATATGAGACACTATGCAATACCGTGTGTTACTGTAGAGTACCGTGTGCTACAGAAAATACCATAAACTACCGTATGCTACTATTCTTTTATCACCGATATTTTAACAGTTCTGTTGACTATTTTTATTTAAAAAGGTTACTTCTGTCGTTTTCTATATCCGACAAATATTCCGTTGTGGGGTCCACCAATAATTTATTATTTCGGCGCCGTCGTACGGCACGAATATTCCCCGACCAAACGAATATTCCCCGACAAAGCGAATATTGTCCGACAAAATAAAATTTGCACATAACATCCTTAACTTTCAATTTTGTTAATTTAACCACTTACTGTTTCAAAAAAAATATATATGAAGAAAAATTAAATTTTGTATTTCATAAAATTCGGGGTCTTACACGCATAGTACCCTTATTTCTCCTATAAATAGCTTGCTCAGCTGAATAGAAAAATCACACCTAAAATATAAAAATTTTCTATAAGAATTTTATGAGTTTTCTCTGAGAATAGTAAGGCTATTTTGAGAGTTTGAAAGCCAAAAGGAGTGCAGAAAATTTTCAAGGAAGTCTTTTATTAAAGAGTAGTAATTTTATAAATTCCTATTTTTCACGGTATTCACAAATCTTCCTTTAGAAGACTCTTCTTTGAGAAGATTCATTTTTAAAAGCTTTCTTTGGAAGATTTATTTTGGAATATTATTTTAAAAACTATTTTAAAGTAGTTATATTATACTACAAAAATTATGTTAAATATATATAATTTTGATAGTTCATATTATACGAGTTATCATACACTTTGAAATTTATATGTGGTAATTACTAATTATATTAAAAATATATAGGTTGATCAACCTCATTTAAATCAATATCCAGTCACGTGTTAAGGTAAGGGGTATCACTCTTTTCATCATCATAAATGGATATTATTTTCTTTCTTACTTGAAGGGATTATCATTCTTTGATTCTCGAAAATAATATCGTTTCTTTCTTGTGCCATTTATTTCCATGTATTAAATTGTGGGAATAACCTTACGGCGCGGTTTACCGCCTGTTGGTGAATAACCTTTTGTATTCATTCTTTATTAATCTTTGAGAATAACCTTACGGTGCGGATTATCGCCTGTTTGGTGAATAACTCTTCGTGTTCAAATTCTATTAAATTGTGGGAATAACCTTACGGTGCGGATTACGCCTGTTTGGTGAATAACTATTCGTATTCAAATTGATGGGAATAACCTTACGGTGCGGATTATCGCCTGTTGGTGAATAACCCTTTTTATTTGTCTCGTGTGGAAATAATTTGTCTACACGAATTATCACATGACACTTTTATTCCATATTCGTAAGTGATATCATTTTCCTTTATACTCATAAGGGATACCATCTTTTTCATCTTCCATTATTCAAACTTACTATGGTAAGGGATATTAATTCCCTTCACCTTTTGTTAATCAAACCTGCTACGGTAAGGGATATTATTTTCTTCCATACACCTAAATCGAAACTTATTATGGAACTATTGCTTCTATAATTCCTGAAAATATTATATGTTCCATAATAGTTGAATTTCATTAGTTCAACTGAACCTTCCTATTTTCTGAACATTTCTATTGAACTGTAATCGTTATTCTGAACTGTGGATCTTGAATATCATTTTTAAATTTCACTCCACATCATGTTGGCAATTTGGACATTATTTGAATCTGCACAAAGTAAACTTCCGATACTTATTGTTTATCCTGTTCTTCTGTTTATCATTTGTATCACTGTTATTTGTATTAATCATCAAGAATCAAGCTGTTGTGAATATCTGTGGCCGGGGGCACAGATGTGATATAATTGTTGAACAGATGATAGGTTAAAGGCGATATACTAGGTTAAAGGCGATACATCTGTTCGGTGTCTTTTATGACACGTGGTGAATGTTCTCTTTGGCCCGTAGTGCAAAGATGAACTGTTGGTTGGTATGATTATGACCAAAGGCTGAATCTGGTATAATCATGACCGTTGGTGTTATATTGAATGTCTTTGGCCCGTAGTGCAAAGACGAACTGTTGATCTGCATGATTATGACCAGGAACTGTGAAGTTGTATTATCTTGACTAATGGTATTTCAGATGATAAAAGTTGATGATATTTTTACTAAAAAGAGAAGCGAGTGGACATTATAGTCTGCATTATTCTTCTAATAGATTGCTCATTCCGCTGCTATTATTGATCTGAACGTTGTTTAAGAATTTAACTGCAGTTTTTGATATAAACCTTGTAGTCTATTGTATTCTATCAAGAACTCAACTGTTGAAGGCTAATGATAAATTATTCGTCATTATCTTAGTCATGATATTTCTTACTGGGCTATTTGAGCTCACCCTTTCTTTTCGTTCCATTGTTTTTCAACAGGAGATGAGAACGTAACGGGGTCTAGCCGGGGAATGGAGTGAGAGTGCGGGGATAGCTATCATAGTCTTCACGTGTTATAAAATAGTGTGGCAATAATAATGAAGACTTAGTTGTGTTGTATTATCCACTGTGTTGTTGTACGTTGTATTTCATTGTAATAATTTTGTTGTAGTCTTTTGACGACTCAAGTTTGGGCTGTGTGGGCCTAGATTTGGGGGCGTCACATTTTGACAATCACACAAACACTTAGTGTTTTTGTGATGATTAATACAATCACATTAACAAGTAATCTATTGATTTATTGTGATTATCAAAGCCATCACAAAAAAACACATGACTTTAGGAATCAAAAGTAAGAACATGAATCTCCTTTTACGGACAATTTATTTCACTATATATATTAAGTGTATCAAATGATACTTGTAGGATTCGAAACCTTACCCCATTTGCAAACTAAATAACGAGTATTACCACTACACCAAAGCCCAGATCATGGTTATAATTTTTAAAAAATATATAAAATGAAACATATGTGAGTTGGCTTACTAAATAAAATTAATTTCACATAAGATTTGGTGATTGCAATGACAGTCACAAATACTCTATAATGATGAAAAAATTAGTCATTAGTGAGAGCCATCATGTATTTTATTATTTTGTGACTGCTTGGAAATTTCATCACAAAATACCCTCTTTTTGTAATTGCAAATAAACTTCTTCACAAAAATTTATCTTTTTTAATGATTGTCATGGCCGTCATAAAATATTGTTTTGATTATTTCTTTCATTAAAATATTAGTAATGTCTTAAATGCAATCACGAAAAAGGTATATCAATAAGTGATGGCTTAATGCGTTATAAAAAGAAATTTTATTTTGCGTAAAAAATTTAGTGATTGACATGACCATCACAATTATAATATATTGATGGCAAAATTAGTCATCACTAAGAGCCATCATATATACTATTATTTTGTGATTGCTCAAAAAGTCCATCACAAATTAATATATTTTGTGATTGTTTTTAAAAATTGTCATAAAATTCCGTCACGTGTTCTTATTTTTCTAGTAGTGTTCAAAGCCTTTTTTGAAACAGGTATAGACCTCATGCGTAGCCTTCGATATGCCTGTTTCCTCACTTCCAGTACTATTGAATGGGTGCTTGCAACCCCATTGATTGCCACACGACTTGAATCATCTCAACAGACAGACGTACACCTTATGCATGTCAAGCAAAACATATAATATATATATATATATAGGTCTAATGTGCCAATCAAGTTTCTGTTTTTGGTTAGACAAACTCAATTCTTCCTCCTACCAACTTTAGCACATGGGATCAACCCCATGCCTTTAATTGTACATGTTGTTGGTGAAGAATACGAAGAGTACATATTACGGTTTATATGTTTGAAATTTAATTGACTCAAAATTAAGTTATTAGGTTTCGATCATGGGCAAATAGTTATCCGAATCGAACCGATTGAGAAAACGGTTCAATGATTTAGTGGTTTAACCATTAGTTCAGCCAAATTTTAATATTTAATTAATTTTAATATTTAATTAATTTTAAAAAATATGTATATGCAAATATATTCACTATTAAATCATATACTTCACCTAAATAACGTAAATTTTTGTTAAGAAAAATATTAAGTACCAAACTAAAGACTAGTCCATTAGTTCAAAAATATAAATTTAATATTGATTTTTTTTTAAAATAATTTAATATTTTTAAATTTAAATTTTGTCAATACAATTATTAATATTATAAATTATTTAAAAATTATTAATATATTTTTATTTACTTTTTAAAAAAAATAATAATTATCTTATAATTTAAAATAAATAGTATAAAATACCCTTTAATAGCAAATATAAGTATTAGAGAAGAAAGAAAAAAGAAAAAGGATAGTCTCCAAACACGCCTCTCTGAGTGTGTGTCCCATATATTTTCTTGTTGGGCAAAATTAACTTAATCAATGGCCCAGATTCTGTAGAAGAGAGAAAAGGATAAAATTAAAATTTAGAGCCACGTGTACGTACTATGGGATGTCTGAAAGCGTCCCACGCTTTCAAACATATCGGCCTCTTTTTGGAGTGAGATTAAAAGATGAATAATCTGCAATCTATATTAAACTTTCTTACCCAATAATCAATATATATTCGGTTATTTTTGATCTGTACTTCTTTTCCTATTACTCATCTCACCATCTTCAATAGTATTTTTCAAATTCACTGCTATGCATGGAAGGTTTGAGCTAGCTATGGAGATAGGAGAGGCGGAGGAAGGAAAGAAGAAATCATAAAATGTTTTACAAAAAAAATTTAAATAATAGCCGGTTTGGTTTTTTATAAAATCGTCCGATTCAATTGGTATTGGAAAAAATTGGTCGATTCAAATAGTTCATGTCGATTTTATTGCATATTCAATATTTTAAGAGAATCGATTCGATTGACGTTCAACCGGTTGAATCAGCCGATTCAATCCTGGATCCGATTCTAATAATTATGATTTATATATCTAAGTCATCTACTCACTCATATATTGCAGCAATTTATTTCTCACAATTAAGTTAATCACGTTAAGAATTCTCTTCACTGGACCATCTCTTCAAACTACAATGACACCGATCAATTCTCATCTGGTTATTCGTAACTTCTCTTTTGAGAGCATGTGCCATAATTCAACTATCATGGCATGTCATTTTTTAAAGAAGGTTCACTAATTATATTGCCTTGGATCATTTTCAGTAGCTCTTGCACTATTTGTGATCGAGCTTCAAAATTGCGATGAAAGAGAGGAGATTAAGGAAATTTAGAGAGGAGAATAGAAATCCTTAGAGGAGAGAAAAAAATGGTAGGATATTTTTTTAAAAATTCTTCCTAAAATTTTTCTTTCAAAATTAAAAAGATTTGAAAAAAAAGAAAAATTACTTAACACTTAGGGGGTGTATTCAATTAGGATTTACAAATATTTTTAAAGACTTTAAAAGTTTGGTTAAAAGTTTGGTTGTATTCAATCAAGACATTTAAAGAGATTATAAAAATTTAGTGGTATTCAATTATAACGTTTGTAATGTCTTTAAAAGTTAAATGACATTGAATTGAGACTTTTACAAAATCTATAAAAGTATTTTTTGTATTCAAAATGTCATAGACTTTTCAAATTTTTATCAAATGATGGAGTTTGACATAATTTAGAACAAGAGATGCTTATATCCAAAATCTTGCCTCATGTCCAAAAACTTTCAAAGACTTCCAAATATGTGAGAAATAGAGAAGATAAACAGAAAAGACTCCACTCCTCATCAGGTGCATATATTATCAGGATTTTTTTTTCCTTGAATCTCACCTACATATGTTTGCATCATTTTTTATGAAATTATCTATCATAACAAAAAAAAAAAATATATATATATATATATATATATATTTGGCCACATACCACTAATTGGACTGAATTAACATCAACATAGGGCATAAGTCATATATTCGGTGGTATTTTTAAAATTAATATTGAATAACTAGGGACCATACAATTAATTTAAATTTTTTATACCGACTTGTATAGTTTATTGTTTAATCTTTTTTATTAGACAAGTAAGATATTTCATAAGTTTTTCTAGATGATCAAATCATAATCATATTTAGAATTTCTACGTAATCAATCAAAAATTATCAATTTATCATAACTTATTAAAATATATATTTAAAATATATAATTGACTCAAAATCTACTCGAATTATATTGAATAGAAAGCTAACATATAATTTATCTATAAATTTTATACTTAATGCAAATGAATTATCAGTTAGTTTATTGTTCAATCATTTCTATAGGACGTTCAAAATATTTTATAAATGTTGCATATGAGTGATAATATTAAAATATTATCTAGAGATTTTTACATAATCAATCAAAATGTACCAATTTATCATAAATCACTACACTAAATTCTTATATAACAATAAATCATGTCAAGAATTACGCAGTTAACAATTAACCATAATAATACTAACTAACGATATTATAATTTATATAACATCTAATATTTGACACCCTCATAATTGAAAATATACTTAGACTTATTTACATATATACAAAATTTAAATATAGGTATAGTGTAATATAAATTTTTTCTAACAATTTGTTTAAAATAATTAAGAAGATGGATATGTTGTACACATTGACTAATTAATAATTAATATAAGTTGTAAGATATAGTAGAAGTACACAAAAGTCTACTAAAGTCTATAAAAATTTATCACTTATTTTATAATGTCTTTAACAGTCATCAAAAATTATTTTAAAAAAGTCTTTAAAAGTCATCAAAATTTACGATTTCTACAAAAGTATGTTACTTAAATTTTTTTTTTTTAAAAGTTTTAATTGAATACATCTCTCTTAAATTACAAACTAAAATATCAAAAATACCCTTATAATAATTTCTAAAATATAAATTTATAAAGATAAAATAACTCACTTGTGTAAATATCCCAACAGTAATATACAAATTTTGGCATTTCCAAAATTTCAATGAGTGTGATCTCCGTCTTCTTAAATTAATTTGCTGGGAGCCTGAATTTAATTTTAAATTAAACGTATACTACTACTTCCATTCCAAAGTATAACGTTTAAACTTGTAATTATTTGAGGACCCAAAATGAATTAAAAGAGTGGGACCAACACAACAAAGTGTGGTGGTGCCCTTTGCGATCGACCATCTCTTGGTGGTTTATCTTCACTTTATTTTATATTCCCTATAAACTAGCTAGCTCCGTTTTCAAACAATTAGAAATATTTTAATCATTGTATTGTATTATATTGTACTGAATAAAATATATATATATATATATATATATATATATATATATATATATATATATATATATATCCTGAATAATTGAGTTTAAAAAAAGAGACAATACTTCGTATATAACATTTAATGATAAAATTATATATTATATTTATTTTAAGAATTTTCTTAATGAGTGCCCTTAGGGCGCACACTAAACACGAAAAATAATATATAATATTATTTGTTTAACTAGGTGCACTGAATTCAATGTATAAAAAAATAATATACTAGTGGACCCCGTGTATTGAATTCAGTGCAACTATATAAAGAAATAATTTTTAGCGGGTCTCGTCTCTTATTTTTCGCGCTTAATGTGTGCCCTTAAGACACACATCAAGCGGAACTTTATTTTAATTATTAAAAAGTAAGACATGACATACAAATTTCAGTGTCAAATTTTATTTTTTAATAATTAAAATATATTTTATGACTAATTTATGATAAAACATAGCATTTTTTTTTATTAAAATTAGTACATTTTATTTAATATACTATTAAACTATTAATTTTATAAATTATTATATCAAATTAATAAAAAAAATAATTAAATCATTTTGTTAAATTAAATGAATAAAAATTCAGCAATGTATTAATAAAACGAGCTAACTTTAACAAAGAAATGTTATCTTTTATCCACAGAATGTTGTGCAGTTATATTTTAAA
This sequence comes from Hedera helix, assembly GCA_947179155.2. Lineage (NCBI taxonomy): Eukaryota > Viridiplantae > Streptophyta > Magnoliopsida > Apiales > Araliaceae > Hedera > Hedera helix. Next base: position 37,467,981 of record OX359275.1, read on the forward strand.
AAAAAAAAAAAAATACTTTGAAACCCCAAGCCAAATATATTTGGAATTTCCGATTTGGCTGAAAAAGTTTAGAAAGAATGGTAGGCTTCCTTAAATAGTAACCTAGCTTTGCCAGCCCTACCCTAGGCCTAGCTAGCTATTCCACATATATAAAAGTCTCATTCTGAGTTATAAACTTTATAATAGAGAGTCCTCGCCAAATAGACTTGCACCTACCGAAACTACTAGTACCAGCAGACTTGTTATTAGTGCAGTGCAGTGGCCCTAGCTAGCTAGCTAGCTAGCTCTTTCAGAATCCAAACAAAGATAATCCTTCCTATCAAGACCACATACCTTTGGTTTGAGTTGGGTTGCGTGTTTCAATTTTTAATTTAATTACATCAAGTTTGACACGTACATTTAATGTTAAAATTGTATATAATTAAAAAAGAAATCATGACTTGTCATGCTCCTGTTTCATATTGTAACATCCCACCATGCAGGTCGAGGCTTGATCCTTCCTTCCAATTGGTTATTCGCTTTGCTACTAGTACAAGAATTCATCAAATATAACAAATTTTGTGCCTCTCCGACACTATTATTTCTCCATGTGTCGTCGTAACTCTTGAGCTGCAACCTTCCTTCAACACGCATGCATGGTCATGACCAGCCCCTGAATTAGTACATAATATTTAAATATAAAACTAAATATTATTATATTTATTTTAAATATTAAAAAATAAGACATAATATATTTATTTTATCCGTATGTATAAATTTTATAAAAAGTGATTATATAAGATTTGGACATATATACAACTTAGGTACCCTCTAAGTATATGGCATGGACCCTTTTCAAAAATTGGATTTTAGTTATAATTTTCTTTTCCCCATATTAAACTCAATTAATATTTCTCTTCAATTTGGGACGTACTGAAGTAAGCAGCTAGGCTAAAGCGAAACATATTTCCTTGTATTACTCTTACCTGAGAATATGATAGGTTACGATGACAGCCAGCCAACCAGCCAATAGATGTACTTAATAATTATATATGATGTTATTGAGAGCAAAAGCTTTCGTAAATATCCCACAAAATCCAGCCTATACCCACTCTGAAATTATGGAAGGACCTACGGACCCATACTTAGGTGGTTGAGACTCATTATATATTTATGGAGTAATAAAGATGCGAAAAATAATATAATAAAATGTAACAAATTGCAATATATATCCCATGCCTTGAACAACTTTAGTGACTTCACCATTGTCTAAAACCCAAAACCACCTTCAAGTAACGGAGAAGAAATTTAGTCACTACTGTCCCTCGCAATAATCAAATGAGTTTTTATATATTTTAATTTTAAAACGTTATAAATTTAAAAATTAAATAAAACTCTGGACCAAGCATAAAATAAAAAAACGCATGCGATTTATTAAATCAGCAGCTCGCTAACACTAAGCAAGCTGCCACCTTGTGGGGACATTTGATAAAATGTCTAATCAGATCAGACATTTTATCCCACTACACCTAATTTAAAAGAAAGCTAAATTATAAACGCATGTTAAATAAATATTGGATAAAGGGTAAGCTGAAGGATGGGGGAATAACCATCGTAATAACAATTGCAACCATTGAAATAACAATCAAGACAATGGATAATCCACTTGTAATAAAAAGCCAGAGATTGAAAAAGACGAAATGATTATTTAAAGCCATACAATTTTATACTTGTATAAATAATGGGATGAATATATATATATATATATAAAAGCATCTATCTCCACTAGTAAGAAGAGATGGAAGAAAAAAGTTGTACTACCGTATTACGTAAAGCAAATAAAAGGAAGATTGCATTAAAATAAGATCTAATTATAACCAACCGCCCGAGTTATGGCACCCCACCTTTTTGCTTCTTTGTTCCAGACAGGAATTAAGCCTCACAATTTCCTTCTCCTCACATGTACTAGCCCAAAAGTGATAAACAAACAAAACATGTTCTTAATCTATTAATCTACATTAAACTAAACAATCCTGATCTCATTAAGACCCAAAAAGAGTAATTAATTAAGCTGAAGAAAATCATAAACTTGTCTAAAGATGATTAATTAATTAAGAGAGCAGCAAAATGAGTGAAAATAACAAACCAAAATTTCCCCATTGATTAATTGAACATAATTCTCCATTGTTATATATCCTCGGGGACCTGAACAACAGAGCGATGTTGAGCAGATAAATTGACTACATAATATATATTCCAATGGACAATGAACTAACAGGTTAATTTTTAAGTTAAGATATAATTTCAGATGAACATATATATATATATATATATATGACGAAGATTCCCAACAGTCGATAACTAAACAAGATTAAACTAATGTAGAACTAATCATACAAGCTGCAGCCCTAATTTACGATTACTATCTAATATACCAGTAAACATACTTATTTATCAGTTTATGAAAATAGATTAGGAAGAAGAAGAACCACTGCCATTAGTAACAACAACATGATCAGAAGGACTAATATTATCATTATTAAGGTGAAGGTGGTGGTGACCCTGCGGCTGACCGGCGTTTTCTTGACTGCCGCTGCCGTTGTTTGTGTGATTAGTGTCATTGTCGTAAGTAGTACCACCATTGGTGTTAGCAATATTATCTCTCTTACCAAAAGTGCTTTTATTATTATGCATCCACACCTTCAAAACGCCTCTGTCCACTCCAATTTCGCTGCATAACTCAGCAATCGCCGTCTCGTCCCCTTTCTGGATCTTCCATCCCACCCTTTCCGAGAATTCGAACATTTTGTCCTTCTGATTTTGGGTGAATTTTGTTCTGAACCGCTTACGGCCATTTGGGTGTGCCGCAATTGGAGCTGTTGCGTGGCCTAAGGTTGTGTTGTTGTCAGGATGCGGGCCCGGTAAGCCGGCACTGAGGGCAAGGAGCATGTGGGGAGCGGAGGCCGGGTAGGAGGATGAGATCGGTGGCGGAGACGGGGAACTGGGGCTGCCACCGAGGGGCGCTGGAGGGCGGTGGCGGTGGTGGGGCTGGTACTCGATAACGGCGCTGTTCGGTACCGGCGGGAGTGGGTCCTCGGGCTCACGGCGGTGGAAGTTGCGGTGGCAGCCGCAAGCCGCACATTTCAGCGAGGTGGGGTCAGTACGGGTGGCGGAGGAAGAAGGCATAAACTCGCCGCAGCCATCCAAGGCGTGGCCGCCTAAGCTGGCGGCGTGATTCTTCAGACATTCCTTGTAAATGAGAACAATAGGCGGTGGGTTGTGGTGGTGATGGTGGATAGAGCGGTGGCGCTTAAGAAGGCCGTTGGTGAAGGATAAGGGCTTGATGGGTTGGACCCGTGAAGGGGTTTCGGAGTCTGATTCAGGGGTTTTGATAGTGGAGGGTGTTGTAGTAGCTTTAGCAGTAGTAGCGGTTATGTCCATGTCCATGGCTAAAACATCTAGTAGGGGTGGGGTGGGGTGGGGTGGGGAGGTGAGGTTAAGGGGCTCTCTAAGAGCTGATTAGATTTAGGGTTAAGGTTTTGAGGAATATAGTCCATCTTTATCCATATTCACGCAAGTATTGAATGAGTCAAGTTAAGGTGGAGGGAAGTAAAGAAGAAGAGAGTTTAGATAGATGATGTGAGAAAGAGAAGAAGGAGAAGAAGAAAGAGGTTTGGTATTTGGTTTTTTGGTTTTAGTTTTGCAGATGATGATGAGACCGTAGATACTAAAAATCTGGGGTGTGGTTCTCCTCCTTAACCCACTGTATATTTTTAACCCGGGTTCTTGTAATGTCTGTATGGGGGTTATATCTTTTTGTCCCCACCCCACTTGGGGATTATTAGTGTTAACAATTAATCTAGATAATTTTTGCCTAATTTTATTAATTAAAACATTTATTAATTATACTGTACAATCTTTTCCTTCATTGACTCGCATACATATATATATGGAGTAGTATTATTAAAGCATTTCATGTGACCAATAAATATATTACTGTATTATATCATTTCCTTCATTGACTCACAGTCTCACACATTCATTTCACTGTCGTATCATACTGTGTTTTGACTCAGTACCGGGCTGGTTAAGTTACGAGTTGTCTCTATGCCACTAGAGTTTGGGACCATTTTTCCCTCGCCCAAAAGGGTCTCTATATATATCTCCAGCTCTATATGCCATTATTTACCTCCAGCTCAAAGCGTAAACCAACTTATAAATATATATAGATATCTATGCGTGTGTGTGATGAACTCAAAATCTAAAGATATGGGTGGCTATTATTTTCTCTTTCCACTACACCACCATTTCATTTTCATTTTTTCACCAAGAAAAATCAAGGCTAGCTTATACACATACATGCATGCATGTCTAAGAATTTTTTTCATTCTTTTGTCCGATAAAATTGAGATTCAATGATGAAAGTCTACTTTTTCAAAAGTAACTGTTGGACTAATTTGAGTTTTACAAAAATGGTTGCATTAATTCCTGTACGTAGGAGTGGATGCATGCCTGCCTGCGTTCAGGACCGAGTTCACCAGGTGAGTTGTTGTGTTATTATTAATCGGGTTGTGAAAACTGAAGCAAGCAACTGAAGCAAGCAAGCCAGCAGGACGTGTTCAGGTCTGAGGCATTTACTGAACACACGCCTTAATTTGTCAAAGTTTGCCAGTAAGCAGCTGGACCGCTTTATTAACACTCAACCGCCCCGTTCCCCCCCCCTTTCTCTCTCCTCTTCATTAAATTTGATTTTTTTTTACAAAACACTAGGGAAGACAGTACTAAACTAGCCTCTCTTTCTCTCTCCATATTTCTTACACCGATTAAAACCCAAAACTACCCTCTATCCACAAGGCTGTCTACCATCCAACATGTACTGCTAGCTGTGTATCGAATGAGCAATTAAAATCGTCTTTCCACCATCCAAAAATACTACGAAAGCATTTTTGTCGGCTGATGGAATTTTTGGACGTTGAGAAGTTCGTCTCCGACACCTGAAACGACGCCGTAGTATCGTTTTATGCTTTTATTTCATGCATGAGCTAAGGAAGGCTACTTACAGCTTGTTCGGTGGCATCCCAATCTTTGGAGTTTACTGCTACTACTACCGCATGAGAAAGGAGTAGTTAACTAGCCATTAATTAAATAATCATGCTTAATTAACTTTCGGAAATGTGTGTTAAGTAACTGACACGTGTGAGGCAGTAGGACACGTGGAACGCTTTACTTTACTGTCACGTACTACGTTTAATTGTCATTAATTTTTAGCAAACAGTTTTTAATAAATAAAAAAAATATATTATTTTAGTAATTCATTGAAGAAAGTTATGGTATCGTACTTGCTGCCCTACGGGCTACGACGATACTGTCTGTCACCTAACTTTCCATGAACCAAAACCGTGGTCTGCACTGAATTTTAGTAAGTAGTAGTATTTTACTACGTACTCCACATACATTTCGTATATATAATTTTTTCAATTTGAAAAACATCCCTAGAATTCTATCGTCTATAAGTCATAATCATGTGAAATAATAATTTATTTATTTTTCGCATTTAGGCCAAAAAAAATTATAATCATAAGTGATTATCACACAGATAAAAGATACTTAACAATTATATTATTTTTACTCCGAAGACAAAATGATAGTAAAGAATAAATATTATAGATTTGTAAAAAAAAAATTAATACTTAAATCATGTTTATTTGTAATAATTATAATGTAAAGACTATATTTTTATAGATTATAATTCCAAAAGTATTATTAATTTTAGGATTAAATAGTCATTGTAAGACCCCGAATTTTATGAAATATAAAAATTAATTTTTCTTCATATATATTTTTCCTGAAACAGTAAGTGGTTAAATTAACGAAATTGAAAGTTAAGGATGTTATGTGTAAATTTTATTTTGTCGGACAATATTCGCTTTGTCGGGGAATATTCGTTTTGTCGGGGAATATTCGAGCCGTACGACGGCGCCGAAATAACAAATTATTGGTGGACTCCACAACGGAATATTTGTCGGATATAGAAAACGACAGAAGTAACCTTTTTAAATAAAAATAGTCAACGGTGTTAACTGTTAAAATACCGGTGATAAAAGAATAGTAGCATACGGTAATTTATGGTATTTTCTGTAGCACACGGTACTCTACAGTAGCACGCGGTATTGCACAGTGTCTCATACTATTGTTCTGATAATTGACACCGTAACTGTTACGCATCATTTCATCAATAATTGTCACTGCATAATATTTTATGTTATCAATTCAATAATTGTTGTTACACAGTATTTTGCATTATTGATTTAATAATTGTCATTACACTGTATTTTATATCATTGAGTCAATAATTGTTGCTGCACTGTTTTTAAAATTATTGAACCTAATAATTGTCACAGTTGCAAATATACTGTAATTTATATTATTAAATTAATAATAATCTGTAACGTGTTTATTACATTATTGTTGTAGCATTATTTCATTTTATATGTTGGACCCACAGGAAAAATAAAATTTTTTTTTCAAAAGTTACTATTCACTCCCGGAATTTACTATTCATTCCCGGAAAAGTTACTATTCACTGACGGAAGTTACTGTTCATCTCGGGAAAGTCACTGTTCATCTGCCGACAAAAGTTACTATTCATTACTGTTCACTTTTTGAAAATTTTAAAGTTACTGTGCAAAGTTACTGTGCAAGTATTGAAAATTTTTAAAAAACGTTTGCGCAGCCTCTCCTGCTTTTCAGCCTGGCGTGCGGCAGCCTCACCTACCATGCATAGTATCATCTTTTCTCCTATAAATAGCTTGCTCAGCTTAATAGAAAAATCACACCTAAAACATAAAATTTTTCTATAAGAATTTTATGAGTTTTCTCTGAGAATAGTAAGGCTATTTTGAGTGTTTGAAAGCCAAAAGGAGTGCAGGAATTTTTCAAGTAAGTCTTTTATTAAAGAGTAGTCATTTTATAAATTCCTATTTTTCACGGTATTCACAAATCTTCCTTTAGAAGACTCTTCTTTGAGAAGATTCATTTTTAAAAGCTTTCTTTGGAAGATTTATTTTGGAATATTATTTTTAAAACTATTTTAAAGTTGGTATTTTATACTACAAAAATTATGTTAAATATATATAATTTTGATAGTTCATAATATATGAGTTATCATACACTTTGAAGTTTACATGTTGTAATTACTAATTTTATTATAAATATATAGGTTGATCAATCTCATTTAAATCAATATCCAGTCACGTGTTAAGGTAAGAAATGTCATTTTTTTTTACACTCTTGAACTTACTACGGTAAGGAATTTCATTTTCTTTCATACTCTTAAACTTACTACAGTAAGAAATGTCATTTTTTTTTTCACACTCTTAAACTTACTACGGTAAGAAATGTCATTTTTTTTACACTCTTGAACTTGCTACGGTAAGGGATATTATTTTCTTTCATACTCCTAAATCGAAACTTATTATGGAACTATTGCTTCTATAATTCCTGAAAATATTATATGTTCCATAATAGTTGAACTTCATTATTTCAACTGAACCTTCCTATTTTCTGAACATTTCTATCGAACTGTAATCGTTATTCTGAACTGTGGAGCTTGAATATCATTTTTAAATTTCACTTCACATCATGTTGGCAATTTGGACATTATTTGAATCTGCACAAAGTAAACTTCCGATACCTATTGTTTATCCTGTTCTTCTGTTCATCATTTGTATCACTGTTATTTATATTAATCATCAAGAATCAAGCTGTTGTGAATATCTGTGGCCGGGGGCACAGATGTGATATAATTGTTGAACAGATGATAGGTTAAAGGCGATATACTAGGTTAAAGGCGATACATCTGTTCGGTGTCTTTTATGGCACGTGGTGAATGTTCTCTTTGGCCCGTAGTGCAAAGATGAGCTGTTGATTGGTATGATTATGACCAAAGGCTGAATCTGGTATAATCATGACCGTTGGTGTTATATTGAATGTCTTTGGCCCGTAGTGCAAAGATGAACTGTTGATTGGTATGATTATGACCAAAGGCTGAATCTGGTATAATCATGACCGTTGGTGTTATATTGAATGTCTTTGGCCCGTAGTGCAAAGATGAACTGTTGATCTGCATGATTATGATCAGGAACTGTGAATTTTTATTATCATGACTAATGGTATTTCAGATGATAAAAGTTGATGATATTTTTACAAAAAAGAGAAGCGAGTGGACATTATAGTCTGCATTATTCTTCTAATAGATTGATCATTCCGCTGCTATTATTGATCTGAACGTTGTTTAAGAATTTAACTACAGTTTTTGATATAAACCTTGTAGTCTATTGTATTCTATAAAGAACTCAACTGTTGAAGGCTAATGATAATTTATTCGTCATTATCTTAGTCATGATATTTCTTACTGGGCTATTTGAGCTCACCCTTTCTTTTGTTCCATTGTTTTTCAACAGGAGATGACAACGTAACGGGGTCTAGCCGGGGGAATGGAGTGAGAGTCCGAGGGATATCTATTATAGTCTTCACGTGTTGTAAAATAGTGTGGCAATAATAGTGAAGACTTAGTTGTGTATTATTATACACGGTATTGTTGTACGTTGTGCTTTGTTGTAATAATTTTGTTATAGTCTTTTGACGACTCAAGTTTGGGCTGTGTGGGCCTAGATTTGGGGGGCGTCACAGTCATAGTCACATGTTTATTTAGAATAAAATTATTAATGGAATAACTTAAAATAATCTCATATTTTATTTGTTTTATCCAGAATTATTTAAAAGATCTGATAAAAACTTATTATTTGAACAATTATAACCTTCTTAGTAATAATAAATATATTGTATTTTCAATAGTGTGACTATAGATAGATAGAATAAGATACATTGGTTATTTTATAAAAAAAAAATATTAATTTTGTCCAAAAAAAATAATCGTAAATAATAAAGATTATAATACCTGGTTGAAAATGATAGTAAATAAGCATTCATTCCAAGTCATTTTGTTATCCCTAAACAAATAGTTTCAAGTCTAATTTTTTAAAATAAACACAAGACTTGAGATTAATAATCCAATCCCAAGTATTATTCTTACAAATAAATATAATTTTAAATAATAGTTTAATATTGCAAGGGAATAAGTATAAATATACAATAATTAAACACTATAAATATCTACATCATTAAAAAATGAGGTATGATATTAAAATTATTGTCATATCTTATTTTTTAATAATATAAATAAGAATTTTCTTAATATGTGTCCTAAGAGTACATGCTAAGCATAAAAAACAAGAGAAGTGGTCCACTAAATATTATTTGTTTATACATTTACATTGAATTCAATATATAAAAAAATAATATATTAGTAGATTTCATATATTGAATTCAGTACACATACATAAATAAATAATATTTAGTGAGTTCTATCTATTATTTTTCGTACTTCGTATATACTTTTAAGATACATGTTAAAAGGACCTTATAAATAAATATAATGTTTAATATAATATTTAATTATTGGGTACACGGTGCAATCGATCAGAAGCACATTTTAAAATGTTTTTACCAACAAGTTTTAGAATTGACAAGGGATTTGATGACATCAGCTATCCAATCATAAGGTTTAATCATCGATCACTGTCTTGTTTATCTCACCAACACTTGTATTGAAACACTAAATATTTATGGAAAGTTTTACATAGCATAATTTACTGCCAAAATATTAGAAAATATACTATTATATATATAATGATATAATTATTACTACATCAAATTATTTTTATAAAATTTTCGAATTACTTTATAAATCTGAATTGTAAATTTTTATATTAGAATCAAAATAAAATAAAACTCTTATGAAGTATAAATATATATATAGAGAGAGAGAGATGGGACGACGGGTCACAACTTAATTAAACCATCTCTCACCTCACCTCAAGCGAGGGAACATTATCACATTCAAGGGCCGGGAATGGTACGCCCATGTGACTGTCTTTGTAGCTATTTTACGCCAGTTAGATGCTGCTGGTCCTATAATTATTAGTTAAAATAGAGTAACACCATGCCTTCATCCGGGGGAAAGAGGACACGATGGAAATGACAAGTCAAACATGTACATTACATACCAAAAAAAATAAATATAAAATTAAACTTTACATTTATCTCAACTAATAAAAAATAGTCTGATATAAATTTATGTATTAGACTTTATTAGAAAAAATTAAAGAGAACTCAAAAGGTAGTGTTATTTTTTATTATCATTTAGCATATAAGGGTGAAATTATTGTATTTCACTTTCATATGTTACTATATTGTTATGTAATATGTAAAATTTTAACTTGAAAGAGCTTTAAATGTGAAATACTTAATCCAAGGTCCATAGATATTTCATTCGATTATTTTCTAATTTGTGCAGACTTGTAAATTTGTTAACTTTTTGTGTACATATTTTCTAATAGCACTACCGAACTTGTCCACATCCTATATTCCTTAAATTTTGTCTGCATATCACCACCGAACTTGTCCTGCCATTATATGTTTTACATTACAAGGTGTTGTAATTTATTTGAAATTAGTTTAGTGATGATGATATTTGCAAATTAACCTAGTGATAACAATGTTCTAAAAGGCGAGAGACAGGCGGTCTAGGCGAGATTTTTTATTTTAAGTTAATTTTAATATTTTATTTTATATTTATCTAAACAAAATAATAATATAAAGCAAAACAATATATAATAAAGATAATAAAGGCCTTTACTTAAAGTTCAAACACATATCCATATTGTTAATGTCAAAGTTCAAACATAAACATGCAATTGTTCAAAGTTCAAACACAAGAATGCAATTGTTCAAAGTTCAAACACAAATAAATAATAAAAAATACAAACTAATAGTCTTCATTTCCATAGCCCTCTATATCTCTGACCCTTCTTCTCCATATCCCTCTATATCTCTAACTCTTCTTCTCCATATCCCTCCAAGATTATGTCTTCATTGAATTCACACTCATACTCCTCATATCCCTCTTCCTCCGTGTTATCATCAGACAAAAAATATTTTTCATGGAGTTCATGGAGTGTTCTCCTAGGCTCTAACACTCTATTCGCTCCGGATGTTTCACCATCCGCCTCTTAAGTAAGGCCCGAACTCTCAACTTTATCATCCACTCTTATGATGTCGTTTTTTAGTTTAGTTATTAAAAAAAAAAACAATTATAACTCTAAATTTTCTGTCTAGGTCCGGTCTAATTTCTCTGTTTTGCCCTCCTAATTCTTGCCTAATTTCCTAAATGAATTTTTTTTTTACTTTGGGCCTTGGTGCCTCTAGCGCGGCCTTGTCCGCTTTTTAGTACACTAAGTGCTAGCAGTAGGGGTGTAAAGTTTTCCAGATAAAACAATGAACTAAGCCAACCAAACTAACTTTTATTTGAAATGATTTGCATTTGCATTTTTTTAGTTCTGTTTTGGGCTAGTGAAGAGAGAATCGATACTTTTGGTTGGTTACGGGTTAATAAGTTAATATGCCAAATAACCCAAGAACCAAGCCTTAATCATATAAGTAATTTTAGTAATGTTTAAAATAGTTATTTTTAGGGCTATTTTGCCACTTCATTTTGTTTAGTTGTTTTTACCATGAATGTGATTTAGTTTTAAGTTGTTTGCCACTATTGTGAGCAACATTAATCAAATTATGGGAGCCAAAACATATAAGTTAGTATATATTACTCTGAGTTCTTTGTTTTTCTTATATGATTTTTATGCGGGGGATGACAAGAGAGGTAGAGAACAAACATTGCCCTTGTTTCTATTGAACTTCAGAATAAATATTATAGTACTCAACTAGTCAGAGACAAACTGAAGCTTGGGTTCAGCTGGTTTGGTTCCAATCATAGCTGAGCTGGTTAAGGTTACTAGTATAGATCAATCATATCTAGGTTCGGTACCTTGTCAGTGTCAAATACGAGTTGGGTTCACAGGGGTGTAAGTTTTTCAAAATTTTAATTTGTGTTTTTCCATTCCCGTGAAAATCAACTAGTGTTGTAAGAATTCATCATTTTATCAGGCACTTGTATTCAGAAAAAAAATATTTTTTGGAAGATTTTGAATAAGCCACCTTTATAATGTCTTACTATCTTCGTAGAGATAATTGATGACAAAGTTCAAGTCTATAATCTTGTATGAAATTTTAGAGTTGGACCAGCTTTGCAGTGAAGTCTGATTTACTACAGCATTACCTTTTTACCTTCCTTCAGCTGTTAAATCTAACCGTTTATTCCTAATTTTCTTACCCTGGCGGCAATTAGTTTCTTGAGATTTTAAATAATTGTGATGTGAAAATTAATTATGGGTTTTGAATTGTGTACAACACAGTGGAAACTGAGATGTGTACCGTATTGAGCTTGCAAAGGTCCGTGCTGAACTGGAACCCTGGGAAAAGCAGTTGATTGAGCACAAGGGAAAGCTCCAAGTTGCATCCTATTGAATGAGAAGGCGAGATTACGAGATCAATATTTAATTGCAAAAATTCTTTTGAAAGTAGGATAGAAGGTGATTGCCTCTTTGTTATCGTGATGAGAATGACTTTGTTGCCATCACTTTTTATAGAGATATTTCCATATTCTATATGGGGCCATGATAAGTGATGAAATTTACTGTACTATGATAAATCCTTGTTATAATACAGTAGAGCAAGTTAAGCAAACAAGCCCTTTGAACAGAATATAAATTGAAGCGGTAAAATTGTAAAACCTTCCTGTTGTCCTTGCTCTCTTTTGTGAGCTGGTCCTGCTATAACTGAAAAAGGATGAAGATCTTCATCTTTTTTGGATGAAATTGAGGATCTTTATCGTTGTATATTATATAAACAAGGCAGCAATAATTGACCATACCTGATAAGAAGTTATCTTTTACATCTGTTGCTGTAGTTATGAGAATGGGAGAACACATAATACCACAGATTACACAAGTAAGGGTAATAGAGTATTAATATTGTGAATAAAGGTGCGTACACGTTGTGATCAATATCAACCTGAATATTCAACAATTACTCTTGCGGGCTGTTTATCAGCAGCTGAAGGTATTATTTTATTGCTTCATTTCAATTCTCAGGCCTTTTTATCTTATCAGAAAACTAGTTCTAATGTTTAGTCACGTTTTTGTTTGTTACCAATCAGAGTGTACAAATAAGCTCATCATATGGATTTATACAGAACTGGCTTATACTGAAACCTGTTTATTTCATTTGCAAATGAAGGGGGGAAAACTAATTTTGATATTTGCAAAATTAATTACACATTTAAGCCAATCGAAAGGCATGCCCATGCAAAAGATATATTGAATATCATCCTTCATGTGCTCCATTTTATTTGCTAATCACAAGAGCACTCTAGAGTCTAGTCTGATCTCGGTAAATTTGTATCAGGGTCATTATTCCTCAATTTTCATCCAAATTCTACATGTAACAAGATATTCTAGTTAACAGCAATTTATAATATGACTTCCGTCCCCCCACCCCCATGTGGAAAGAGATAATATGCAATCAAAATTATACTACGGATGTTTTTATAGGTTTTATTTACTTAAAATATGATTCAAAACTAGGACTGTAGGGTTGGGAGAGTATCCATCATCACCAATTTGAAGGCCTTGATAGAGAATAATTTGGATGGTAATATGTTTGCATAAAGTAATTTGATGCTTCCTTTCCCATGGTGATTTTTCATTAGACAATGCCCAATCTCTATGGTCACCCTCTCTGATAATAATTTTACATCTAGTCTTGTAAATTGGTGTTAGTAAAGTTGCTATTATGATCTATGGTAGAGAGGTGGATGCCATATTTGTTTGAACTTGATTTGAATGTTCAGCATGAAGCTGGTTGTGCAGCATATGAGGATGCTAAGAGGCAGTTAAATGACATAAATCGAAACATTGAAACAAAGACTTTGACCATGGAAAATATGCAAAGTGAGTTGGAGAAAAATAAGCTTGATGCTTTGGAAAATCGTAAAGTGGAACAGGCATGTTTTTTTAATATTTTGTTTATTGTATTACAATTTCTGTTTATCTTTTTTCCCATCATTGGACATGGTGAGAATATTTGAGGCCTCGCAGGAATGCCTAAAAGAGCAAGAAGCATTGGTTCCTCTTGAACAAGCTGCAAGACAAAAGGTTACAGAGCTCCTATCTGTTGTGGAATCTGAAAAGAGTCGGGGATTGGTCTTGAAAGCAATAATGCAAGCTAAAGAGTCGAATGATATACATGGAATTTATGGACGTATGGGCGATCTAGGTGCTATAGATGGTGAGGGTTTTGTATATATACCGACTATACAATAGACATTCATCTTTCCATGATTGAAAGCAAAAGCATTATGAGTCTACAACTGTGAGTGTATCAAAATTTCGGAAGTCTAATTGTGAAACTTTTACACTGTTCACTTCCAGAATTTAGAAATGAAAAGAGACTCGTAGATTGATTGCTTAAGAAGGTAGAATATAAATATCCAATTTCTTTTCTTCTCTCTATCTTCTAGGAGCTGACAGCATCCTTAGTCTTTCTTGTGCTTGGAGTATCCTTCGTTGTCACTTGGTCATATCTCTTAATGGGGAGTAAATGGAACTTTATGGTTATGTGAACTCAAAGATTCTTCAAAAAGTTAGTCTGCAGATGGCTAAATGCATTCTAATATGAGAGCAATAAGTGAGTCACTTGCTTTTCTTTTACATTTACTAATGGGTCTATTCAGTTGCTTCATTGCTTAGAATATGTTCATCTGCCTTTCTTAATCTGGTCGTGTATAATTGTTCTTTTCAGAACGGCTTCTAAGACTCCCTCTGTCCCGTTTTTAGTGCCATTGACCAAAACTATAGATATAGTAGAAAATATAATATAATAAACATATTGAAGTTTAATGTGCATGTATTTTGTCATGTTTAGGAATCCGTGATGAATTTAACCAAAAAATGGGAATTAGGAGAGTAGTATATTAATACATTTTAGGCATGCCTTAAAATTTCACCAAAAATGGGAATTAGGAGAGGGCGTGATGATTTATTGTGCTGACTATTTTTTTTAATTCTGTTGTTTGGCTGTATTTTTCCTTGCAGCAAAATATGACATTGCCATTTCAACTGCATGCCCTGGACTCAATTATATTGTAGTAGAAACAACTGCTGCTGCACAAGCATGCGTGGAGTTACTACGCCGAATCTTGGTGTTGCAACTTTCATGATTTTGGTAACTATCCCCTATTAGAAACCAGATTCTCAGCACTACTGTTTAAATAAATTTGTTGTTTATACTTCAATTGTATGGTTGTAAAAGCCAAATGTATCACTTGATAGCTTCCTAGGCACCAAACTCAATCATGATCTATATTTTACATTCCTATACATTCTTTCATTTTAACATTTAATGATTGTTGGCACACAATTAAATAATATATAAACCTCTGGCTTTTGCATATCTAAAATCTTGACATGGGGAGGTTTCTTGGTTCGGTGACCTTTAACGACCCTTTGCAGGTATATGCTGATGTATGCTTATCTTTTGCTAATTTCTCTTGCAGGAAAAGCAAGCTAATCATTTATCAAAACTGAAGGAAAAAGTAAGCACTCCAGAAGGAATTCCACGCCTTTTTGACTTGATCAAGGTTCAGGATGAGAGAATGAAATTTGCTTTATTTGCGGCTATGGGGAACACTGTTTTAGCTAAAGATATTGATCAGGTATGTTCTGCTTATTTTACACACAAAGACACACACACATAAATAGTCAGTTGTTTTTTAAAGACCATTTATGGAATAAAAATGAGAATAATTTGTGCTTGGTTACTACCTGAAGTACCAAAAAAGTACCATTTTTCCTTGCTTGATTCTGATCTGAATTGATGGTGTTTTGGGTTTTGAACAACAGTTACTGAGCTGCTTGTCAGTCTAGAAACATTCTGAGTTGGAATTTAGTCATTAAGATGCTTCTAATTTGGGAATATTTTTTTATGCTTTTATTGCTAGAACCACATACTTGATTATGCACATTTTTAATTAGAAAGCAGAGGTAAACCGTGTAAAAGAATATAAATCCTCCAATGCTGCTACTCAGAAATGATGATAAAACTTGCATCTCCAAAGCTGAGATAAATGGTACCAAATGCTTCCCATAAAAACTTTCAAAAATAATGGAATGCATTCACCCCCTACTTGGATTTGAGTTCGTCACACAAACTCAAGTGTGTAGTTTTCTTGGGTTACCTTTTATACTTCATAGAAATCTCATCTTGGGTTTGACAATTTTTTGTGAATCCTTTGTAAATTTTTAGGCAACCCGTATTGCATATGGGGGAGATAGAGAATTTCGTCGTGTTGTAATATTGGAGGGTGCTCTTTTTGAAAAATCTGGTACAATGAGTGGTGGAGGAAGCAAGCCACATGGTGGTAAGATGGGAACTTCCATTTGAGTCTCCAGTGTCTCTGGAGATGCTGTTGCAAATGCCGAGAATGAGCTCTCTGTGATTGTTGGAAAATTAGATATGATACGCCAAAAAATTGCTGATGCGGGAAGGTGTTACCAGGCATTTGGAGAAATCAGTTTCACACATTGAAATGGATTTAGCCAAATGCCCAAAAGAGGTAAAACTTTGTATAAACTGTCCACCAATTTGGCCTTCTATATTAATGAGAGACTGATGTATTGAACTCTTTTATCACACAACAAATTGATAGTTTGACATCCCAACATGCTTATCTAGAAAAACAACTTGATTCACTGAAGGCTGCATCAGATCCAAAGAAGGATGAGCTTGATACGCTGGAAAAACTCGCCAAAAATCATCGCTAAAGAAGAAAAGGAAATTGCTAGGCTCACACAAGGTTCTAAAAATCTCAAGGAGAAGGTTTGTAAGGGGATTAACTATCATTTGCGTAACTAACTGACAGTTTTTGGAATTGTATATTACAGAATTGGTTGGTCATTCTCCTTGGCCATCATGTTGTTATATTATCATTATCTTTTTGAAAAGTTGCTTTTTATTTCTGCAACCATCCATTCTAGGCTTTGGAGCTCCCGAATAAAATAGAGGATGCTGGTGGTGAAAAATTAAAAGGCCAAAAGTCAAAGGTTAACAAGATTCAGTCCGTAAGTATATGCCAGACTTGTTTATGCTAGATTACATAGATATGTACTTTGACCAATTAATGTTGTCTGCTTTGCAGGATATTGATAAGAAGAACACAGATAGCAACCGTCACGAAGTTCAAATAGAAACAGGTAAAAAAATGATCAAGAAACTAACAAAAGGGATTGAGGATTCAAAGAAGGAGAGGGAACGAGTTGTTCTGGAGAAGGAAACCTTGCTTTCCACCTTCAAAGAGATAGAACAGAAGGCATTTTCCGTCCAGGAAAATTATAAGAAAACACAGGAGGTCGTGTATCTTTATAATAACTTTTTGGCATCTACTAAGCTAATTTAGTTAAATGGGTTCCTCATAACTTATATTTGATTTGTCCTGGATTTTGCAGCGAATTGATCAACATAAAGATGCGCTCGAGAAATCAAAATCCGAATATGAAGAATTGAAGAAAACTGTGGATGAGTTGCTGGCATCTGAGGTTTTATGCCAGTTACATCTCTATTTGATACATTTCATTATCAGTTTCTTATGTGACAATGTCATTAATGGAACAGGTTGATGCTGACTACAAGCTGAAAGATATGAAGAAGATATACAAGGAGTTGGAAATGAAAGGAAAAGGATGCAAGAAAAAGCTTGATGATTTGCAGAATGCTCTCTCAAAGCAAATGGAACAGTAAGCAGTAGCCTATGACATGTATAGGGAGGTGCATGATTCTTTGAAATTATATTTAACCCTCCTTTTCTTTTATTGTTTCTGGTTTTTGGTTGGTTTCAGGATCCAGAAGGATTTACTGGACCCGGAAAAGCTTCAAGCAACACTGGCAGATGAAAGTCTAGCTGAAGCTTGTGACCTTAGAAAGGGTCTTGAGATAGTGACACTGATTGAAGCACAATTGAAAGAGATGAATCCAAATCTTGATTCCAACTCAGAGTATGCATTCTGTTCGTGTGTAAAATAAGATGCTTGTGTTTTTTTTAACTATTTTACTTTGCTAAGGGTAGTCAGTATGGCAGATATCGAACAAAAGTGTCCTTGTACAATGAACGAGTGGTGGATCTTAATTCTGTAACCCAGCAGCGCGATGATGTAAAAAGGCAATATGATGAATTGAGAAAGAAAAGGTAAGGCTTCCCTTTCTGCATACTGTCTGTCATCTTCTCTCATATATTGACACAATTATTTATTGATATCAACCAATTACTTCAGGTTAGATGAGTTCATGGCTGGATTTAACACAATTTCATTAAAGCTAAAAGAAATGTATCAGGTTTGTCCTCGATGTGTAATCCCTCTTTCTTTCTCTCTCATGCTTGGCCACAGACCTTCAGATGGTCATGCATCTCCCTTTTGTTTCTGTTCGGTGGGGATTGAAGTGGCTGAATTACTAGAATGTTAATCTATCAAGTTTTTGTACATAGTTGGTGCATTTTATCCTCCCCCAGTGGGGTGAAGAACTTACACCTTTCTTAGTTCTTCAATGGTTACGACTTATTCATCTGTCTGTTCATTTGCTCTACTGCTGGTGCTTGTAGTTGAGAATTCCCTATAATTGGTTTTGTCAAGCTCTGTCCTTTCTGTTTTACCTTAATTTGTCAATGACTAGAGTTATGATCTGTTAACAGATGGAGGTGATGCAGAACTTGAGCTAGTGGACTTTTTAGATCCATTCTTTGAAGGTGTCGTTTTCAGTGTCAGACCACCTAAGAAGAGCTGGAAAAATATTGCGAACTTATCCGGCGGTGAGAAGGTATCCTCTGAAAACTGAAAAGTGTCTTAATTTGTATTCTAACGTGAGGCTTATTGTTTTCAGACTGTGAGCTCATTAGCTCTAGTTTTTGCCCTTCACCACTTCAAACCTACGCCACTTTATGTGATGGATGAGATTGATGCTGCTCTCGGTGCGTTTTCATGGTTTATATTTATTCATTTTTGGATTCTTTCTTTCCCTTCTTTATGTGGTTTTCTTGCTCACAATTTACTTTTGTTGGTTTACATGCATGACAGATTTTAAAAATGTTTCAATTGTGGGGCATTATGTAAAAGATCGTGCAAAGGATGCCCAATTCATAATCATAAGGTAGGTTTGCCGATATTTTGGATGTTGTAGCATCTCTTTATGTTTAACCTGTTTTTAATATTCCAATTGAACTGCAGCCTTAGGAACAACATGTTCAAGTTGGCAGCCTTAGGAACAACATGTTTTGTTGGAATTTACAAAACTGATAATTGCACCAAAAGCATCACCATCAACCCAGCAAGTTTTGTGATTTGTGAAAAAGCTGCATAAGGGAAGAGTTTCTTGATTTGCATTGAAGTTCACTCCCATGTTCAGTTATCTTTATTTTTGTCCAGGAATGCGCTGCTAATTCTGTGTTATGTATTTGTCGAAAAGCATCTGCCCACCATATGAATTATTGTGGCATAGATATTTTTACCTTTATGTAAATGTATATAAGTTAGGAAATTTGCATTTTTGTAGTTGGTCAGTGACTGTATTTAATGCAGCGTTTCTGTTCTTTGTGACTCATACGGAGAACAAAGGATTGTTATAGCTGCGGTAAAGATGATAATGGAAGGCTTGTAACTTGCTTTTTAAAAATATATCATAAAAAAGTGGAGCTTTTTTTGTCGAGGAAAATGTGAGGCTGCAATTTTGTTTTACAACACAAGAATATTGATTCGAGGCTGCACTTGAATGTCCTAGTTTTATGATCTGTAATTCAAGGCTATTCTGCACACTCCATTCATAAATAAGCCGAATGAATCGTCTAATATATTACCTGAGTTGGATCAGGAAATAGAAACTAAAAGAATTTAATGTTTTGATGCATAGAGGAACAAAACAGCTTATGGTATTGATCAAGTAGGGCTGGACATGAGCCTGTAAGTACCTTCTTAGGACCAATTTTAATATAGGGAGTGCAATTAATATATTCTCAAGTAAAGTTTCAAATGTTCCCAGATATGGGATTCGAATTTGATGGAATACGAATTGGCGGCAAACAAAGTTTTATTATAATTGTATATCTAATTATACTGCCCACAATTTTGTTGAACAACATGAGTATTCTTTCCTATATATCTGCCTTTAGAGTTCACAAGCCCACCCTTTTCATGAAATCCAATACCATCAAATGCACTGGTCCAAAAAATTAACCCCTAGAGCCGGTAAATTTGATTGGATTATTAAAATATACATTCTGTTATTGCTCTCATTCATTATTTCACACCATCTACACTTCTATGAAGATGTTAAGGCTAATAATGTCAATTCACATAATGGCAGTAATGTAATAAGTAGTTAAGAATTAGTTTAGAATCAGTTAGTATAAATACTCTGTTATCTGTAATAACTAATTTAGTAATAATAAGTTGGTTTCATTTTCTCTTTCTCTCTCTATATCTGAAGTTCCTCATCTTATAACATGGTATCAGAGCTGGAACGGAAGTTAGGGTTTTCTTAGGGTTTTCTTTCAATTCTTTTTACTATAATTGAATCTATTGTCTCTTGATTCACAAATTGTTCTTGCAATATTTCGTAAGTAATCAGAAGTTTGTAGAATTGAGAGTGATTGCTAGCAGTATTAATCTGTTTGATCAAGAATTTATCATCAAATTTGTTCAATGACTACACACAATACATTTGCGAATGTTGTAACTGGAAATAATGGATCTGGAAACAACAATTTTGAAAGACATGGACCTGATAATTTTGGGAGACATGGAACTGAAGGATCTGGCAATTCAGGTGTTGCAACCATTGTAATTGACACTCTACATCCATATTATCTCCAGTCTTCAGATCATCCAGGTATGATGCTTGTTAATCAGACTTTAACTGAGACAAATTATAATCAGTGGAAAAGATCTATGACTATTGCTCTCTCAGCAAAACTCAAACTAGGGTTTGTAGATGGTACACATATGGCACCAGAACTTGATTCTCCATATTTGCTACACTGGAATAGATGCAATGATATGGTAATTTCATGGTTGCTGAATTCTGTTGCCTCAGACATCAGAAACAGTATAGTCTACTTACCTACTGCTAAGAGCATTTGGGATGATTTGGCTGCAAGATTTACACAAAGTAATATACCTAGACTATTTCAGCTAAGAAAAGAGCTAATCTCTTTAACTCAGGGGAACAGGAACATAACCACATATTTCACTATCTTTAGGTCTCTGATGGATGAACTTGACAATCTTAGTTCTATTCCTAAATGTACTTGTAGAGAATGTACTTGTGGTGCTTCTCACAAATTGATTGAGTATGAACAAACTCTCAAGGTTACTCAATTTCTTATGGGGCTCCATGATCATTTTACTACAGTGAGAGGACATATTCTTATGATGCAGTCTTTACCATCCTTAAGTCAAGTATATGCATTACTGCTGCAAGAAGAAAAACAGAGGGAGTGTTCTATGCATTCAGCTGTAATACCTGAGACTGCTGCTTTGTTAGCCAGACAGTTTCATTCTCAGTTTGGTCCTGCTAGATATTCTCAACAGACTAATTCTGGGAATCAGTTTAGTCTGGCTAAAGGAAATAAAGTTTTTAAGAAAATTCAGAAATCTGGTCTCAAATGTGATCATTGTCATGACACAGGGCATACAAAGGATAAGTGTTTTTTACTTCATGGTTATCCACCCTGGCATCCAAAGTCAAAATCTGCACAATCAACAGGGTTTCCTATGTCTACTGGTTCTAATAAGACAACAGCCTATGCTAATATCAGTGCTAATGACATTGCTCATTCACAACCTTTCTCTCTTTCAGAACTGAACAAAGGATCTAACTGTGTATCAGATGTCAAGTCTATTCAGAGTTCTGAAGGGATAGGCACCAATTCATCTTTCACACCATCACAGTGTCAACAACTAATGCAGATGATTCAACTCGGATTGAAATCTCCTACTCTTTATTCTACTGATGATAATCTTACAGGTAGTAATCTTCCATTTTCCTCTACTGTTTCATCTGTCTGTCTTAATGTTCATACTAATTCATCTAGATGGATTATTGACTCTGGTGCTACTGATCATATTACACCATATTTTCATCTACTTGAACATCCTACTGCATTGTCAGCTTATATCCATTTACCTAATGGTCAAACATCTTTCATTTCTCATACTGGTACAGTTCGTCTTTCATATGACATTGTCTTGAACAATGTTTTATGTGTTCCAGATTTTCATTATAATCTAATTTCAGTTTCTAAATTTACTAAGGATAACAATTGCAATCTGTTATTCTTGTCCAATCATTGTATTTTGCAGGACCTGGCTTTGAAGAAGGAGAAAGGGATTGGTAGACAAGAAAATGGTTTGTTTATCTTACACAAATCAAACTTGACTTCCTGGCCTCTTTCTCAATCTTCTGTGGGTCTGCCATCTTTGGATCCTACTTCGGTGGTTTCTTCTACAGTTACTAGTGTTTCTTCAGTCTCCAATAATACCGACCTCTGGCATGCTAGGTTGGGACATGTTCCTCTAGCTGTCTTACAGTTGCTGCCTTTGAATTGTAATTCAAATTCTAGTTCTAGTTGTGATGTTTGTCATTTGTCCAAACAAACACGACTTCCTTTTCCTACTAGTCATTCTGTGAGTTTAACTATGTTTGATCTATTACATTGTGATGTATGGGGACCTTATAAATATAAGACTCATACCAATTGTTCCTACTTTCTGACCATTGTTGATGACTTTACAAGGTGTACTTGGACTTATCTTTTTCATAATAAAACTCAAGTGGCTTCTATTATCAAGAATTTTCTTAGTCATGTGCATACTCAGTTTAATCACAGTATCAAGGTTATTAGATCGGATAATGGAACTGAATTTACTGCTCTTGCTAATACTTTTCTTACTCTTGGTATTATTCATCAAACATCTTGTGTTTACTCACCACAACAAAATGGTGTAGTGGAACGAAAACATCAACATCTTTTGAATATTGCTAGAGCTCTTTGATTTCATGCTCATTTACCCATTCATTTTTGGGGAGATTGTGTTCTCACTGCTACCTATTTGATCAATCGCTTGCCTACTAAAGTTCTTCATAATAAAACTCCTTATGAAATGCTTCTTGGTTCTGCACCTTCATATGATCATCTTAAAACATTTGGTTGTTTGTGTTATGCTTCCACTATAGCACATCATAGGGATAAGTTTTCCCCTCGAGCACTCAAATGTGTTTTTCTAGGATATCCTTATGCTAAAAAAGGGTACAAGGTCTGTGATTTGGAGACCAAACAATGTTTTGTTAGCAGAGATGTTTCCTTTGTTGAAACTGTCTTTCCTTTTGCATCTCTTCTGGTTCATCCTAATGATTCTGCTGCTTTGTTTCCTTCTTATGATTCTATCACTTTATCTTCTGAGGATCCGTTACATATACCTTCTAGTTCTGTTGAATCCATTCCTGCTCATAATTTTGCTTCTGCTCCTAATCATAATTCTGCTTCTGATTCTACTTCTGCTTCTGCTGCTCCTGATTCTAGTTCTGTTGAACCTGCTCATGGTTCTGGTTCTCCTCATATTCCTTTGTTTCGACCCACTAGAACTCGAACTCTTTCTTCTAAATTCAAAGATTTCATCGACTTACCTCAGAATCTTCCTACTACTCTACCTGTTTCTCATCATGTGTCCAGGTATCCCATGTCTAATTTTGTGTCTTATAATGCTTTCACTCCTATCTACAATACATATCTTGTCAATATTGCCTCTGTTGTTGAACCTGTGACTTATAATCAAGCTGTTGGTAATCCCAAGTGGTGTGAAGCTATGGCCAAAGAAATTGCAGCCTTAGAGGCCAATAATACTTGGTTTATCACTGAATTGCCTAAAAACAAACAGGCTGTGGGTTGTAAATGGATCTATAAAGTCAAATATAACCCTGATGGTACTGTTGACAGATTTAAAGCTAGGCTTGTTGCCAAAGGTTTTACACAGACTGCAGGTTTAGATTTCTTTGAAACCTTTGCTCCAGTTGCCAAGATGACAACTGTGAGGATTCTTGTTGCTTTAGCAGCTTTGAAAGGATGGAAACTAGACCAAATGGATGTTACTAATGCATTTCTTCATGGGGATTTAGATGAGGAAGTCTATATGAAAATGCCTCCTGGTTTTTACAATTCACATAGTTCAACAGGAGTTCCTCTTGTTTGCAAACTTACTAAGTCTTTATATGGACTCAAACAAGCTCCTCGACAGTGGTTTCTCAAGTTGTCTGCTGCACTCAAACAGTTTGGTTTTCAGCAATCTAAATGTGATCATTCTCTTTTCCTTGCTCATTCTTCTACTGCCTTTACAACATTACTGGTTTATGTTGATGATATTCTCATCACTGGTTCTAACAGTACTGTTATTCAGCAAGTCAAAGATTACTTAGCTACTCAATTTCAGATAAAGGATCTTGGTGCTATGAAATATTTTCTGGGTATTGAAACTGCTAGATCTCCAATAGGTATTTATCTTAATCAAAGAAAATATACACTTGATATTTTGAAGGAAGTGGGTCTAACTGGTGCAAAGCCTTCTAAAATACCTATGGAGCAAAATCACAAATTATTGGCCAACAGTGGACCTGTATTGCAGAATGCTAACACCTACAGAAGATTGGTTGGTCGTCTTATCTACTTGACTATCACTAGACCTGATATTGCATATTCTGTCCATGTGCTTAGTCAATTTTTGTCTGCTCCCAAAGTCTGTCATATGGATGCAGCTCTCAAATTAGTTCGATACTTGAAATTCTCCCCTGGCCAAGGCCTGCTAATGTCTGCAACTGGTTCTCTTACTTTACATGCTTATTGTGATGCTGATTGGGGTGGCTGTCCTAATACACGGCAGTCTCTTACTGGATACTGTGTCACTCTAGGTTCATCCCTTATTTCTTGGAAGTGTAAGAAGCAACCTACAGTATCTAGGTCATCTGCTGAAGCAGAATACAGGGCCATGGCTGATGTTTGTTGTGAAGTTACTTGGTTGGTAGCTTTATTAAAAGAATTTGGAATTAGCTCTATTACTCCAGTTTCCTTATTCTGTGATAATAAGTCTGCACTATACATTGCTTCTAATCCAGTTTTTCATGAGCGCACTAAACATATCGAAATTGATTGTCATCTTGTTCGGGAGAAGTTGCAAACTGGGCTTATTTCCACTCATCACTTGTTATCTGCAGATCAACCGGCTGACTTATTCACCAAAGCTCTCTCTAGTGAACAACTTCAGTATCTGCAAACCAAGTTGGGAGTTTGTAATTTATTTCAAACTCACAACTTGAGGGGGGATGTTAAGGCTAATAATGTCAATTCACATAATGGCAGTAATGTAATAAGTAGTTAAGAATTAGTTTAGAATCAGTTAGTATAAATACTCTGTTATCTGTAATAACTAATTTAGTAATAATAAGTTGGTTTCATTTTCTCTTTCTCTCTCTATATCTGAAGTTCCTCATCTTATAACAGAAGAACAAAAAGAATTTCTCAACAGTAATTCCAGATTCTTGAAACAAATCACTAAATTCCAAATTTTACAGAAATGACTTTGTTCTGGAAATTTCCAAGTTAGATTCTTGAAATTCAACCTTTTGTTTGTTCATTGCAGGTCATGTTCCGCTTATTTTTACCATTACTTGTTCATCAATGGCAGTGTTTGGGTACTTTGTGTTTGGTTCAAAGGTAGAGTCAAGAACAAAAGGGTACAAATTGCCATATGCACCACCCTGATCACTCCAATTGCTAAATATGCATTGTTGGTAACTCCAATAGTTCATTGTATCGAAAACTGGTTTCGATCTTACTACTATAAAACATCAATTAGCCTCTTAATTAGAACTACCCCGTTAATCATTGTCGCATTGTCTACCCCATTTTTCGGGGGTCTGCAATTTTGAGTGTCACTGGTTCAATCTTGCTTTGTTCTACTTGAATATTTCTGGTGCTTACCAGAGATTTGGATTTAAAGCCAGAATTATTTTGGGCATTGTTCTTTTTGCGCATAGCAATTCTAGTAATGGGTACTTGCAGGCACATCTGTGCGACTGTGTGACAAACAACAGTAAGGCAATTGTAAGCATAGACTTTTGGCACAATTTTTTTTTTTTTTTTGATAATGTGAATTATCCCAACCGCAGTCGGACTAAATCTCCTCACCCCGGGCCAAGCTTTGTGATAGGACTAAATTATACGATATTTTTATGCCCTAATACTTAGTTTTTATATTTATTGTGTGCTTAAATGTTTAATTATTTAGCGTATTTTGGTTTTAATAGGTTTTATAGGATTTTAGTTAATTTATGTTAATTTAGGTAATTTTATAGTATTTTTATATTTCTTTTTATTTATGTGTTTTTATTTATTTTAGGTGTTTTATTTATGATTATGTGTTTTTAGGATTTTTAGTATTTTTATATTATTTTTATTTATTTTTTATATTTTATTTTGTTGGAAAAGTAAAGCTTGGGGGCAAATCTGGAAAATTCGCAAAAGTCTGATGGCATTTTGGTAATTAAACCGCACGGATGGCAAAAGTGTAAATAAGGAGAAAAGACGCGGAGGGGCAGAACCGTAATTAACCGGAAATCTGGGCCGCGCGCAAGGAAGTCAGAAGAGAAATTGAAACGACGCCGTTTTGTTGTGAACGAAACAGCGACCGCGCCATGCGCGACCAAGGAACCGAGCGCATAACAAAAACGACGTCGTTTGTTGTCTGGGCGGAAAAGAAAACACGCGCGCCATGCGCGCGGGCGGAAGAAAGGCTGACGTCAGCAGGCGCGTTTGACCGGTCAATTATGGCGGCTAAGGGCGCGTTTGCTTGCGCGTTAATGCTGGGGAAATCAGATTTTTCGGATTATTTTGGATTTTTGCTACTTTTTGATTCCAAATTGAATTTTAATTCCAACTAGGGTTAGGATAATAATTATTTTTCTTTTTCTTTTATTTTTAATTGTAAATCCTATTAGGGTTTGGACAAGTTAGAGGCCTATAAATAGAGGGCCAATCTCTCATTATTGATAGTAAGTTTTTGGGAGATCCTTCTCCTAATTTCTTGGAGAGAGGTTTTCAACTAGTAGGTATTATTTTTATTATGTTTTGTTAGTTTTTATTTTCAGTTCCAAAGGGATGTTGAACCTTATTTTTAATTAATGTTTTAATTGAGTTTTATTATATATTCCTTCATGCATGAGATTTATTCTTGATGATCTGTTTTAATTGTTTTATGATATTTATTTGATTAATTTGATTTGGCCAGTTGAATTAATTAAGTTTTTGTCATATGCTAGATTAAGATTTAATATTAAGCAAACGATATTTTATCTGATCATAAGTAGCAATTAATAATATTTGATTGTGGTCAAACTTTTGAATATTATTATGATTATCAAGATGGCAAGTTAAATGGTCCGCGATGTTGAGATTGTTGCTTGGAATAATCTAATTCTCTAATTTTTAATGCAACTGTTATATTAAATCTAGACTGATAGTTCTAGGTTATATGATAGTTAGGGTCTTTTGTGAGCGATTGCTGCATTAGATTTATAATTTAAGGAGGATTTCGGGTAACTTGGCGATTGTCGGTTATCTAGGATTATTAATTTCAATTGAAGGAAAAGATAATAATAACTTGATTAATTTGTTAATTAAAAGAAGGGGATACTGAACTAAGGAACTGAAGTTTGTTTTAATTGATTTTTCTCATATTTATTTATTATTCAGTTTTATTTATTTGTTTAAATTTTAAATTAGTTAATTAATAATTTCAAACCCCCCATTTAATTAGATATTTTTGAAAACATTAGATTTATTAAAACAATTCACTCTCTGTGGGTTCGACTCTTACTTTCACTACTACATTAATATTTTTCAAAGTAAGAATTTATTTTTGGTTGCTTGCGACAACTTCCCAAATTTTGGCGCCGTTGCCGGAGAGTGTTTTGTTTTAATTTATTTTTTGTTTTCTTTGTAGTTTATTTTTCTAGTTAATTTATTTATTTTATTTTTGTTTTTCATAGTTTAATTGAGTTTTGCAGGTTAAGGATGGAAGACATGCGTGATTATGTTAATGAGGTAAATATTTCTTCTCATGAGCAACAAACGGATAGTCTAACTTCTTTTGTTTATCAAATGGCTGTAGGTACTTGTAGGATTTGTGCGACAATAGGACACCCAACTGATATGTGCCCAATACTTCGAGAGGAGTCCTATGAACAAGTCAATGCAGCTGGTGGTTTCCTTGAGCATTTCAGCTATGAGAATTCACCAGTGAATTGGCATGAAATTCAAAACTTTCCAAATAATCCACAGTACATGCAACCATATCCCCAACAACAACATGACCAATCGTCTAGTTCTGACATATCTTTAGAAGATATGTTTAAAGCTTTCATGACTCAAGCACAACAATTCCAACAAGAGACAAAATCTTCCATATATAATTTGGAGAATCAATTGAGTCAGCTTGCTATCACAATTGGTTAATTAAATTCTCAATGGTCATTCTTTCAAACACCGATGCAAGAGGAAGCAGACAACATCAGTGCAGAAACGGACAATATTCATGTAGAAAATGATGTTCTTTGTGGTGATGTCATGCCTAAGGTGGAGGGAATTTTTGGGGAAATAAATAAAGAGAATTTAGAGGATGCAAGGACAAACAAATTGAAGTTAGAGGAAGAGGAAGAAGAAATTGAGTTGAAACAAGATTTGAAGGACGCTGAAACTGCATTCAATTATTTTCCAATGATTTTAGATAGTCATGCAATTATTTCCATTCCATTACATGCTACTCACGAAAATAACTCTTTACCTTTTATTTTGCAGGATTTCATTCCAGAACAATCATGCCATGCAAAGACGAGATGTAATCTACCTATGAGGAATGTTGTGATGGATGGAGTACGCAACATACATGAAATTGGAGTGACGTAGTGGTTTGGCCTATGGTCGAGCCAATGACGTTAAACAAAGGCGCTGCTTGGGAGGCAACCCAAGAAATCAGATTTGCATTTCTTTACCTTTTTCTTTTTATAGTTATTTATGCCTATTTCTTTGCATTATAGTTTACATTGGGGACAATGTAAATTTTAAGTGTGGGGGAAGGGATTTAGGATAATTGTTTTATTTTTAGGAAATTTTAAAATTTTGAATTTTGAATTTTGTGGGTAAATTCACTGCAAACCCTCACGAGACAAAACTCGTCCACTTGGGATAACCTTGGGGTTTAAAGGCTTGTTGCACATGGTAAGTGTAACCGTGTTTCCTACGAAAATGGGGTAGTTTTTTATTTTATTTTTAGGATGAGTCACTTGAGCAATGAGTTGATTGAATTTTAATCTTTAGCCAATGATAAAAATTTTGAATTTTATTTTTGCTTAGTTTGAATTTTTGACTTTTTATTGATTATTACTTTGTTTGAGATCTTTTAAAATTTTTATGCACTTATATCCATTTGTTTGAGCTAGTTTTAATTTAGAGAAAGTTTAAATGGTTAAATGCTTATGAAAGATATTTTTTTGAACTCTATATCTTATTTGATCATTATTTGAAGTGAAATATAAGACAAAATATAATTTAGAGGAGATGATTTAGGTAATTTTTCTAGGATTGTTAAATTAAGAAAAATCTTGTGGTGGGTTGAGATGGAGCGTAAAACGCACTCACTCATAAACACATGAAAAAGCGAGATGGAGCGTAAAACGCACTCGCTGGTGAGATGGAGCATAAAATGCACTCATCGTGAAAAAGAAAAAAGAAAAAATGGGATGGAGCATAAAATGCACCCATTAAAAGAAAAAAAATGAAAAAATATATGAAAAAAATGCATATTAATCCTAGTGTATATAATTGTTTGAAACCTTTTGATCTTCTGATTTATATTTGTCTATATTAACAAAGAGTTATGTGAAAAATAAATATATTGAGTTTTGTTGTATATCTTTTATAAGGTAATTAATGACCTAAACTTATCTGAGTTTTGATTAGTTTGATACATTTGGATTCACACACACACAAAAGATCTTGACTAGAGTAAGATTAATAAATATGTTAAAGTTCTAGATTTTGCATGATTTTGAAACTTTCTTTGAGTTATCATTTAAAATCTTTGAGGATGATGTGAAGTTCATATTAATTTATTGCTCATGTAAAAAGTCGAGTTAGTTGAGTCGCTTTAGTCTGTTGGGCTAGTTGGATTTATTTTATTTTTGTT
Organism: Hedera helix; assembly: GCA_947179155.2. NCBI lineage: Eukaryota > Viridiplantae > Streptophyta > Magnoliopsida > Apiales > Araliaceae > Hedera > Hedera helix. The sequence goes on from OX359275.1 coordinate 37,498,307, forward strand.
TTGCCCGAGGACAAGCAAAAGCTAAGTGTGGGGGTATTTGATAGGACTAAATTATACGATATTTTTATGCCCTAATACTTAGTTTTTATATTTATTGTGTGCTTAAATGTTTAATTATTTAGCGTATTTTGGTTTTAATAGGTTTTATAGGATTTTAGTTAATTTATGTTAATTTAGGTAATTTTATAGTATTTTTATATTTCTTTTTATTTATGTGTTTTTATTTATTTTAGGTGTTTTATTTATGATTATGTGTTTTTAGGATTTTTAGTATTTTTATATTATTTTTATTTATTTTTTATATTTTATTTTGTTGGAAAAGTAAAGCTTGGGGGCAAATCTGGAAAATTCGCAAAAGTCTGATGGCATTTTGGTAATTAAACCGCACGGATGGCAAAAGTGTAAATAAGGAGAAAAGACGCGGAGGGGCAGAACCGTAATTAACCGGAAATCTGGGCCGCGCGCCATGCGCGCAAGGAAGTCAGAAGAGAAATTGAAACGACGCCGTTTTGTTGTGAACGAAACAGCGACCGCGCCATGCGCGACCAAGGAACCGAGCGCATAACAAAAACGACGTCGTTTGTTGTCTGGGCGGAAAAGAAAACACGCGCGCCATGCGCGCGGGCGGAAGAAAGGCTGACGTCAGCAGACGCGTTTGACCGGTCAATTATGGCGGCTAAGGGCGCGTTTGCTTGCGCGTTAATGCTGGGGAAATCAGATTTTTCGGATTATTTTGGATTTTTGCTACTTTTTGATTCCAAATTGAATTTTAATTCCAACTAGGGTTAGGATAATAATTATTTTTCTTTTTCTTTTATTTTTAATTGTAAATCCTATTAGGGTTTGGACAAGTTAGAGGCCTATAAATAGAGGGCCAATCTCTCATTATTGATAGTAAATTTTTGGGAGATCCTTCTCCTAATTTCTTGGAGAGAGGTTTTCAACTAGTAGGTATTATTTTTATTATGTTTTGTTAGTTTTTATTTTCAGTTCCAAAGGGATGTTGAACCTTATTTTTAATTAATGTTTTAATTGAGTTTTATTATATATTCCTTCATGCATGAGATTTATTCTTGATGATCTGTTTTAATTGTTTTATGATATTTATTTGATTAATTTGATTTGGCCAGTTGAATTAATTAAGTTTTTGTCATATGCTAGATTAAGATTTAATATTAAGCAAACGATATTTTATCTGATCATAAGTAGCAATTAATAATATTTGATTGTGGTCAAACTTTTGAATATTATTATGATTATCAAGATGGCAAGTTAAATGGTCCGCGATGTTGAGATTGTTGCTTGGAATAATCTAATTCTCTAATTTTTAATGCAACTGTTATATTAAATCTAGACTGATAGTTCTAGGTTATATGATAGTTAGGGTCTTTTGTGAGCGATTGCTGCATTAGATTTATAATTTAAGGAGGATTTCGGGTAACTTGGCGATTGTCGGTTATCTAGGATTATTAATTTCAATTGAAGGAAAAGATAATAATAACTTGATTAATTTGTTAATTAAAAGAAGGGGATACTGAACTAAGGAACTGAAGTTTGTTTTAATTGATTTTTCTCATATTTATTTATTATTCAGTTTTATTTATTTGTTTAAATTTTAAATTAGTTAATTAATAATTTCAAACCCCCCATTTAATTAGATATTTTTGAAAACATTAGATTTATTAAAACAATTCACTCTCTGTGGGTTCGACTCTTACTTTCACTACTACATTAATATTTTTCAAAGTAAGAATTTATTTTTGGTTGTTTGCGACAGCTTCCCACTTTGCTCACACGTTTTGCCTAAAACATGACTTCGCCCTGAAACGTGCGACCCGTGACCCCTTTAATAGTTGCAAGTGAGACTCGAACTCAGGATGTCCGAGTTTATAGCTCGTCCCAGGATTAAACTTAAACCACTGTACCAATAGCCCGGATTCTTTTGGCACAATTATTCAGTTTATATATATAGTTCACCACATTAATGACAGTAACCTCCTGGGAAGGAATGTTTTATATTATTCCATTTTGTTGATTTACATTGAACTTGTACGCATCAAATTATAATTCCTGTGAAGGATTGTTATTTTCCTGGATTGATTGAGTTTATGTTGTGACTGAGCATTTGTTCAGACAGACAGATGAATACTATCGGGTCAGGGACTTCCTACAATTACCAGTAAAAAGGAATAGTTAGGACATTAGGCGCCTAGTTTAGCAAGTTCACGTGCAATACGATTGAAGGAAATGTCTTTAGAAAGGGAGGGAGGGTTTATAAGAATTTGAATGAATCCTTTTTTCCTCCTTCTAAGCAGGCTAAGGTTATGTTAGGATGGTAGTGGAGGTTATAATTTAAGGAAATGTCTTTAGAAAGGGAGGGAGGGTTTATAAGAATTTGAATGAATCCTTTTTTCCTCCTTCTAAGCAGGCTAAGGTATTGTTTGTTTACATCTGATTACCTCTTAATGGATATGCCTCTTATTCGGTCATATGCAAAACTTGTTTGGTAAATTTTTTTTTGCCTCTTAATGCATCTGATTCGGTTAGACACAAAAATAAAGCTAAACCATTCATAGCCATGTCTGAGCGAGTTTTTATTTTATTTGGACAAAAATAACCTCTTCAATATTACAAATTTTCTCTTTTATCCCCAATACAAAATTAACCCTACTTGTGTTCATGCTCTTCACTTCGCCGCTCCTCACTTCGCTGCTCCTCCTTCACTGTTTTCACTGCCGCTCTTCTTCTTTCGCCGGTAAATCTTCTCTCCCTTCTTCATCAATTGTTTGTTATTACTTGATTTGTTGTTATTAATTTTCTTCATCTCTTTTTCATTATTGATTCGTTAGCATTTCTTTTTCAAGGTTTTTGTTTGATTACTGTGAAGTTTCGGTGATTTCGTCGGTAACTACATTCCTCACTTCTACTTTTGCATCTGTTTGTTTGGCTTTCGGCTTTGGGGTACTATTTCCTTTTGGGTTCCTCACTTCTACCCAGTCTAATAATATTTGGGAGCACGCATTAGGCATGTCATTCCTCTAAATCATGTATAAGCACCTAATCATTGCCTTATTCATTTCATTACATTGTGAGAACGGGTGGCGTTAGTTAGATTTCATGCCGCATTTTCAGTATTTTATTTCAAAGGATAGGTAATTTACTGGTGGCGTTAATTACACGAAAGTTTATGTTTACACACACTATAATACAGAAAAGTGCAAGTGTAAGACCCCGAATTTTATGAAATATAAAATTTAATTTTTCTTCATATATATTTTTTTTCCTGAAATAGTAAGTGGTTAAATTAATAAAATTGAAAGTTAAGGATGTTATGTGTAAATTTTATTTTGTCGGACAATATTCGTTTTGTCGGGGAATATTCGTTTTGTCGGGGAATATTCGGGTCGTACGACGGCGCCGAAATAACAAATTATTTGTGGACCCCACAACGGAATATTTGTCGGATATAGAAAACGACAGAAGTAACCTTTTTAATAAAAATAGTCAACGGTGTTAACTGTTAAAATACCGGTGATAAAAGAATAGTAGCATACGGTAATTTATGGTATTTTACTGTAGCATGCGGTACTCTACAGTAGCACACGGTATTGCACAGTGTCTCATATTATTGACACCGTAACTGTTACGCATCATTTCATCGATAATTGTCACTGCATAATATTTTATATTATCAATTCAATTATTGTTGCTACACAGTATTTTGCATTATTGATTTAATAATTGTCATTACACTGTATTTTATATCATTGAGTCAATAATTGTTGCTGCACTGTTTTTAAAATTATTGAACCTAATAATTGTCACAGTAGCAAATACACTATAATTTATATTATTAAATTAATAAAAATATGTAACGTGTTTCTTACATTATTGTGGTAACATTATTTTATATGTTGGACTCACAGGAAGAATAAATAAATAAATAAATAAATAAATAAAAAATAAAATAATTAATTTTACTATTTGAAATAGTAACGTGAATAGTGACGTGAATAGTACGTGAATAGTAAGAAACATGTGGGACCCATTGTGGAGCCCACATGAAATGTGAGAAATGTGTTTTGCTGGATGGTTGGTGGAGGCTGCTGCGCAGCCTCTGCTGAAATTTTTTTTTATTTCACCTACCGCGCATAGTAACTTCTTTTCTCCTATAAATAGATTGTTCAGCTGAATAGAAAAATCACACCTAAAACATAAAATTTTTCTATAAGAATTTTATGAGTTTTCTCTGAGAATAGTAAGGCTATTTTGAGTGTTTGAAAGCCAAAAGGAGTGCAGGAATTTTTCAAGTAAGTCTTTTATTAAAGAGTAGTAATTTTATAAATTCCTATTTTTCACGGTATTCACAAATCTTCCTTTAGAAGACTCTTCTTTGAGAAGATTCATTTTTAAAAGCTTTCTTTGGAAGATTTATTTTGGAATATTATTTTTAAAACTATTTTAAAGTTGGTATTTTATACTACAAAAATTATGTTAAATATATATAATTTTGATAGTTCATAATATATGAGTTATCATACACTTTGAAGTTTACATGTTGTAATTACTAATTTTATTATAAATATATAGGTTGATCAATCTCATTTAAATCAATATCCAGTCACGTGTTAAGGTAAGAAATGTCATTTTTTTTTAAACTCTTGAACTTGCTACGGTAAGGGATATTATTTTCTTTCATACTCCTGAATCGAAACTTATTATGGAACTATTGCTTCTATAATTCCTGAAAATATTATATGTTCCATAATAGTTGAACTTCATTATTTCAACTGAACCTTCCTATTTTCTGAATCTTTCTATTGAACTGTAACCGTTATTCTGAACTGAGAATCTTGAATAATATTTTTAAATTTCACTCCACATCATGTTGGCAATTTGGACATTATTTGAATCTGCACAAAGTAAACTTCCGATACTTATTGTTTATCCTGTTTCTTCTGTTCATCAATTGTATCACTATTATTTGTACTAATCATCAAGAATCAAGCTGTTGTGAATATCTGTGGCCGGGGGCACAGATGTGATATATTTGTTGAACAGATGATAGGTTAAAGGCGATATATTAGGTTAAAGGCGATACATCTGTTCGGTGTCTTTTATGGCACGTGGTGAAAGTTCTCTTTGGCCCGTAGTGCATAGATGAACTGTTGTTTGGTATGATTATGACCAAAGGCTGAATCTGGTATAATCATGACCGTTGTTGTTATATTGAAAGTTCTCTTTGGCCCGTAGTGCATAGATGAACTGTTGTTTGGTATGATTATGACCAAAGGCTGAATCTGGTATAATCATGACCGCTGGTGCTATATTGAATGTTCTCTTTGGCCCGTAATGCATAGATGAACTGTTGATTTGCATGATTATGACCAGGAACTGTGAATTTGTATTATCTTGACTAATGGTATTTCAGATGATAAAAGTTGATGATGTTTTTACGAAAAAGAGAAGCGCGTGGACATTATAGTCTACATTATTCTTCTAATAGATTGCTCATTCCGCCGCTATTATTGATCTGAACATTGTTCAAGAATTTAACTGCAGTTTTTGATATACACCTTGTATTCTGTTGTATTCTATCAAGAACTCACCTGTTGAAGGCTAATGATAATTTTTTTTCTTCATTATCTTAGTCATGATATTTCTTACTGGGCCATTTGAGCTCACCATTTTGTTCCATTATTTTTCAACAGGATATGAGAACGTAGCTGGGTCTAGCCGGGGAATGGAGTGAGAGTCCGAGGGATATCTATTATAGTCTTCACGTGTTGTAAAATAGTGTGGCAATAATAGTGAAGACTTAGTTGTGTATTATTATACACGGTATTGTTGTACGTTGTGCTTTGTTGTAATAATTTTGTTGTAGTCTTTTGACGACTCAAGTTTGGGCTGTGTGGGCCTAGATTTGGGGGCGTCACAGTTGGCATCAGAGCTTAGGGATATGGTCTTTAATGGAGATCTGGGGTTAGAACTAGGAGGGGAGAGACGAATAGAATCAGTCACTAGTGTGTCCTACCTAAATTAGATTTTATTATCTAATAAGTTGATTTGAATATAGGGACATGAAGTGATGAGTCAGTTTATTTGAACTAACATTTATTTTGTGACCACAGTTAAGTATGACATCTGGAAATCAGGAGGATAACTTTGAAATGCCCGGTACGTCAATTTCGGGACGAAATTTCATAAGGAGGGGAGGTTGTAAGACCCCGAATTTTATGAAATATAAAATTTAATTTTTCTTCATATATATTTTTTTTCCTGAAATAGTAAGTGGTTAAATTAATAAAATTGAAAGTTAAGGATGTTATGTGTAAATTTTATTTTGTCGGACAATATTCGTTTTGTCGGGGAATATTCGTTTTGTCGGGGAATATTCGGGTCGTACGACGGCGCCGAAATAACAAATTATTTGTGGACCCCACAACGGAATATTTGTCGGATATAGAAAACGACAGAAGTAACCTTTTTAATAAAAATAGTCAACGGTGTTAACTGTTAAAATACCGGTGATAAAAGAATAGTAGCATACGGTAATTTATGGTATTTTACTGTAGCATGCGGTACTCTACAGTAGCACACGGTATTGCACAGTGTCTCATATTATTGACACCGTAACTGTTACGCATCATTTCATCGATAATTGTCACTGCATAATATTTTATATTATCAATTCAATTATTGTTGCTACACAGTATTTTGCATTATTGATTTAATAATTGTCATTACACTGTATTTTATATCATTGAGTCAATAATTGTTGCTGCACTGTTTTTAAAATTATTGAACCTAATAATTGTCACAGTAGCAAATACACTATAATTTATATTATTAAATTAATAAAAATATGTAACGTGTTTCTTGAATTTTTGTGGTAACATTATTTTATATGTTGGACTCACAGGAAGAATAAATAAATAAATAAATAAATAAATAAAAAATAAAATAATTAATTTTACTATTTGAAATAGTAACGTGAATAGTGACGTGAATAGTGACGTGAATAGTACGTGAATAGTAAGAAACATGTGGGACCCATTGTGGGGCCCACATGAAATGTGAGAAATGTGTTTTGCTGGATGGTTGGTGGAGGCTGCTGCGCAGCCTCTGCTGAAATTTTTTTTTATTTCACCTATCGCGCATAGTAACTTCTTTTCTCCTATAAATAGATTGTTCAGCTGAATAGAAAAATCACACCTAAAACATAAAATTTTTCTATAAGAATTTTATGAGTTTTCTCTGAGAATAGTAAGGCTATTTTGAGTGTTTGAAAGCCAAAAGGAGTGCAGGAATTTTTCAAGTAAGTCTTTTATTAAAGAGTAGTAATTTTATAAATTCCTATTTTTCACGGTATTCACAAATCTTCCTTTAGAAGACTCTTCTTTGAGAAGATTCATTTTTAAAAGCTTTCTTTGGAAGATTTATTTTGGAATATTATTTTTAAAACTATTTTAAAGTTGGTATTTTATACTACAAAAATTATGTTAAATATATATAATTTTGATAGTTCATAATATATGAGTTATCATACACTTTGAAGTTTACATGTTGTAATTACTAATTTTATTATAAATATATAGGTTGATCAATCTCATTTAAATCAATATCCAGTCACGTGTTAAGGTAAGAAATGTCATTTTTTTTTTACACTCTTGAACTTGCTACGGTAAGGGATATTATTTTCTTTCATACTCCTGAATCGAAACTTATTATGGAACTATTGCTTCTATAATTCCTGAAAATATTATATGTTCCATAATAGTTGAACTTCATTATTTCAACTGAACCTTCCTATTTTCTGAATCTTTCTATTGAACTGTAACCGTTATTCTGAACTGAGAATCTTGAATAATATTTTTAAATTTCACTCCACATCATGTTGGCAATTTGGACATTATTTGAATCTGCACAAAGTAAACTTCCGATACTTATTGTTTATCCTGTTTCTTCTGTTCATCAATTGTATCACTATTATTTGTACTAATCATCAAGAATCAAGCTGTTGTGAATATCTGTGGCCGGGGGCACAGATGTGATATATTTGTTGAACAGATGATAGGTTAAAGGCGATATATTAGGTTAAAGGCGATACATCTGTTCGGTGTCTTTTATGGCACGTGGTGAAAGTTCTCTTTGGCCCGTAGTGCATAGATGAACTGTTGTTTGGTATGATTATGACCAAAGGCTGAATCTGGTATAATCATGACCGTTGTTGTTATATTGAAAGTTCTCTTTGGCCCGTAGTGCATAGATGAACTGTTGTTTGGTATGATTATGACCAAAGGCTGAATCTGGTATAATCATGACCGCTGGTGCTATATTGAATGTTCTCTTTGGCCCGTAATGCATAGATGAACTGTTGATTTGCATGATTATGACCAGGAACTGTGAATTTGTATTATCTTGACTAATGGTATTTCAGATGATAAAAGTTGATGATGTTTTTACGAAAAAGAGAAGCGCGTGGACATTATAGTCTACATTATTCTTCTAATAGATTGCTCATTCCGCCGCTATTATTGATCTGAACATTGTTCAAGAATTTAACTGCAGTTTTTGATATACACCTTGTATTCTGTTGTATTCTATCAAGAACTCACCTGTTGAAGGCTAATGATAATTTTTTTTCTTCATTATCTTAGTCATGATATTTCTTACTGGGCCATTTGAGCTCACCATTTTGTTCCATTATTTTTCAACAGGATATGAGAACGTAGCTGGGTCTAGCCGGGGAATGGAGTGAGAGTCCGAGGGATATCTATTATAGTCTTCACGTGTTGTAAAATAGTGTGACAATAATAGTGAAGACTTAGTTGTGTATTATTATACACGGTATTGTTGTACGTTGTGCTTTGTTGTAATAATTTTGTTGTAGTCTTTTGACGACTCAAGTTTGGGCTGTGTGGGCCTAGATTTGGGGGCGTCACAGCAAGTGTCATTTGCACTCTATATGACGTAGTTTAAGTGTGTGATTTGACAAAAAGAACTATATGAACTGATTAGATTGAGGGACCAAGAAATAGAACACATACTGTATTGCTTCAGCAAACTCTTTTCTAGATTTATTACACATCTCTCAGTTCTTTTTTGTTATTATCATTATGTTTTAAAACATGATAATATTTTCTAGAAACGCACTATGGATTTGCCAATCTATAGTAGTATCTCATTTCCCCTTTCTGAACCATCTTAAGAGGGTGGCTTTTATTGTGTACATATATGTAACAACCTTACATGTTTATGAAATAAATAATTGGATATCACTGTATGTTTTTTGTACTTTTGTTTCATGAAGTTGTTGAGAAGAATTGATCTATGATCATTGATGTGTAGTTGGAAATTACTTTATGCATGATATGTAAGGCAAAATTTAGGAGAAAATAACTGCAAATAGAATGTATGATTTGTATATTATGCATTACACATGAAAAAAATGATGATTATATTTGGGACTTTACTTGCTCTTTATATTTTAGAATAGAGAGTATCAGGGAAGCTCAACTTGGAAAAGGGTTACGTATATATAAATGTGTACACATGTATGTATAGTTAACTAGCTTAGCATGCTTGTATACCTGTATCATTCTTTCGACAGAACCATGTTGTCATAGTTCACGATGTGCTGCTTTTGTTATCTCACTACCTGATGCGTGTAATAAGGAATTTCAGAATATAGCTGCATTGCTTTGTATTTATATAATTTCATTGCGTGGCAACATGGTTTTGTTTAATTCAGTAAGACAACATCAATACAAATGAACTTTTGAAAGATATAATCATATAAATGTTGAAAATAATACTTTAAATTGTTTATCGTGGTCTCATATCTAGAAAACTTTACAGATAGAGCTGACCTGGTTTGTTCTTTATTGTTTACACATTTTATAATTTATGTACTTTAGGTATGGAACAAGACGGTGAAACGCAAAAACAAAAAAAGACTAGAGTGAGTTGGAGGAATGAATCATTAGTGAAAACTTTTTTAGAAGCATGTATTCGTGAGGTTGTGGAAAATGGTAGGGAAGGTGTAAGCCTTAAGCCACAATCATGGAGAAAGGTAGGAGAAATACTAAAAAATACCTACAACATGATTGTGGATCAAAAACAAATGAAGAATCATTATGACTACTTGAGAGGAAAATATAATGCATGGTGCAAACTCAAAAGTAAGACAGGAAATGTGTATGACCCGTCAACTAATAGGTTCAACCTTTCTGATGAGGAATGGATACAAGAGATAAATGTGTTCTTTTAATTTTTTTACATTTTAAGTGAATTAGTAATAGTCCTTAAAAATATGTTATAATATGTTGAACTTACTGTTTGAATACAGGCAAATAAAATGGTAGAAACTTTGAAGACCTCACCTCTAATCTTTTCTGATCTTTGTATTGCATTATTTGATGGCACCGCTGCAACGTGACATGATAGTTGGGGTCCTAGTTGTGGAAGGGCTAGGACTAAAGATGCACCTTTGGACTTGGAGGTTGTTAGTCTTGAGGACATTCCTTTTAGTACCCAAGGTCAAGGGTCTTCTATTCCATCTCCTAATTCATCAACTCCCGGTGCGCAATCTCATGCTTCCGCCCCTAGCTCTGAGGGAGAAAGGCCAAAGAAAAAAGCTAGGCGTTCATCAAAACAAACCTACAACACTAACCTAGATGAAGAGATGTCAAAGGCCTTGAAACTCATTGTTGAAAAGAATAGTGGACCTTCCGTGAAAGAATGCAAAGATAAGTTGGAAGAACTTGGCTGGGGAGCGGAAAATTCACTACACAAGATGGCTCTTGGAATATTTTGTGAGAAACCAAGCTATAGAGAAGCATGGATGATTTTAAAAGAGAATGAAGTTGAAAATTGGGTTATGATAGTTTCACGCAAGTTAGGATATATTGTTTAGTTGTTGGATATTAGTTAATTACAAACTTTGTGAGGCTAGATAACTTGATATTTTTGGATACAAACTTCTCGCCTTTGGGGCTAACTAATTTGATATTTTTGGGGCTTATTTGGTAATTATGGATGTGATATTTAGTATTACTAGTTACGGATGTAATATTTGCTACAGATTATTTTGAACTTCTTATGTTAAATTTATAATAGATCTTTGAGGCTTATTTGGTTTAACCTTTTCTGACCATTCCAATTAATTTTTTCTTTCATCAGTTATTATGGTATTTTAAAAGTGTTATGTTTAATATAGGTAATATAGATATTGAGGATCAAATTTTATGTTTGATGATTATATATTGGTATTTGAAAAGACGATCTTCAAGGAGAATACCGAGGATTATGGTTAATACTTCGGCATTGAGCGGACATGCTTACACATTAGAGTTGTTAAATGGATCAAATACACAGTGTCGAGAATTGATGCGTCTTTCTCGTGATGCATATGTGCATCTATGTGAACACTTCAAGGAAAAACAATGGGTACACAACAGTAGACACATAACAGTTGAGGAGAAGATGGCAATATTCTTAACCATTATAAACCATAACGAACGCTTTAGAGTTGTAAAACGCAGATTTCAACATTCTACCCAAACAATACATAGATATTTTCATGAGGTGTTAAATGGAATGATTGAGTTTTCAAAAGAAATTATAGTGCCTATATCATTTGATCCAAATCTCGATATTCCGGGGAACCATAAAAATTTACGACAAATATTTTCGGTAAGTGACATGCAAATTCTTTTCTTTTTTACTTTTATTCCATACAATAAAATACTTTGAGAACTTTAAATTTTTTAATACAGGGTGCAGTAGGTGCATTAGATGGTACTCTTGTACATGCAGTTGTTCCTGTTAGTCAACAAACACGTTATAGAGGAAGAGGAAGGGGTGAATGTTATCAAAATGTTTTAGGAATATGTGATTTTAACATGATATTCACATTTGTTTGGGCCGGATGGGAAGGGACTGCACATGACTCACGAGTGCTAAAAGAAGTTGCATTTGATCCATCTTCTGGTTTTCCATTTCCTCCCCCCAGGTATGTATTATAATTTCTTTGACCAATTCCAACTATTATTTATTTTTTTCATAAAATTTCATCATTCAAGTTATTAATAATAATTATTAATTTTTTTCTTAATTACAGATAAATATTAGCTTTGTGATGCTGCATACACAAACAGTCGAGGATTTTTATCTCCATATCGCAATACAAGGTATTGGTTAGCAGATTTTCGACGCAGACGCGCTTTAAATAAAGAAGAAAAATTCAACCATGCCCATGCACAACTCAGAAATGTTATCGAGCGTGCTTATGGTGTGTTGAAAGCAAGATTCTCAATTTTGAAACGGATGGCTCCTTATCCTTTTACAGTACAAAGGGATATAGTTATCGCTTGCTTTGCAGTCCATAATTTTATAAGGAAGCATAACATTGAGGATGAATTGTTTGCTCAATATGACCGAGATAACATGTTTGACGATGAAGCGGAGCAAAATGAAGAAAACGAAGAAGATGGACAAGATGAACCGCAATGGGGTGATCAAGGCATAGAATTTATGGTCAATCTACGTGAACAAATTGCACTTCAACTCCTAACAACTGTTTGAAATTAATTTAATTTGTATGGTTGAATTGTTATGCTATGTTGATATTTTCATTGGACATGATATATTTTATTTCATCATATTGTGGTTAAAATATTATAAATATGTATTTAAAATACTATTCAGACCTATCTGATTATCAAACAGGTTTTGCTTAAACTGTTTAGAGGGTTAAAATGGTAAAATACTATTATTCAGACATTTTGAAAAAATTAATTATCAAACAACGTTTTTCATTCAGACACAATTTTAAACAGAGGCTCTATATTATTCAGATATCTAAACTGTTCAAATCTTAATACTCAATTTTATCAAACACCACCTAATTAAACAAAGGTTAAACACTTGGCCCAGATACTTTGTTTATGCTCCGTGTGGGTGTAATTAATTATACAGACACAATAAAGAACGGGCCTTTATCCTTTTTGAAGATTAAAATATTTCTTCTTTTTTAGAAAAAGGCAAAAATAATTAAAACAAGAGCTCTGCCTGTAGCGAAATAGTTTTGCGAGCCTAACCAGAACCTCCCAGAACCCTCTTCATTCCAGTGGGTCCCAAATTCCAACCAACCCTCAAACGGAGACATTCCGATCGCTTCTCTCTTGGTTTTTCCATTCCCATTTCAAACTTGATTAATTACTTTCATGCCTTTCTTTCCGCTTCTCCGTTGAATCTGTTTGTTCTTCAATTCCAATACGGTCACTTGGGTTTTTTGGTCTCCCCATGTCCTCAACTGGGTTTCCTTGAGATCCCAACCTATAACTAGTTCTTTGCGGCAAAAGGTCGAACGTCATCGATGGTTTCTCTTCCATTTCTGGTTGACATTGCGATGGAAAGTTCTATTCTTTTTCATAGTGGGAACTATCGTCTACCAATGTTACCATTAGCTGCTTCTCGCCCTAGAAAATCTCTTGATTTTATCAGTTCAAATGTTTTGACAATTGGGTCTTTCAAAGTTATGGGTGATGATTTATCCAAGTGGAAGATCAAAAGTCTGAAGGCAACGGGAAAGGGCTCAGGGGAAGTTGAGGATGGTGAAGATTCAGAGGATGCTCTTCAGCCCACAATTGAAAAGAGCAAGAAACTTCTAGCCGTGCAAAGGGACCTACTTGATCAGGTTCGTCTTTCCATATTTCTTCCTTCAGTGAATCTACTAATAACCTTTTCAGTCTGTTGTAGAGTTCAGTAGGTTTGTTAGTGAAAGCTCCTACAATTATTAGTCACATAGAATTTTGATAAATTAAAATCTTTACAGGGTTACTATGTTTTTCTCACCAAGTAGAAAGCATGTTTCTCTACTAGTTTCTTAAGCGTGTTTATATGTTTATTTCCTTCTTTTTGTAGCAGCCTCTGATCTTAAGCACTCATCCACTTTGGCCACGCCAACTCCTCAAACAGATAAACTCATTATGATTAAGTAGCACTCTCTGGTCTAAAGAACATTTCTAGTGTACAAATTTGAGTTTAAGGATTTGTTTTGTTCCTACCAATACTTTAATCTCTCCAAATTCCTACTTTCGGTTTTGGTACTTGTGGCTGTGTGGAGTTCAACAGGTCTGTCTAATTCAATATCCTTATCTAATACTTCTCTTTTCAGCATGTGTTGAAGCAAATGCACTTACTCAACTTCATTTTGGATTGCAGATTGCCGAAAGAAGGAAACTGGTTTCATCTATAAATAGTAGCATTATTAATGCAGATGGCGATGGACTTTCTTTAGAAGAGGGGGATGGATCTTTTTCAAGTATAGATATTGCTTCAAATGATGTTTCCGATACTTATGAACCCTATAATCAGGGTTCTCTATCTAGTAGTAGTGTTGATACAACAGTAAATGAGTCGCAGGAAGATCTAGCTGTAGCTATCAATGAAGATTTATTCGAAGATGCACAACAACATGAAAAAGGATTGCCCCTAAATAGCTCTTTGGATTTGGATTCCTCCAAGCAGTTGATAGCCACTGCTTCAAAGGAAGTAGTTTCCGATGAGTTGCCTGCCTTTCTTTCTGCTTCCCCTTCCACATCTAGTCTAAAGCATGAGAGTTATGAAAACTTGAAAGAATCACGTGTAGAGGAGGCCGATCATGAAGCAAATGCTCCCAAAGATGAAGATGTAAAGCCCCCTCCGTTGGCTGGGGTTAATGTGATGAATGTTATATTGGTTGCTGCAGAATGTGCCCCTTGGATTAAAACAGGTACTCTCGTTATAAATTAGTACTGGCTGCTTATGCACAGATGTCCAAGTGAAGGGGTCTAATAACCTCCATTTGTAAGAAGTAACTAATATTCTAGTGGTAAGTAAGGAACCAATAGGCGTATTTTATTTGTTTCTAATATTCTTTCCTTTTCCCTTGAAGAAGACTGGAGAATGAACTGGCTAATAATCAGTGAAAGTAACAAGCTTGGTGTACAGTTTATGATTCCCTTGGGGAATATAAGAGAAATTAAGAAGAAATCTTAGAGGAAAGAACATATGTAAAAAGTATGAGAAAGGTTAACTTGAGCTCTCTTTTTCAAGGTAAAAGTGATCACAATAAAAAGAAATATAAAGAAAATATTGATGTTTATCCATGTTACCATGAAGCTGGGGGTTATAAACTTACAGTCCCTTTTGTGGCATTGGCAATCTAAATTTATCTTCTATTTACCTTTTGTGTTGCACAATCTTTTGGTTGTTTTCCAAGTTTTATGATTTACACTTATATTTGTTTTGAAGAAATTGAAATCTTACAATAATATATAAATCGATACATAGAAAAATATTATTATTGCATATTGCAAGCCCTCAAGCCTGTATATATATATATATTTGTGTATGTACATTTTTATTATTTTCGGTACAACTATAAGAATAACTTTTGAAGAATTCTCTTAGGTGGGCTTGGAGATGTTGCCGGGGCTTTACCAAAGGCATTAGCTCGGCGTGGACACAGGGTTATGGTAATTCTGTAATATCTTTATCGTTAGCAACATGGTGATAGGGTAAAGTACCTTTGCATAAAGCAGCTTATGGTCAAAGGTTAAAATTGGCCCGTAAAAATTTCAACTTACGCAATTAATTAGGCTTGCACTGGACTCTGTGTATGTTTTTATTCGCATCAATTTCAATAGTGTCAATGATAATATTCTTATTAAGTTGATCTTTATTCCATTAACGTGTATTTCTGACAATATGATGAAGATGACTTTTGTCAAATTGAAAGACATCTAATTTGATTAGGGAAATTATGAAATGAAAAGCATATTAAAACAAAAATATGGACATGATTGACCACATTATTTCTTTAAGATATAAAATTTGGATATGTAGAGGATACCATATGATGCACACACACGAATATTATGCTCATATTTATTATGGGTAGTCTCACAATCTTGTTTGATAATACTATTTTTTTTATTTTTTATTTTTGAAAATAATATTTGTTTGGCATAAAAGAATTAAAAATAGCCATATCTTAGATTCAGAATTTGTTGATCACTCTGTGATGAGTGTCCAAGTATGAAATATCTGTAGTTGTCAATTCGATACTTGTCCAATATGGATATGTTGCGATCTTAGAAATCTTCGTACTTCCCGAGTCATGAAAGACTGTCAAGTGACACACCTTACACTGTTTATAACCTATGAGTTTATCTATTTAATTGAGTTTATCATATTAATTGATTATAATGTATATATATATATATATATATATATATATATATATATATATATATATATATATATATTGGAAACTTATAGGTCGTGGCACCTCTCTATGGCAATTATGCTGAACCTCAGAATACAGGGATCAGGAAAATGTACAAGGTAGATGGGCAGGTATGCGACCTATTGAAGCACTTAATGTGCCTTATTTTGTACTATTGTATGATTTATTTAACTAAATTTTTATTGTAACTTTGTGACAAAGTTTGGTTTTTGCAGGATATGGAGGTAACTTACTTCCACGCCTATATTGATGGGGTGGATTTTGTGTTCTTTGAAAGTCCCAAGTTTCGGCATATAGGAGACAATATATATGGAGGGAATCGTACGGTAAGATATTTTGAAACTATCTCTAACTATTCTTCATGACAGATAACAGAGTCTGGGCTGGTTGATGATCTAAGACTTTCTAATCAATTGGCATCACTCATCGTATATACTGTGGTCATTTGCCTTAAACCCCTCTCTGTTTGCCTCCTACTAGAATGTATATCTTTCAACTTTGAAAACTTTGATGTATTTAACCTTCACTTTCCTATGAATTTTACCTTCACCACAACTTAATGTTGAAGAAGAGTAATCAATCTCCAATTACACATGTTCTTCCAGAACACATCTTGAATCTGTTTACTGGAAGTTACATTACCTGATATGTACTAGTTAGATCATAGATCTATATAATATTGAGTATTTGGCTTTTTGCTAATATCTGGTCTAGCATGAATAATGTCTTTATTATTATTTTTTCCAAGCTTCTTGATGTAATTTTGTTGCTCACCCTTACAGGATATTTTAAAACGCATGGTTTTATTCTGCAAAGCAGCAGTTGAGGTATGACTTAAGCTGTGCATGTTACACATATTTTTCCAGGATAGTCATTCAGAGTGCTTTGTTCTTGTTTTATAAGTTCACGAGTGGTTAATGTCAGACATTAAAGGAGTGCTAAAAAATAGGTATACAGTAAAATGACATGCACAATGAAATTTGATTAGCATTTATTGTTGGATTTGTGACTAGTCCAGTAATAGCTTAACTACTTAACTGTCTGGTCCACACTTCGCATACACACGAACAATTTATTATTCAATTTCTAATATTACTAAATGCCATGTAAAATGGAGAACTGGTGATTTTCAGGTTCCTTGGCTTGTTCCATGTGGTGGGGTCTGCTATGGAGATGGAAATTTAGTTTTCATTGCCAATGATTGGCATACTGCCTTGTTGCCAGTCTACCTAAAGGCATATTATCGTGACAATGGATTGATGAAGTATACCAGGTCCATCCTTGTGATTCATAACATTGCTCACCAGGTTTGTTCCACAATTTTTATTGGCTTGTCATTTTTTATTGTGTCAAATATTGCATAAATCTGTGTTGAACTGCTTGTGGTAAATTTTCTTTGTGCCTACTGATTCAGTTTGACTTTTATTTTAACTATTTTCTGTACTGTTTTAATAGGATTTGCTTATATTTGTCTGCGATACCTCACATTTTTATTAATCCCCGCCCTCATATACTTGTACCTGCTGGACATTCCAACCTATTGAAAATGTTAGGATTTGCTTATATTTGTTTGCAATACCTCGCATTTTTATTAGTCCCTGTTTTCATATACTTGTACCTGCTGGACATCCCAATCTATTTGAATATTTATCCTTATATAACTGCTTATGCACTGTTGGAGTGCTGTATCTTACTATTTTAATAATGCTTACCCTCCAGTTATGTTTTCACCTTAATTGTTGAAAACAAAGCAACGTATAAAATTGCATAAAGTTGAACCTCATTGGTACGAGATCTTCCTTTAATTACCCATCTATTTCCAAATCATGTTTAGTTTTCTCTAGATGTCCCCTTAAATAGTTAATTGTTAAGCTTCAAACACAAAGCAACCACCATAAACCTGCTGTTCTCATTGAAGTTCGGCATACATTGGCTCAATAATCTTTAAAGTTTAAAACATTTACTTCTAGTATTTTGAATTCTCTTTGCTTTTACACTGCATCAATCTTGTAATGTTTTTACACTGCATCCATTTTGTAATGCTTTTACACTGCATCCAGGGTCGCGGTCCTGTGGATGACTTTTCCTTTGTGGATCTTCCACCACACTACTTGGACCTTTTTAGAATGTATGACCCAGTAGGAGGTGAACACTTCAATATATTTGCAGCTGGTTTAAAGACAGCAGATCGTGTTGTTACAGTAAGTCATGGATATGCTTGGGAGCTGAAAACACCTGAAGGTGGTTGGGGTCTGCATGGAATAATAAACGAGAACGACTGGAAATTGAAGGGAATTGTGAATGGAATTGACACAAAAGACTGGAATCCTCAGGTGGATAGTCACCTGACTTCTGATGGTTACACAAACTACTCTCTAGAGACCCTTCAGACTGGCAAGCCACAATGCAAGGCAGCATTACAGAAGGAACTTGGTTTGCCCATTCGTAGTGACGTCCCATTGATTTGTTTCATTGGCAGGCTTGACCAACAGAAAGGTGTTGATCTGATAGCTGAGGCACTTCCTTGGATGGTAGATCAGGATGTGCAGCTGGTCATGTTGGGCACTGGGAGGGCCGACCTTGAGCAGATGCTCAGGCAAATTGAGAATCAGCATCATGACAAAATTAGAGGATGGGTAGGCTTCTCTGTAAAGACTGCTCATCGGATAACTGCTGGTGCTGACGTATTGCTGATGCCATCAAGATTTGAGCCTTGTGGTCTGAATCAGCTTTATGCGATGTCATACGGGACTATACCAGTTGTGCATGCTGTGGGTGGATTGCGAGATACTGTGCAGCCATTTAATCCTTACGATGAGTCCGGGGTTGGGTGGACATTTGATAGGGCTGAGGCAGGTCAGCTAATCCATGCATTGGGAAACTGTTTACTGACTTACCGCCAGTACAAGAAAAGTTGGGAGGGGATTCAGAGACGTGGAATGATGCAAGACCTCAGTTGGGATAATGCCGCGCAGAATTATGAAGAGGTCCTCATTGCTGCCAAGCATCAGTGGTGAGTTTTGGTAGAGCAGAATCCGGTATGTTACGTAACCATATTCATCTGCTGATTCTATATGGATTCATCTATACTATACTGAAGAAATTCTGCCGATGCAAGTAATTTCTAGAAAAGGAACTGCAGGATTCTACTGGTTATCAAATATTGTGTATTGTTTCCTTTTTCTGCAATGGTAGGAACAGTAAACATAAACCCTTCGTTCCTTGCCGCATTTCATTTCAACCATCTGTATATTTGATCTTGTACAATAACCAAATTAGTCAACCCAAAACGCAATTTCCTGAATTTGTTTGTTTGGCAGCCGACTCCATGGTTTAGACATGATTGGAGGATGTAACGTGTACGTTGTCAGTTGGTCAAGTGATTGCTAAAATTCAGTTTCGTTCCAAGACTATACAATCGTTTAGGTGTTACGTTGTTTCAAGTCGATGAGAATCCATGGCCATTTCCATATTTTCCCAGTTTGACTTGCTTATGCACCTCACCAATGTTCCAAAGAGGTTGAAAAAGTTTTACCAACGGCTCGAGAAATAATATTTTTGTTTGGTGACAGAAAAATTATTAGATGTTCTTGGTGTTGTATTATTTATGTGTTGTTATTTTAGTATTTAAAGTGAATTTTTTTATTTTAAATGTTGAAATGATACATATGAATGTTGTGAGGTATTATGTGACAGGTGATGTTTCAAGATTACTGAGTAATTATTCTTGGTAACAGCGTATAAACATGTGTGTGCATGTAATCTTCACACGTAAATATCACTCGCTACAAACAGCTCGCACAAAAACTCAGTGAAGAGTATGCATGCATATACCCATTACAAGAAATTCCCTCCTTTCCATAAAACTCCTTTGTGTTTACAAAAGATTTTCTTTTGCAAAATTTGTAATTTTAAGGGTATGTGTATATATATTCTATATTATATTTAAATATAAAAATTGTTTAATTTTGTATAAAATTATAAGGTTTAATGAAAAAAAAATCAATTAACTTTATAAATATTATCAATTTAACTAATGTGTTGTTAATTTTAACACATTAACCATTGTACTCTTAATTTTTTTTCCAGAATATTCAAAAGTTAAATTATGGTTAACTTTTGTTGAGTTGACTGTTGATATGTAATTTTAAAAAAAGTTATACGAGGTAGCTACAAATGTGTAAAAAAATTTTTTTTGCTGAATTAAACAAAAATAATCACTCAATAATTTTTTAAAAATAATTTTGCTAAATTAGATAAAAACAATCGCTCAATAAATTTTTTTGTGTTGAATTTAGACAAAAATAATTGCACAGTAAAAATAATTAATTAATTAATTTTTTGTTTATATATCGTTGTATTAATATTATTAATTGCAATTAATGACAAAAATTATAAATTAAGTGCGTGTATCAAATTTTATTTTATTCTTGGATCATTGGAGTGAGAATCGTACTTTTCATGTTTTCATTTATAAAAAGGAACAATAATTTATCAATTGCAAGTACTGTACTTGCAAGAATGAAAACAACGAAATTTTCATTTAAAGCGTATATTAATTTGAAGCATTTGACCTCCTGCACAGCCTCGAGTAGCTAAATTAGAAAACAAAGAAATACTCCTTTAATCAAAAAAATTAAAGTGAAATAAAATTTGATACATGCACTTAATTTATATATTTTTTTGTCATTAATTGCAATTAATACAATGATAAACAAAAAATATTTATAAAAAAATTAATTAATCTTTTTTACTGAGCAATTATTTTTGTCTAATTCAAAAAAAATATATTTTAAATAAAATTTATTAAAATATTTTTTCAATTTTTTTTACTGGGCTGTTATTTTTGCCTCATTCAGCTAAAAAATATTTTAAAAAAATTTTTACACATTAATAGTCACTTCAACAAAGATTAACCATGGTTTAATTTTTAAATATTCTGAAAAGATTTTTCGGAGTACAATAATTAATTTGTTAAAAAAATAACACGTTGATTAAATTCATAATATTTATAAAATTGATTAATTTTTTTGATCATTAAGTCAAATTATAACGATAAACTTAAAATTATTGTGAAATAAATATTTTTCTCACTTAACTTTTGTGGCCTATGAAAAACATAAAAATGTTATATTTTGAAAGTGAGATAATATTTCTCTATAACAAGAATTTTATTAAAAATAATCTCTGAATAAATATTAAATGCAACATTACCCATATACACAAACTACAAATTATAGCACTATTTTTCCATACTTGAGACTTATTTTCGATAGCATTACTCCACTTTTATTAAACGAGTCCTCCTGTTCTGAAAAGAAAAACAAGTACAAGGAAAGAGAAAAAGTTCATATATGTCAGCTTTCCGCACATGCCGCACACGTGCTAATCTACTTTTCTGCTTTACTACCTTTTAAATACGCCAGGCGAACCGCAGCCACTAAACTAGATTCTTGAGCTGTTTTCTTTCAGCCAGGAGGTGAAGCACACGTGTTGACACGTGGACACACCTGATACGGTTTGTAGTGGCGAAAAGTATTTTTTCTCGAATGAGCATAAACACAGTAATCAAACGCTATTCTAAATATTATATTTATTTATATTATTAAAAAATAAAATATGATATAAATTTTAACATTATAACTCATTTTTTAATAATATAAATAAATGTAATATTTAATTTATAATATATATAAAATTGTCTTTTTTTCTCACTTTTTGCTAATATTTAAAAAATTGGACCGGTCATTGAACTGAAAAAATTATTGGGTGGATGGGTCATTGGTCCAACCAGTAGTCGAACCATTATTAAACCAGTGACGTCATAAATACATAAAAAATATATTATTAATAATTAATAAAATTTTAAAATATCTAATTTTTAATAAACTAAAATATAATAAAATAATGTTATAATCTTATTAAAATAAATTATTATTTTTAAAAAATACTTGAAAACCCAGATTAACCGGTTCAACTACCGGTTTTACCGGTGGTTAATCGATTTTTGATTGGGTCGTTTTTTTGATTTTTTGGTTGAATCAAATTAAAAAGTCGATCGATTTCAATCGAACTGTGGTTGGACCGTCGATCCGATCTAATTTTTTAAATATTGTTTTTGGCCTTTTTAGGTGGGACCGGTTGGAATATGGTCTGACGTGGTGCGCAGCGACTTTATATTTAATTTAATAAATAAAGGGTGAATTAAGGGTTAACGTGTGGATGGGTAACGAGTGTTTAAAACACCTCGGCCTTGGTTTTTTCTCCGCGGCAAATACTCGAAGAGGGGAATTTTTTTATATTCTTTATTTGTAAACCAAAAGAAATCTAATTATCTTAAAAAGTTGGGACTCTCTCAAAAGTCAAATTAGATAGGTATAGGGATTTGATAGGATGACAATAAGTAGGATATTACCTATGATTGTTTAAAATATTTGAAAATTTACTTGCCAAATATATTTGAAAGAAGATAAATCAAATAAAAAAATCTTTGAATTGACTTATTTAGAGACAATTTCTGACTTAAGAAACAAATTTGAATCCTAAAAATGAAAATAAAACTAGTCTTTTGGTTTTTGAAAAATTATCATTATTAATTATTTATAACATGTAAATAAAAAAAAAAACCAACTTTTTTTTTTAATTTTTGAAGTAGACTTTATATTCTAAACAAATCGTCCAAACAGACATAATATTATTATATTTTTTTTAATTTTAAAGGGGATGAAAAGGAAAGAAAATTTGATGATTTTAAAAGTTGAATTCTAAATCAGAGATTTTTGAAGGGGATAAAATGAGGTTAATATGTGTAAAGTAACATCAACTTTGTGCTCAAAACTTTTCACTCAAAAATAGAAAAGTTTGAGTAGAAAACTTTTTCGGCTCTTTAAAAATATTTTATTATTCTTATTCTATTCTTAAATTATAAGTTATAATTTGATGTACTTTGTGTATACATGAATATTGTTAAGATCATAACATGTTATTAAAATAAGGATAAAAATGTCTAATGTGAATACTAAGGATATATTTGATTATTAGAGTGTTTATAGTAATAATAATGTTTGGTGTACTTGGAGGTTCAAATGCACCATCCAATTTTTGGAGCGTTGCGTTTAGATCCTAAACACAGTGTTTGTGAGTCAAATAAATTAAGTTTAAAATTAACAATTTATAAACGGATAAAATCTCAACTGCATTTGAAACTTCTAAACGCGCTAAATGTCAATAAACGACCAAACACTAAATTAATGTTGTGTCAAATGATTCTCACGCGGATTGTATATAAACTGAACATTTAATTCTTAAATTATAAATATTTAAATTATAATTTCTTGTATGTTCACTCTCTCTTTTTAACTCACGAACACTAAAAAGAGAAATTATTATGATCCCTCACTCACTTATTTTATCTATTAATATAACATTCTTGGTTACTCTTCCTTTTGGTTTACAGCCCATGAATCACGATGCCTAATTTAATAGTGGTACGCAGCACATCAAAACCCTTTAAAATGATTAAATCAAGATTACTCTTATCCGGATGTCTGAAATAGTAAACAAAACCAATAATAAAGAGAAGATTACTTATCCGGACTATGTGGCTTGTGTGACTAGATGAAAAGAACCGGCGAGTTAAAAATATACCTATATTATAGTGGAAAATATTAGGCAGGCAGGAGACCCCCAAAGTAGAGCACTTTTGGCAACCACCATTCTCGTCCACATAAAACCTCAAAAAGCAAATAGTAAAAAGGACGGCGACTATTTGAAAAGCGAAAGGGGTAGCCGAGGAATTGGGAGATGAGTGCTGACGGATCTCCACTTTATGCATCCACTTGTGAAATTAAGAATCAAAAAGTGCAGGGAGGGAGAGAGAGTGAGTGAAGATCTCAAGACCACAGAGAACTTGTGGCTCACAATTGCTTTCGCCTGCTGACGCGGCTCTCCCACCTGGTTAAGCTCCATCAGGAAAATGTAGAACAAACCAAATACAGCCACCAGAACTACTCTCTCTCTCTCTCTCTATCGGAATTCGGAGCCCCAAAATCCTCAACCCATATTCATCCAATCCAACTGTCCCAAATCCCTAAATCTCCGGATTAATAGTCTCTCCCTAAAGTTATTATCTTCAATAACGGAAGACTAATGTCGGAAGCGAAAGATCCTGCAATAAAGCTCTTTGGAAAGACGATTCAGTTGCCGGAGATTGCGGCGCCGTCGGTGGATTCTGGCGGGGTTTATCCATCTTCTTCTGCTGAAGCTGCTCCTCTACATGACGATCCATCTTGTGAAGATCGTCCTTCATCTCCCAATTCTTCAACTGAGGAACATAACTCGGACGGAGTCGGAGAAGAGCAAGAACCAGAGAAGGTATGGTTTGGATTGATTGTTTTTAGTTAAAAATTGACCCATTTCTTCAAACATGGAAAGGAATAACGGTTTCGATCTTAGTTTTATGCAATTTGATAAATCTTTGACTTTGGCTTAAAACCCTGTATTTGGAGATTTAGGGTCTAATTTGAGTTTTTGGATGAAGTAGTTTTCTCAATTAAGATGGAAAGCATAAAGCTTTGTGCTGAATCCTAGAATAATTTGGTACTCGTGGAAAATAATTAAGGTTTACTTTATTTGAGCTCTCATAGTTTGTAGTTCTACTTTTTAGGTCCTCTTATGGATTAGGTCTGATTCTTCTGAATAATCTCAGTGGTTCAGGGTGTCCCGATCTATATACACATATATAAAATTGTTTAATGTCTTCAACAGTTGAAGTAGATTATAATTTCCTCCATACACTTGACTGAGTTCTTTTTCATTCTTCGGCCACTCCCGTGTAGTTTGGTTTTCAGTTTTGCTGGTAAAGATTTGTTTGATTTGTGTTGTTATATAACAATTTGCTTGTAACCTGCTCTTTACTGATTATTTGGAAAATTTGTTAGAGATACCTCTTTGTTTGTTTACTGTAATTGGAAAGTTTTGTTTGGATTCTATGTCATGGATCATGAGTTTAAAGGAAATTTGTTGTGCTTTTTGTTTCACAAAATTAAGAAGTTAATCAAGTGGATCAAATTCTCCCTGAATGAGTTTATGATAATTGATAAGCTAGTAATGCAGATAGTTGTGCTATGCTTTTCTTTATTAGCTTTTGGCACTGTTTCTTCTGTTGTTACTACACACCCTGAAATGGTAGGGAGGATGTTTGGGGTTGTTCTCAATTGCGCCCTAAATAGAGAATTGTGTTGTCAATTTCTTGTTGATCTTTAATTAGATAAATTGGTTGCAGCTCAGTATGATACAAATCCCGTCTTGTCCATTTCTACCTTTTCTTTGTGCTCTTTTAGCTTGTTACGAGACTTGGTAGAAAGAAGGACGCTATAAATACAGTAGTCGAGAGTAAAATCCCTCCCTTGTTATTACATTGAACCCTTTGCTTTGTTTTTTGTCAACCAGATGGACAGTACTAAAATATTAATACTTCATTCTCAGAATTTATATTGCTTACAGCTAATCTAAAGCTTAACTGAGATGAATTGAGTTCTTTTTTTGAATGAAAAAGTACTAACTTATATCGAATTCAATTCTTTATTAGTGAATTAGTTTCTCGTTATCTGATCTTGTTATTCAAATTAGATGCACCCTTTAGTTATGCTGAACTTATTTGTCATATTGCAAGAAAAGATAATCTAGCCAATGATTTATCAATTTAGTGTGTCCTCAGTTGCCTAGTTAGAAACCATGTCATACTATAAAACTCTTCAGCAGGTTAATTCTAACACTTAAATGCATTCATTTTTTGGAATATTATGTCAGACAGCGGAACCACTTACCGATACTAAAGAGGAGGATGAAGCCCAACCAACGATGTCAGAGGAGTCCACAGATCCAAATACAATTCCAATCGTAAATGAGAACTCCAAACCACGTGACAGTGAAGCTGCACATGTGGATGATCCAAACACTGAAGAAGCACAGAGTGAGACAAATTCACAAGAGAAGACACTGAAGAAACCAGACAAGATACTTCCATGTCCCCGTTGTAATAGCATGGAAACTAAATTCTGTTACTACAATAACTATAACGTTAACCAACCCCGACACTTTTGCAAGAATTGCCAGAGATATTGGACAGCTGGGGGGACTATGAGGAATGTGCCTGTAGGTGCTGGTCGCCGCAAAAATAAGTACTCAGCTTCTCACTATCGTCATGTAGCCGTCTCAGAAGCTCTTCAGAATGCCCAAGTAGATCTTCCAAATGGATTCCACCATCCTACTCTAAAGACCAATGGTACTGTCCTTACTTTTGGCTCCGACACACCCCTCTGTGATTCGATGGCTTCTGTTCTGAAAATTTCTGGAAAGACAATGCTGAATAGCTCACAGAATGGCTTCCACAAACCAGAAGAAGTCAGAATTCCAGTTTCTTACGGACCTGGAGAAATTGTGGATGATCACTCAAGTGGATCTTCAGTCACCGCACCAAATTCAAGGGATGAAGTTGGTAAACCAGGGTTACAAAATCCAGTAATTCAGAATTGTCAAAGCTTCCCGCCTCAGTTACCATGTTATCCAGGTGCTCCTTGGCCTTATCCATGGAATACAGGTCAATGGAACTCTCCTGTAACCCAAGTATCCCCACCTGGTTTCTGCCCTCCTGGTTTTCCTATGCCATTCTACCCTGCTGCACCTTATTGGGGTTGTAATGTACCAGTACCAGGCCCTTGGAACGTCCATTGGCTTACCCCAACAAATTTGTCTCCAAGCCAAGCTGCCCCTTCTTCTGGTTCCAATTCCCCAATGTTAGGAAAACATTCGAGGGATGAGAACATGCCTAAATTAACTGGCTCCTTTGGCGAGGATTCAGTAAAGGAGAACAATCCTGAGAAGTGCCTTTGGGTCCCAAAAACATTGAGAATTGATGATCCAGGAGAAGCTGCAAAGAGCTCTATATGGGCTACATTGGGGATAAAAAATGAAAGAGCTGATGTAGTTAGTGGAAGAGGCCTCTTTAAGGCTTTCCAATCAAAAGAAAATGAAAAAGGCCATATCTCCAATCCCTCCTCAGTACTACACGCCAATCCTGCAGCAATGTCTAGATCACAAAGCTTCCGTGAAAGCACATAAGCAGGTAGGTACGTTTGTACAGTTCTATACTACTTGTGGCAATGAAAGGGCAAGGGCATCGATTCACAAAGTTGTGATACGATTTTGTGCATGGCTGTGTGCTGTTCTGATTCATTAGCCCCGAATGTAAAATACAGTTTTTGCATAAATATCATCAACTGGGAGCAAGCAGGGGAATCCTGCACCGTCTTTTCAGCAGGAGAGATACAATTGATTAGTTGAAATAGCCAGTAGACGCTGACTTCTACTTCTCTTCAGGTAAAAGATTAAATAGTTGGGTCTTGATTTCAAGTAGATGGTTGTTTCCAGTTTTGTGTTCAAAAATTAATATGTAGAGAGCATAACAAGTTTTTGTACCATAAGCCATATGCCTGCCGTACCATAAATTTGGGAAAAGTTCCAACTCTTTATGTAATAACTACTACTGCTTTTGTTCTTAGTATGTTAACTGTTGTAATTGTTGAATTTTTAGCTCTTACTACCTCATCTTTTGTATATGCCCACTGCCCATCTGGTGCTTGTTCTCACATTTAGTATAGACCTCTAAAGTCTGGAGTAGACCTTATCTGGCATATATATCATACTCCAAATATTTTGACACAATCTTAGTTCGGCAATTAGATTAGAGTTGGGAATTGTATTTGAGATTTAGGTCTACATATTCTCTATTAAGTTTCACACCTTCAGCAATCAAAAGCTACTGATTATTCAACTATTTTTTTTCTTGATTATTAGTATGACTGAGAGCCTGAAATCTTTAGGTTCCAGGTTCGTTTCTTTGTCACGAAACTTTCTTTCCTCTTTATTTTGGGACTTTATTTCCTTCTTATTTGTGAGGCTTGAATTCTCACTCAGACTGTGAGGTTTCCTTAATATTGTTTTTGAGAGATCGTTTAACCTGACTGCGATTCATTGTATTTGTACAAATAGCCCTTCATAGCCGAGGCGATAATTTTTTTCACAAATTTTTAATTTCAAATGGTAGAAATTATAATATTTAGATATATTATTAAATAGTCTCAATTTCAGGTCATTTTGTTATCTATTGACTAATAGTCTTTATAAACACTTAGACATATTATTAAATAGTCTCTATTTCAAATCATTTTGTTATCTATTGACTAATAGTCCTTATAAACAGACAGACGTATCCAATGATCTCGTACTGATTATAATTTTGTTTTCCCAATGTACTTATTAAGTAACCAATTATTGAAAGTCTATTGGGTCGAAGTAAGAAGTAGTAAGGCTCCCCTCTTGCTTCTCATGTGGATCCTATGTCCTCTTTTTGTCCAAGGCCGGATAAATTGTAATGTATGGAGGATTTATATATTCTTTGTCCCAATTAACTCTAGAATGATAATTCACTTTTAAAATCAATATATATATATATATATATATATATATATATCATGAATAATAGTTCTAACTTCTAACCTTGATGGCTTGATCATATATATGTATATAATCAATTTGTTTTAAATTATAAGATCAATATTTACTTTTTAAAAGTTAATTTAAGATATTTTTAAATTTAAAATTAACATGATTTATTTAAAATTTGAAAATAATAAATTTTATAATTAATAATACTTTTTAGATAATTTATGATATTTATAATTGTATTGACTTAAACTAAATGAAGCAATAAGGCTATAATATTTATCTTACAAGTGATGGCAGGAGGTAAATAATCGTATGCTTCAATTTATCTTACACATATTTAAAACTATAATATTTGCATAAATTTATATACTAATATTAAAATAGGTTTGTGCCCCGCACGGATTTATAATATTTACATAAATTTTTATACTAATATTAAAATAGGTTTGTGCCTCGCACGGATTTATTTACTAGTTAGGAACTAATGATTGATGTTTGTGTATTTTTTTTTTGAGTAATATTAGTGTATCAATTTTTTTTTTCAAACGGGTCGATTTATGATATAATCGATCACAATGACGTGAGATTTATCCGACCAATAATATTATGATGAAATATAATTTGAGACATTTTTTTTTACATATATAATGTTCACACCAAAACATCATAAAGTTCGCTGCTTGTTTTGAGGAAAACAAATTCACACACGTTATCGATGCAAATAAATCTGATCCTCAAAAGATGCATGAGTTCAGGGTCCTGAATCTTAATTAAGGTCCCATCTTGTATGGCAATTATATTGTAAAATGTGTGAGTCATGCGTGTACATATATATATCCATGAAACACCATTCTTAACTACCAACAATTTTAAATCAATTTACGAATTTTTATATTCAAAGTTATTATAAATTTACTTGATTTTTGATATTAAAAGATATTATTAAATTAAAAAATAAAATACATTCGCATTGAATTTAAAATTTTAAGATTTTGTGAATTAAACATGTTCAAAGTCCGAGTGGAAATAATAATTAGAAGAAAAAAAAATAGATGATTGATTTTCATATTTGTAATATGTGTGATTTATAAAAGAGTGATAAAAATTTCGTGATTCAGATAAATTCTTTAATCAACCTTCATTACAAATGTGGTCAGCTCAAGTTTGCTCGTCACCTGTTTGATAGATTGCCCCAAAGGAACATAGTTTCTTGGAGTGCATCGATGATGGGGCTTTGTCCGTAACGGGTTTGCTTCGGAAGTTCTTGAAATGTTCAAAACTATGGTTTCAGTGGATCATATGCGTCCAAATGAGTACATATTAGCTACGGTTCTATCTTCTTGTTCTGATGGTGGGAGGCTTTTAGAGGGCCTACAATGTCACGGGTATGTGTTGAAATCTGGATTAGTGTTCTGTTGGTAAGTGAAGAATGCACTTCTAAGAATGTATTCGGATATGGGAGGGGCTATGGGGGCTTTGTACTCTGTGACAGGTTCAGATATCATTACCTATAATTCGATTATAAATGGACGTTTGGATCATGGGTATTTAAGTGAAGCATTAGATGTTTTGAGTAGGATAGTGGCCTAGTGTCTGGAAAGGGATGAAGTCACTTATATTACCATTTTTGGCCTTTGTGCCCGTCTTAAAGATTCAAATCTGGGTATGCAAGGTCACAACCACTTATTGAAGAGCACTGTTGAGTTTGATTTGTATGTCACCAGTGCAAATTATAGACATGTATGGGAAATGTGCCATATTTCTTTTGCAAGAAAAGTTTTTGATGGGTTACATACTCGAAATGTTGTTTCACGGACAACAATCATGGCTGCTTACTTGCAAAATGATTACTTTGAGGAAGCATTGAAACTATTCTTACACATGGAGATCGAGGATATTGTACCTAATGACTACACCTTCGCTGTGGTGTTGAAAGCTAGTGCTAGTTTATCGGCGTTGGGGTACGGTAACTCATTACATGCATATGCCGATAAGTCAGGATTTAATGGTCACGTTATTGCCGGGAATGCTTTGATCAACATGTATTCAAAGTCTGGCTGCATTGAACTTGCTCTAATAAAGTGTTTACAGGTATGATTTATGAGACTCCATTTCTTGGAACTCAATGATATCAGGATACTCTCATCACGGGCTAGGTAAAGAAGCTTTGGCTGTGTTTCATGACATGCTAGCTGCAGAACAGAACCCTAACTATGTAACTTTTATTGGTGTTCTCTCTGCTTGTGAACATCTTGGTCGAGTACAAGAAAGATTGTATTATTTGCACGAAGATACAGATGGGTATAAAACCTGGGTTGGAGCACTATACTTGTATTGTTGGGCTTTTCTGTAAGGCTGGACTACTCAATGAAGCTGAAAATTTCATGAGGACCACCCCAATCAACTGGGATGTTGTTGCATGGCGTACTTTGCTTAATGCTTGCCATGTACATCGGAATTATGGTCTAGGAAAGCAAGTTCCAGAAGTTGTCTTGAATATGTACCCCGATGATGCGGGTACTTATACTCTGTTGTCTAATATGCATGCCAAGGCAAAGAAGTGGGATGGAGTTGCAAATGTTCGGAAGTTGATGCGGGAAAGGAGCATAAAGAAAGAACCTGGATTGAGTTGGACAGAGATAAGAAACAACACCTTTGTCTTTGTTGCATATGACAAAAGCCACACCGAGTTTAATCAGATTCATGATAAGGTTGACAAGGTCCACGGTACGCTTGCGTAAAGTGAACACTGCCCGGATCATTTTCTAGCCAAGTTATACGGTGAAACACTCACAATACCGTAACCCAACGCCTAAATGGAGACGCGAACTTTGGTACAATTGCTCGTGCAAGAACTCAGTGTTGAATGGACACCAACGACACTTAAACCCGTTATTTATAAAGAGACAAGAACCTCGGTACAATCAACGATTGATGCGGTAGAAGTCGCCACACACAATTATATATTATTGTATGATAAGACAAATCAAATATTAAGAATACTAAGAACAGTTTAGAAATTCTCAAAGAACCAAAAGATAAGAATAAATTCTCTCAACAAAAAATATATTGAATCTCCCCCTTGTTTTGTTTACATAAACCCCTATTTATAGTATTTTAAAAAGAACACTAGAATCCCTAATTCTAATAACAAAAGGAAAATAAATTATATAAAACTCCTAATTAAAGTAGGAAATAAATATCCTAATTAATTAACAAATATACTGAATTAAAATAAAACGCGTCGCATTAATTCGCTGTGCTTCAAGTTATAAATTCCTGCTATGCTTCGGATTGCTAGCTTTAATTGTAATTGAATTCCATACCACGTAGACTCCTTGCCTTGATAAAAATTGAAACCAAATTACAATTGATTAATTCCATCCCATGAGACGTAGACTCCTTGTATTAATAAAAGTGAAACCAAATTAAAAGTGAAACCAAATTGCTTTTGAATTGCTGAGATATGTTAGGCCCCATGCACGGTTTGAATTGCTATATATGAATGTTAACTAATATTTTCTTTGCTTGCTTGCAACAAATGAATTAATTGAAAATCTTCATTTTGAGTTGAATAACTTGCAATTTGACTAGTCCATTCTTCATGAATTAATCCAACAAGCACTTCCTTAAAACGTTTAGTTCGTGCTCGCGTAACCGGTCCAATAAGAACTTGAACTGGGTCTCTCCAAGCTTTGATTCCTTGATTTTCATCCAAGCCAAGCATGCCCTCATCAAAGGTAAAGGAACTTTTGGATAAGATTAAACATTTGGGTTATGTGCCAGATATTGCTACTGTACTTCATGATGTGGAGGAAGAACAGAAGGAAGAATATCTTAGTTACCACAGTGAAAAACTGGCCATAGCTTATGCTCTGATGAAAACACCTCCTGATGCACCTATCCATGTCATTAAGAACTTGTGTATGTGTGACGATTGTCATTCGGCTGTAAAACTTATTTCAAAGGTCAAAAATAGGATTATAATTGTAAGAAATGTCAACCGTTTCCACTGTTTTCGAGATGGTTTCTGTTCCTGCCGAGATTACTGGTGACAGTTTCTGAGGATGTACAAGTATTAAGATGTATAATGGGTGACCAGAGCACAAATTGAGTTTTTGTTTTAATAATGGATGAAGTGGTACTGAAGAGAGAAAAGAAAAAGGAAAATGCAGTAAATGATAGATCATTTAACTTAAACTATTACCAGAAACTAAATCTCTGCCACCAGTTGGGAAAAGAAGCCTGGACATAAATTACCCTCAAAGCCAGTAGAGCAACCGTAGTTTTCCCGTTCATCAGCTTCACCACACCTTCTGTAGATTAAAATCAACTTCCAAGAGTTGTGTTAACGAGAATCTACAATCTTCAGTCTGGGGTAAGATAGACCAGTGAGTAGATGGAACTATGGAAGGTTATATAGTTTGCATTTACTACAATCGGGGAGTTGTCTTCCAGAGCTAATTGATGCCAAGCCATAGATACTGCCCAGATGTCTGCTGAAATGAGGGGCTGTCTTCGAAACCAAATCAAAACCTGAGCAGTCCCTTGCATTGCAACAAACTTTTCTTGTATTCCCTGTGTCCAGCAACAAATGTACCATTTTCAATAAAATTACTAAAGAAAGTAGGACTTTTTTCTCCAAAAAAATGGGGATACAGGGAGTATAGATTTAACATTATGGATTCTTCAGAACGTAGATACCAAACAATCATAGTTAAGGTGAACCAATTTGTTATTTGTTGGCGGCGAATCTGCTGATTTTATGACCATTAATATATGAGCGGTGCACAAAATTGCATTCTATGGAACTGGGAGATTATATGGACCAACTCTGGCAGCTCAAGGTTTGGAAGCTTGTATATGAAGTTTCGTGGCTCCAGATATCTGTGAGTTTCTTATTTCAAGGTCATGAAACTCGAGCATTGGACTCAATCTTGTACACACCTGGATTTCCTAATAAAGACCATGCAAGGTTCTTAAGTGAGTTAAGGTAATAGCTGTATATGATGGTGGCGTGAAGTAAGTTTTGAAATGCTCCTCCCGTCTGCCAGCTCTTGAATCAGAATGATCCATCTGCTTTTCCTCGCCATTGTTTGAGTCTCACCAGCTTTGCATCTTGAATCTACGGCCTTTCCTGCTTTTAGTTGTGTGAAAGTATATTCCAGGTAGCCTGTATTTTGCTATCATTTTCTATGTACCAAATTTGTAAGCAGAGACTATAAGAAGCATCATTTTTAACGGTATAATCCAGATTTCTGTTACATGTTACTTGTCTCTGTTTTACTTGTTTATGGGATGGTCTGGTGTACCATTAATGCTGAATCCGACTTTAGTTTCTTTTCCTATCGCTATTAAGCATAGGCAATTAGGCATACAATTTCCCGACGATATTGGAGCTAGACATAGATCAGAAATAGATGCTTCCCCAAAAATATTTTTTGAGGTTATTTATTTATGTATTCGGATTGAGTTATTTGTGCAAATTATTGGGGTCAGATTCATGCCTAAATCCTTATATAATCTTCATACACACACTTGCACTATATTTATATACTGGGATAAATATGAACGTACAAGGTGATAATAACGAAATAAAAATAAAAATAACAAGAGATGTGCTAAGAAGGATCTATTGAATTAAAGTTAAAGTATGTTCTGATCCCAAGTCTTTCAGAAAAATGTAAATTCAGCAGAAGCTGTTCTCCATTAATTTTACAAATTCTTTGAAATCTATCCTCCCATCTCCATTTTGATCGAACACGCTAATCATCCGCTTGCAGTTCTCCATTCGTGATCTGTCCTCCAATCCCAGAGCACTGAGAACTCTTTGCAACTCCCTTGCATCAATAAACCCATCTCTGTTTTCATCAAACACATCAAAAGCTCCCTTCACCTCATCCAAGCTAGGCTCTTTCTCTTCAAATAGACGAGAAAATTCATCCGAACCAAATCTCTGCTGAAGCTTTGCATCTTCATTAGGGTGGCAAAAAATCCCAAGCCTTCCCATCACCATCTCCACCTCTTCTCCGAGCAGACTCCCATCATCTATTTCTCTTTCATTTAAGCAAGGCTTCCTTTCGGACAACTCAACCACATCTTGCTTCCTTTTCCCAACTTCATTCGTACAACTATCCGATAATCCGAGTTGATACTCGATAGAAAAGTGAGATCTTGAAAAATACTGGTAAATTCTTGCTACCAAGTTGATAATAATTTGGAAGAAGAAAAACTCAACCAATCCAAGAATCAAGAAAGAACGTGGAATAGTATGTATAGATTGAAATAGATATAGCTTCTCCCCTGGAAACTGATTTAGATAGCTGATCATGAGAGCCA
The DNA here is from genome assembly GCA_947179155.2 of Hedera helix. Classification (NCBI taxonomy): domain Eukaryota; kingdom Viridiplantae; phylum Streptophyta; class Magnoliopsida; order Apiales; family Araliaceae; genus Hedera; species Hedera helix. Next base: position 37,533,450 of record OX359275.1, read on the forward strand.
TGGCTAATGGTATATGAATACTACTAATCCCTTGCAAACTAAAGAACAAAAAAGAATTTGAATTCGTTCCCAAGTAAAGAGATTTTCTCTCAAAAAAAGAACTCTTTAGTTTGCTTGGGATTGGAAAAGAATGAATGGGTTATTTATATAAATACAATTTTGAGTGTGTGAAATGGTCAGCTTTCATTGTAAGGGAAAGTGCAGAGAATTTGGAAGGTGGTGGGAAAGAAAAAAATGAAGAAATGGTCTCGAAATGTGAGACGAAGTTTCTCAACTCCTCCATTGCAGGAGGAGTCGTCTTGCGTTTGAGAAAAATTAGGTGGGACCTGCCGGCTTTTCTTGTCTTTTCTTTCCAGGTTATTATCTTATTCGGGCCAACTTTTTGAATTTGTTACACAATTGACAAAAAGAAAACACCCTACTTTCCTGGAACATGGATTTTTAGCAGCCCCATTAAGGTGGAATTTGTATTTTCCACATAATTTAATACCGTCGCTGACAATTCATGAGGATTAAAGTACAAGTCTCCCAATCTTATCATATACTCATTGTTATTAAAACTAAATACATATCAAGAAGTTAATGATTATTAAAAAAAAAATTATTTAGAATTAAAGTTCAGAGCATTAGGTCCTTATAAAATTGTAAATAGTTTATTATTTTCCCATTGTTATAAAAAACCAAGACGTTACAATCTTTACGATGGTCTGCTTTCCTTTTGCCACGTGGTGTGTGCTTCATTCATTCATAACAACAACCATAATGAAAATTAATCAAACTATATCAGTATATAGGAATAGTCAAACTATATTAGGGAGTAAATTAATCCATAATTATTATAATTTATAATATTCTTTTCATTTTAAAATCTGAGATATATACATATATTTTTATTTATTTTAAAATTAAAAATATAATTATAATGCCCAATTTACCCTTTTCCATAAAATAGTTGCCGCCCCTGAACCAAAACAACCACTACACATGGAACTTGCATGCTTGAGCAGTGTACTCACATGACCAACACGTGACGTCATCAGAAATTCTCCCCCGCTAGTAGAAATTGAATTAATATAAACACACAACAATCAAATATTACATTCATCTATACTATTAAAAAGTAAAACATAACATTGAAATCTATTATATACTCTATTTTTTAATAGTATAGATGAATGTAGTATTTAATTATTGTGTGTGTAGACTTATCTGTAGAAATTTTCAGAATACACAATACAGATTATCACATTTGCTCAATGTTGGTGTAATATGAATAATTTTATAAGCGTAAAGTTAGAAGTACGAAAATTGTTTATAAAAATTGTCATTTTTAAAATACTATATTCTAATTTTGAAACAGAGTGATTAATAATCATAATAAAAATTAGTGTTGGTGAAAAATCGGGTTCATCATTCTCTACTCGAACCGCAAAGCATAATAAGAATTGCGGTTAATTATTTTTGTGTTTTTCCTTTTTCATATTAGAAAACAAAACAAATAAAGAAAAAGCATAATTTTTGGGGTCCTAAAGTATTTTTGAGTTATGGCTGTTAATTTGGATTGCTTGTTATTCAAGTTTTAACTTATGGCAAGGGAAGTAGGGAACCAAAGTCTTGCCCATTATTCGGAGTCGAACCAAATATGAAGAAACTACTGCCGCATTTCCACTCCGACCTTTGGTAAAGACACCAACCTACCCACCAAGTCCTCTTTACTAAGCTGCTTACTTTAGTCAGCGAGTGCAATTCAACCTATCATATCTAAATTTGGTATAGAAATAATCTAGAGATTGAAAAAGAGTAACAAAAGAAATCACATCCAAATATTCTATTTCTCTATTTCTCCCACAAGAAAAGTCTTATTTTGAAAAAAAAAATGTTGAAAACATCTCTCTTTTTATTATTTTGTAATTTAAAATGACACGATGCTATCAGGTTTATTATTATAATTCCATTATCTTGTCATCGGGATTAAGCTATCAAAAAAAAAAGATACATGCTTAATGTTTATAAAATTTATAAATGAAATTCTTTGTTTGTGTAACTGACAAGTTGTAGAATTACATAAACATTCTCGTGATATATATAGTAGTAGATTCAGCTCAGCTTTGCTGATTACAATGACCTTGCACAAGAACTACCTCTTTTGAGATGACAATAATGTATTAATGCCATTATACATTAATTAATGGCAGGGTTTTTAATATTTCAAATTAAAGTGCCCTTTCATCATCTAAAATCGTGGAAATACCCTCCCTCTCACTCACTCGATCACTCTCCCCATATATGATACTCACCAATTAAACTAGCAAAATCTAGTTATATATATAGATGTATATATAGATCTACTATATAGCTATGAAAAAGTGGCATGCATGACTGGTTCTTAAAATTGGGCACCAGAATAGGTCTGCCCAAAAGACCAGCCATCAGGGGCAACGTTGTAAGAGACCACACTGCGGCCATCACTAGTTGTGACCTTGAAAGACAAGCTCTGTCCATTAAGGTAGCTGTTGCTCTGCCAATTCTGTCCCCAATTCCTTGACATTGGTTGCCATTGAGTTCTTGAGCCCTTTATATATACTGAATTTACATCTCCAGCCCCTCCAACGTTGGTTATTAGGACTAGGTTGAAGTAGGAGTGACCATTTATGGTAAACCTAATACCTCCACTTCTCATGCAGGGTACCCTACAAACCAATACATCCATCAAATAAGCAATACATCCATCAAGTAAAATGACCTTACTCATTTGAGTTTATATGACAGAGTGGGACAGTAAAGCACTACTCCTCTAATTAACATTACCTAATTGTGAAACTATACCGACCCATGAATGTTATGCTAACCGAAGCGACAAGGGTCACTAAAATAGGTACCTTCTGTAAGCAACGGGGACAATCCCAGCTCTGTATTGAGCAATGCGAAGGAATACAGGCTCAGAGAGATCAAAGTGGTGGTTCGGAGGGTCACACCAGCCGCCTGGAGGACAGAAGTTTGTGGCAGTGACTGTGATTATACCGCGAAGGCACCACTGTGGATCATTCACGCACATAAGCTGAAAGCATGCTCCACAGCTCAACCCATTGTTAAACAGGACTGTGCTCAGTGCTGCTGTATTTGTCCCATATCCCTGGCTGTACAGATTTCCATACCCACAAGCCCCACCTACATATATATGACAAAATAATAACCATGCCATAAAAAATGTAGTAGTATAATAATTTAATAATCTATAAATTCATAAAACACTATGTTTGTCAACTGAATTTGAAGTTTCGTAGCATACCCATTGTCCCTGTAGCATCACCGCCTCCATAAAAGGTGGCATGAGCATTTATCCAACCACCATCATACCCATCAACAGTTGAGACAATTGAAAGAAGTCCCACTAATAAAATTCCAATGGAGATTGTAGTCATCTTCAATTGTGCTGCACAAACAAATGGAGATTCTTTAATTAGAAATTCGTAGAAAGGAAAAACGGAGTACCCTGTTGTTCGTAAAAGAGAGGCGAAAGAGATTGTTACAAGAAAATGATACGAGGAGGGATTTGAAAGAAGTCGTGAGGAAATGAAGAGAGATTTCCAAGGGAATAAATAGGACATTGCATTTTGTAATGTTAGGTTTGGAACTTAGAGGGCCAACAACACTTTCAGTACCCGTTTGCATGGGGCCGTTATCTTATGAGAAGTCATTTCTCAATAGTGAGAGAAATCTGGTTACAGTTGTCCCTTTTCTCAACGCTCTCTTAATTTGGTTTTGCTACTACCACTTTTCTATGGCTGTCGGTTTTGGCACAGGGGTTGCCAGCTGCCATAATGCTCAAGTAATTAATCTACATACTTGGTAAACATAAATCTTCAACTTAGAGCATGTTAGTGTTTGAACCTCGACGAGGAGTTGTTGCATTTGTGAGTGTCATTTGAAAGTGTGTTTATTGTGCGTTTGAAAACCAAACAGGCACGTACTAATAACAACTAGCTAGAGACTTTTAAGGGTTAATCAAATCAAACCATACGCTTAATTTACCTTAATTTATAACCATGTCAAATGTCGGTGTGCATTTGCATTCTTTTTTTTACAGTTCTCTTATTTTCTGTTCTTTGGGAATTGCAGCCTTCTTTAACAAAATTGGGTGGACCATAGTTATAGAGGGATGAAATCATGAAACCCTGATTTGGGTTGACTGTGCTTGCTATGTTAGTTAGTTCACTAACTTAGCCAGCAACATAATGCATTATGCATGTGTGGTAGATTTTGAGAGCAATATGAATAGGACAACATTACATATATAATAATTAAATATAACTTCGAACACAATATTTATTTTAATTATTAAAAAATAAAATTTGATAAAAAAATTTATTTTAAATTTTATTTTTTAATAATTAAAATTAATGTTACGTTTGATATTATATTTTATTATTGTGTTTATAAACTTATTTATATGAATATCTCAGTTTCTGAAATTCAGTAACATGTGAGTATGTACTTGGAAGAAGAAAAATAATGATGGTTTCATGTCTAGTCCATTCGCCATTTAATACGGTGGCTATCCATCACATGCCATTGTAGCTCCATGAGCAAAGGAAATACCTTTACTGCCCTATCAATACTTTATTAGTGTACCATACTTGGACGGATCATTTTCTTTAAGAATGATAAATGATCTGAAAAATGATCGCTTAACCAAAGCTTCCCGATAATCATTAAGTTGGTGCATCCTTCCTTTCCAAGTTAATTGTGAACTGTTAATGTAATACCCTGTTATTTTTTTAAAAAGTCCCACATCAATTAAATATTAAATTATTTCTTATGTCTTACATTATATATAAAGCCTAACCCTTTTAATTCACTTCATCAATATTTAATAACTCCTATATATGAGAGAATTTTATTATGAGAGGATCTTTTTAATGTCGAGAACGTGGACGAATTGCGAACTTCATAATTTCGAGTATGTCTATTCTTTTTTGTGTGTAATTATTTAACTTTTTGTATTAGTTTTAATTTTTGTATGCTATTTATTTTATTAGTTGATATATTTTGGTATATCTTTGTTAGTAATTAACATTTTAAAATATTCAATTAATATTTTCGTAACTCTAAAGTTTTGACAGAAAATAATAATAATAATAATAATAATAAAAAAATATTTGTTTGTAATAGAATTAAAAATGAAAAGAATATTTTTGTGAATATACTTATATGTATTTCGGAAGGAACAATAATATTATTATTAATATATACATTACCATGATTAGAATATTTATGTATGTATAACTTTAGGTAGAATTTTATTTAGAACGGAAGGATTTCAATTTTGCCTAAGAGAAAGAAAATGTGTAAAATTTAATTAATTGATTAACTATTTATTTATCAATTCTTTTATTTTGTTAGTTCCGACGGAGGGAATTTAACGAGTCAGTTTTGCAATATAATTCCGCGTATTACACTGTTTATTCCATGTACGAATTCCGTACTCTTTCAGCGATATTTCTTTAATTTTAATTCGTTTGTTTTGCTCCTTATTTAGAAATTCAGATATTGTTTCAATACTTTGGTCTTAGTTGAATTCATATGATCGTTTTGCTTGATTTTAGATATTCATAAATTTATAACTTGTAATCTTGAAACTTGTTGAGCGTATCTAGTATTTATGTTGATTCTGTAGAAACGTACATCCTAATATATTTGAGAGCCTTTGTGTCGATTCGTTTTGGTTTAGCATGTACGTATTAGAACCCATTTTGTACTATTGTGTCGCATTCGTTGTGACGTGATATTTTTGTTAGAAAGTACCGTAGGGTATACCTGAGTTATAACCACCTGTGAGGGGTACCACATGCATGTCTGGGGTCACTAAGGCATGACACATTCTGTGGCGGTGTGATCAATCCATGGCATCTCCATTTTGTGTTTCGGTGGACATTTGGTGTTTTATTTGTGGGAGGCGTATGGGTCGGCCCTAGCATTTTGTTCTATTCTGTTCTGCGATCTGGTGTTGGTCGTACTGCCGAGCACACCTTTTCGATTTTGTATGCATTTGGATCTGCAATCTGATGTCTGTCTGCTTGTGTGACAGTATTTAGACTTGTCTTTGTGACAAGGTATATTTCTGTTTTGTTCTGAGCTCAGTATGAAATAAACACAACCATTCAATTCAGTCTTTTATGTTGTTCAGTAAATCAGTTCAGTTCAGTAGATTATATTTTTTAGTTCAGTTCAGTATAATTATGTTATTCAGTTCAGTTGATTTTGTTAATCTCAGTTTGGTTCAGTTGATTTTGTTATTCAATTTCAGTTCTTGTTTCTGCACTCTTTATCCGTACTGGGCATTTGGCTCATGCTGTGTTTTTCTTCCGACAGGTTTACAAGGGGATTCAAAGGCAAGTGTGAAGAGAGTTTTCTTTTTGTTTTGACATTCTGCTTAGAGTTTTTTTTGTGCGTAGCCTTCCTTTCCACTAGTCGAAAAAATGGTGTTATAGAGTTGGTATCAAAGCTAGGGTTCTTTCTTGTAGAAAACCTATTTAGGTTTGACATGTGAGTTATGGGTAGACATCTGGGATAAGTTTTTGTTTTGTTTGAAATTTTGTTCAACTATCATATGAGTTGGTATTCGAATTTACCTTAAATCAATTTTGCTTTCGTCCGTTTTGTTTTGTCGATGGCTCGTAAAACCATTAGACGTGGTAGAGGCAGTGATAATGGTGGCAATGTTGGTCGGCACCACGGGGGACGTATGCTCGTCTTGTCATATAATTAAGTGATGAATGCGTTATGTTCTATTTTGGCACTCTTTTAGTTGGCAGTCGTGAGACTTTTATTGATTTTGACTCTACTCATTCGATTGTTTCGTATTCTTTTGTTCGGCATCTTGGTATACCATCTCAGTCCTTAGATTCTGCTATGCCTATTACTGCTCCGATGAGAATTTTTTTTTTTTTGTTCTCTGATTTGTACCGAGGTTGTTTCTATTAGTTTTGAAAATAAGATTCGTGGGGCTAATCTTCTGTCGATGCATATATACGATTTTGATTTGATTCTTGGGATAAACTGGTTAGATAAGTACGAGGCCACTATTGATTGTCAATCGAAGAAGGTTATCTTTGGGAATTTGAAATCTCCACCGTTTGTCTTTCAAGGTTCACGACCAGGTAATGTTGTGAAGTTAATTTTTGTTTTAAAAGCTAGAAAGTTGGTGGCTAAGGGTGTAAGGGATACCTCTTTGAGGAAGTTGTATTGAAAATGTTCCAGTCGTTCATTAGTTTTCTGATGTATCAATTTAAGAATTATTAGGGTTTTCATTGCAATAGGAAGTTGAGTTTACCATTGAGTTTATTCCGGGTGCGAAGCCTGTAGGAATGTTGTATGGCGTTGAACAACAGGCAATGCTAGGCCGTCATGTTAAGTGCAAGACAACGTTTGATTATTAATGACAAATGTTATGTAAAAGATTTTAATGTATAATAAGTAGTTTTATTTTGTACAACCCTTATATTTGAATCTATTGTACAAGGTACAACCCTTATATTTGAATCTATTGTACAAGGCTTTAGGGATCGAAATTGTTAGGATAATACGAATTAAATAAACTCTGAATAATCCTTATGATTGAAAATATTGTAATCATTGTAAAAGGACTTAGGGATCAAATTTGTTAAGTTGATCCAAAATTTTAGATAGAAAAATGCAATAGACTAGGTAGAAGATTCGCAGAGCAGACAGAACAACATCGACGTGCATTAGACTAGATTATTCAGACTTCGGAGAATATGTTAAGGTCTTGTGCATTAGAGTGGTTGACTAATTGGGATGATTATTTGAGTCTTGTTAAATTTACTTATAACAATAACTAGTATACAAGTGTTGGGATGACTTCATTTAAGGCGCTGCATGGTAGGAAGTCTGGGCACCAATTTGAGGGATTGATGTTAGTGAGAAGACCATAGAAGGGTCTGAGTTAGTTCGAATCACTACGGAGATTTTAGTCGTGACTAAGGAGAAATTTAGGTCTGCCCAATCAGTATTCGACGATTTGGGTTAATGGGTAAATTCAGTCCGCGTTTTATTGTTCATTTGAGATTTTTGAAAGGGTTGACGAAATCGTATTTCGATTAGCTTTGCCTTCACAATTAGCTTATCTGTATAATATATTTTGCGTCTCAATGTTGAAAAATTATCATTATCATCTGTTGCACGTGGTGCACTATCCGTTTTGATAAGATTCAAGAGGAAAACCATTTCGTTTGTTTTGTGAAAATCCTACTCGAGCGAAGTATTCGCCTCTTTTAATAATTAGGTTCGATCCATTCTTTTGATTCCGGGGACGGAACCCTTTTTAAGGGGGAGATAATGTAATACCCGGTCATTTTTTTTAAAAAGTCCCACATCAACTAAATGTTAAACCATCTCTCATGTCTTACACTACATATATGGCCTAGCCCTTTTAGTTCACTTCACCAACGTTTAATAACTCTTATATGTGAGAGAATTTTGTTGTGAGATGACCTTTTTGGTAAGGACCTCCTTAGTTAAAATATTTTTCTATATCGAGGACGTGGACAAACTGTGAACCTCATAATTTCGGGTATATCTCTTTTTCTTTCTTTGTGTAATTATTTAATTTTTTGTATTAGTTTTAATTTTTGTATGCTATTTATTTTGTTAGTTGATATATTTTAGTATATTTTTATTAGTAATTAGCATTTTAAAATATTAAATTAATATTTTCGTAACTCTAAAGTTTTGACATAAAATAATAATAATAATAATAATAATAATAATAATAATAAAATATTTTTTTGTAATAGAATTAAAAATGAAAAGAATATTTTTGTGAATATATTTATATGTATTTTGGAAGGAACAATAATATTATTATTAATATATACATTACCGTGATTAGAATATTTATGTATGTTAGAATTTTGTTTAGAACGGAAGGATTTCAGTTTTGCCTAAGAGAAAGAAAATATGTAAAACTTAATCAATTGATTAACTATTTATTTATCAATTCCTTTATTTTGTTAGTTCTGACGAAGGGAATTTAACGAGTCAGTTTTGCAATATAATTTCAGGTATTACATTGTTTATTCCAGGTATGGATTCCGTACTCTTTCAGCGATATTCCTTTAAATTTAATTTGTTCGTTTGCTCCTTATTTAGAAATTCGGATATTGTTTCAATACTTTGGTCTTAGTTGAATTCATATGATCGTTTTGCTTGATTTTAGATATTCATAAATTTATAACTTGTACTCTTGAAACTTGTTGAACACGTCTAGTATTTATTTTGATTCTGTAGAAACGTACATCCTAATATATTTGGGAGCCTTTGTGTCGATTCGTTTCGGTTTGGATCTGCAGTCCAATGTGTGTCTGCCTGTGTGACAGTATTTTGACTTGTCTTTATGACAAAGTATATTTCTATTTTGTTCTAAGTTCGGTATAAAATAAACACAACCATTCAATTCAACCTTTTATGTTGTTCAGTAAATCAGTTCAGTTCAGTAGATTAGTTCAGTTTAGTAGATTATGTTTTTCAGTTCAGTTCGGTATGATTATGTTATTCAATTCAGTTGATTTTGTTAATCTCAATTTGGTTCAGTTGATTTTGTTATTCAATTTCAGTTCTTATTTCTGCACTCTTTATCCGTACTAGGCATTTGGCTCATGTTGTGTTTTTCTTCCTGCAGGTTTGCAAGAGAATTCAAGGGCAAGTAGGAAGAAAGTTTTTTTTTTTTTTGACATTATGCTTAGAATTTTTTTGTGCGTAGCCTCCCTTTCCATTAGTTGGAAAGGGGATGTTACAGTTAACATAAATTTCGTGCAACTTTGTGGAATTGTAATGGTTCTGTTTTTATGAATGAGATTCCTCTGGATGGATGATACTTGAGGGGAGTGATGTGATATTATGTGATTGATGGTCGTTTTTATGTGTTATCAGAACTGAGAATGATAGTTATTGGCGAAGCCCGACTTTGATTCGTAGATAATAGTAAACTCACAAAACATAAATGAATGAGGATATATTTGTACTTTCGGGATGAATTAGGGTTTTCTATTGCACTATATAAGGAGAGGATCATGAATCTTATTATGTACGATTTTTTTCTAAGATAGTAAAATTAATTTCTCATCGACCGTAGAGTAACTCAACATTTGGGCGAGCCATGTAAAATTTTGTATCTCATGATTATTTTTCTTTCAATTTCTCTTTGCGTTATTTTTTAACAAAAATGAAGTACCACCTTTGTGCTCAAGACATTTATAAAAACAAACTAGAGCTTATAAACATGACAAAGAAACAGACTAGAGTTTTTGGTATGATAATGAATATCCATACTTATTTTGATCTCCAAAATAATCATCCTTTTGTTGAAGAAAATTGCAAATAATTTATAGATGAAGGGTGATGGATGACAAATGCATAAACAGGGATCACCCATGCATGTAAATCAGATGTGTTGGGAAGGGAACAGAGCAGATGTTGAAATTAGGTTGCGCTTTAGGCACCAACCAGCACCAAGCAAAAAATTCCTGAACCATAGATATGTCAAGGTGGTTACAATGTTAGATCACCTTTGCGTCCAATTCTACATCAAATAAAATGAGGCACGGAATGGGACTACTACTACGAAGTTCCGGGAGTTTAGAAATAAACTTTAAGTTTATATTGGTCATGAAAAATTGAACTTTATGAGATCTAATCTCTCGATGTTTCTCAGTAGCTTAGTGATAGAGTTGTCAACTGTTAATTGACCGGTTAAGAGTCTTTTTTTGCATGAAAGTAAACGTTTTGATAAAGATAAAAATAAATAAATTAAATTAAAGTTCTTTCTCTGGCCGATTAGAAGACTTGGCTTGTATGAATTGTTATTGGTAATTAGTGCATGGACCATAAATCATTAAAGGTGGCTACCCCCTAAGGGACATAGAAACAGTTAAGCTAAACATGCACATGGGAAGTAAATATGGAGTTCTAGGCTATGGACTCACCCCTTAATTTCTTTTCTTTTATTTTGTTAAATTAATTTTATTTAAAGGGCTCACTCCTTAATTTCACCATTAATGTTCTTAATTAGATTGATATAGATCATTAAATAGTCTAAAAACCAAGCACTTATTTACACCTCAAAAGTCAAAATTCTTGAAAATTTACTTTGAAAGCATTTATGGACCGGAAGATCGAATTAAATTATTATTATTATATGACAATAATTCAATAAGAGAGATTAGCTGGAGTAGAGGTGGCTGGGACAAAGCACGAAATGAAATGAAATGGTCTCCATAAATTAGGTGATGTGATTATGCTTCCAGACAAAGCATTACTCCAAGTGCCCCACCTGCGCGGATCAAATAATTTATATCAACACTATAAAATGCTTGCATTTCAATCTTCTGATCAAAGGCCTATTTCTGATTATTTATTTTTTTTAAATACTACCATGACAAGGGACTCATTTGTAAATTTTACAAATTTAGAAGAAAACTTATATTTTTATAGAATTTTTTAATATTTTCGCATAAAAAATATCGTTATAATTCTATAACGATGATTTTGACCGCTACAAATCTATAGCCACAGTTTATATATAAAATATCAAAAAATTCTGTAAAAATATCACTTTCCGTAATATAAATATAATGATGTAATGATATGTTAATAAAATTATAATAATAAACTTGAGTACACCAAAAAAATAAAAATTCTGACAATGTGCAACGTGGGAGTACCAACTATCAAGGTTTGACAGACGCAAGTATTTTGGATGAATTCTTTAAATACTCCCTCCGTCCAAAATTATTGATATATATATATATATATATATATATATATATATATATATATATATATATATATATTATTTGTTCCTAGTTAGAGATATATTTTATTTTAAGAATATGAAAGTCTTAGCTAATACAAACTAGTGTTACATTTGAAAACGTAAAATCATTGGGAGTATTAAACTTCAAAAAGTAAGATGTATCAATAAGAAATTATTGGTAAATTTAATGAACATGTGGGTAAAATAGACCTAAATATTCTAAAAAAGAGAATCAACGAGAAAAATAGCTCTCATTTCCAAGTGATTCATTATAGGAACTAGTACCTCCATTCCCCACCACGACACGACTATTCTCCCTCCCTTCATACGAAGAGCAAACTTTCTAATGCTGAAGTTCGTTCGAGGTGGTACATTAGCATAATGCCTTGCTAGCTAGGTTTTCTGAATAATAAGGTTATTTCAAAATTTCTTCCCACTCCAATAAAACCAAAATATGTGTGCTTGATTACAACCCACATTCAAGACATTCCAAGTGACTAATGAGTACTGACCATATCCCTCACTCTTGCTGAGGCAAGTGTTGAGGGTCTAGGTCTCCTAAGAGAGTCTGAGTATAGTTGGGGTTGGGCCACTAGCCTTTGGTATGGCTTAGGGATTCTATAACCAAAAATTACAACTCACAAACATTTTGATTATGCTACCAGAATTTAACACACAAAAAATGTGCAATTTAGCATCAATAAATCACAGGGTTAACAAGGAAAATGCACCAGACTTGTGTAAGTTGCAATAAAAATTCAAGGTATGACGATCCTTGGTTGGGCTTCCAAACTCGAGAAAGGGGGGGGGGGGGGGGGGGGGGGAGTTTTTCTAGCATACCGATCTTTGGCAGGACAATGATACAGCTAACTGTAGTAAGGAGGGTGAATTTGTGGTGAGGAACCACCAGGTGGCAAATTTAATTGATGTGCAGGCTGAGTTCCTCTTGCTGAAGGAGCATTGGGATTAATTTGGTTGGTATGTCCATGGGATGAAAAACCACCAGGGGTGGCCGCAGTGGCATAAGCTGGAGCAGATGGGGATGCGTACGTTTGACCAAGAAATGTGCTGGGATAGGATGACCTGCCTGCCTGCATGGTTGGATCCCAAGAGGGAGCTTGTCCAATATGACCTTGAGGCTGAACAGAACCACCAGCAGCATACGCATTCCCAGGAAACAAAGAAGCAGCCTGAGGATTCAGCCATCCCGTTGCTGCAGTAGGTACTCCAGAAGATTGTTGTATTGCAAGAGCACCTGATTCTGGGACCGTGTAATCCCTACTTTTGTCACTGTAGGCCTAGAGGGAAAAATGTTTCCAATCAAATTCAAGCAAGAGATAACGATGACAGACAGAACCAAATGTACAGGAAAAACATCAAGAATCATACACTTGGAAACCAAACGTTTTACTCAATCAGTTTTACTCAATCAACGGACCCACTTTCTCCTAAGATATCCGTAAACTTATTCCTCTTAATTTTTCTCATTTAACATCAATTCAAAAGCACATATTTATACCTTTACATTGAGATCAGTATGACGAGAGTATGATAGATGAAGCTTACAATAGCCACCATCATATATGCAGTGTCCCTCTAAAGCATCTTTGGCAACTGCTGCAGTGCTAATATCTGATAACAGAACATATCATAAATCAGTCAACATTTGCCCACAGAAAGTAAAGTAAAATAGCAGACTATACTCAGAAAATAGATATTTTAACATAAATGAAAAGTCAAATAAATCAAAACCAAGGAAATATCTAAAAGTAGAATAAATGAGTATCAAAAAGAAAATTGGGCAAAAATGTTCAAAATAGAGAGAGCTTAGCAACAACAAAGCCTGAATCTAAGCGGCGGAATAGCACATTTTAATTAAATTCCATCTATCAAGCTCTCCACATAAGTGACCAAGATTCTAAAAGGCGCTAGGCGGGAGGCGGGCGGCCGGAGGGGGGGGCCTAGGCGAAATTTTTTATTTTAAGTTAATTTTAATATTTTATCTTACATTTATCCAAACAAAACAATAATATAAAGAAAAATAATCTATAATAAAGGCATTTGCTTAAAGTTCAAACACATATCCATATTGCTAATGTCAAAGTTCAAACAGAAACATGCAATTGTTTAAAGTTCATATACAAACAAATAATAAAAAATACAAACTAATAGTCATCATCTCCATATCCCTCTGTATCTCTCTCTAACTCTTCTTCTCCATATCCCTTCAAGATAATGTCCCCATCGGGCTCACACTCATACTCCTCATCTTCCCCTTCTTCCGTGTCATCATCAAACAAAAAAAAATTCTTCATGGAGTTCTCTTACTCTAACATTTCTACTATTTCTCCTAGGCTCTAGCATGTTATCCACTTCGGATGCTTCATCAACCGCTTCCCAAGTAAGACTCAAACAGCCCTCAACTTTTTCATATATTCCTACGACGTTTTGCAGCTTAGTTATTAAAATTAAAAAAAAACAATTGCAACCCTAAATTTTCCGTTTAGGCCCCGCTTAATTTCTTTGTCTTGCCAGCCCAGTCCTGTATAATTTCCTGGAAGAATTTTTTTTCCTCCTTAGACATAGGCGAGGCGCTAGGCGGCCTAGCGCCTAGGCGGGGATTTTAGAACACTGGAAGTGACACCTTAAAATCAATCTAGAAAGGAATTGTGTGTTTTTTTCCTGTAGCTAAATGAAAATCAATCTAGAACACGAATTTTGACCATATAATTTTCACAAGTCTTAGTTTTTCTACTTGGCTTTTTACTTGACCCGCTCCAAAGAGCTTGTGGTATCAAAGGTGAACAAACAAAGAAATTGATTCCACAAGGCTGGTTATATTTTACAGATTCGAGAAACCGCAAAGGGATTAAAAAAATAGTGATAATAACTTGTTACATTTTTTGTGTTTTCACTTTTTGCACCCAAAGTGGGTTTGTTCCCACTTTTCCTGAAACAAAAAGCAATTACCAAACAGCATTTTTTACAGATTTAAAAATATAAAAATTAAAAACAGAAAATTGGAAGCAGAAACGGTTACAAAATGGACCCTTAAATTCCAAATTTGAGTAGATAGAAAGATTTTTTTTTTATTAAAACTAAAATACCCCAATCCTAAATTCTTTTTTAAAAAAATTGCCTTCTCAATCTTGTAACCCTGGTCCCTGATGCTTCTTTAATCGCAAGAGACTACATTGCCAAGAAAATAATGAAAGGAAATCCTGTACCTTACTTGAAGATGCAAAAAATAAACAATTATAGATTTAAAATTGTTAATTATGAAAAAGCAACTATTAGTAAGGCAATCTTTGCTACCTAAATCAATAAGCTAAGATTAGAAATATCCCTTTTCTCAGGTATGAGAGGGAAGACCAACCAGGATATTGAATTAGAGCCTGTGTTCCACCATTCTTCTCAAATATAGCAATTTTCTGGACCGTACCAAATGCAGAGAACACCTGAGGAGAAGGGGGGAAACTGTTACAATTACACTAACATGCAGGGGAAAGATGGTTTATCAGTTTATGCAAAGAAACCATAGGTACGATTTTTCACCGTGTGAAGAACATCCACAGTGACAGCATATAGCATATTCTCAATCGATGCAAGAAGCACATTACTCTCAGGTTCTTTTTTCTTTCCATCAGGACCTACAACAGGCTGAGATATTCCTCTAGTCAGTGCTTGCTCTCACGCACAAGTCAATTGATGAGAATCCAGAAAGATACCTGAACAAAACCCTCAATTGCAGTTGCATTCACAGGAAGATATGGATTTGTATAGTCCCTGTAGGATAAAGAAAATGATTACATAACGCATAATACAGATAACTGGTATTATGAACTTACAAACAACAAATAGGAATAAGGTTTTATCCCCTTAAAACCAAAAAAAAGGGCAATTTCAAAGCTGTTGTAAAAAGAAATAAAATCATATTTGATGCGGAACGTAGAAAGAAATGAAAATGCAAGCCATGAATGAGCAGTCAGGGAAAGATGATTGACTCTACCGCATATGCTTGGAACTCTAGACACCCACCCACATTCACATACTCAGACACACAGACACAGAACAATCTGAAAGAAAGAGTTCAGAAAACTACCTCACTTGGCAACAGTAAAAGCGACAATTGGACAAAATTTTAAAATGCGTATCAGGTTTTAAATTAGTGATTTACAGATTTCAAAAATAACCAAGCCTAAAAGTGTACAGTTTGAAGCGTGCAAAAAAAATAAATCAAGCCAGATATATAGTTCATCAATAGTCAATCTTTTACGGGTTATCAATGGCGGATGTTATAATTATAAGGTTAAAACCACATGGATGCCATTTCCAATAATGTAGTTCAGAAAAATATAGACTTTGGAGGTGGTAAAGAAAACTTCTGAAAAACTAAGGTTGGTACTTTACAACAGCACAGATTGCCGCTGAGGCCGTATAGAGTTATTCCATGACTTACGATTCAAGGAATACATTACACGTATTTAGTTCAACTAAGACCAAAATTAAGCAATTGGGCAATTAAAAAGAGCAACTAACTACCTACAAGCTATTAAAGACCATAAAAATTCAAAAGCTAATAATCAGGCCAGAAAAATTACAAATTCATACTTACATTGTTATGTTACCATTGCTCTAAGACCTTAAGATTTAAGGAATGGACCCAATTATGGACACAGCTTCGAAACTCCCTATCAAGTGCAAGCCCCTCTTGCACATGGACAGACTCAAAATGCAAAAATCAAACAGAATGCAACTGAACTTACATCTTACAACATAAAGGGGGACTGATAGACATATAATTATACATTTTAATATTTTTATTTTTATTATTTTATATATTTATTTTATTTAATTAATACATTTTATTTTGTTTTGCTGGAAATAGATAAACAATTGAAGTTGAGTTGGAAAAAGAGTTCTAGCAGCTTTCAAGTTGATTTTTATTTGGACTCCAATAAAGAGTTGGAAGATTACCATGAAGAAGTTGAAGTCAAAAAGGAAAGAAGAAACCAAGTTATTCCAAATTAGAAGAAGGAGAGTAAGGACTTTTATTTTGTTCTTTCTTTTCATGTTCTGACAGTTTTTGGAAGGAGTAGTCAGGGAGTATTATTATTCATATGTTGCAAGATTCCTTATTAGTTTAATATAAGTTTTTTCTATTATTATTCTACTAGTTCATATTATATTTCATACAATTATTATTGGTAGCATTAATTTTTAATTTCATGGATAGCTAAATTTTTAATATCTAGGATGATGATGATGCTATATATCACATATTAATATTTTCTTTCCGTTTCGATATTAATGTCTAATTGTTTATTCCTTCAAATTTTATCGCGCTAAATTCGTTTTGGTTCTATATTAATTGCGAGGTTTTGATAGATTATTGTTAAAATATGAGTTTTTCATAATTCATGCTTGCTCAATGAAATTTTGATGAGTTATATAGTTAATCCTTAAATTTTCATAATCTATACTTGCCCATATTAATTATATGAATTACTATTTTTTTAAGGGAAGGAAAAATAATTAGAAATTAATTAAGGAAATGAATAATTTAATTATTATGTTAATATTTAGTGGATTCGGATTCCTAGGTAGTTTTTCTCATTATTAGTTTTCGTTATTAATTTTTTATTTGCATTTTTAGTTAATTAATTATCTCCACTATTTTTTATTTCTAATTTGTTTGGAATATAAACTAAGGGAACATTGAAATTAATTTAGTCTATGTGGTTCGACCTGTTCTTGCCCGTTCTTCAATTTGACGTTGTGCACTTGCAGTTACTATTTTTTATCACATTAGGGGCAAATTTCAAGCAAATAGAGTTGACCAAACGCCTTACAAACTCAGAGCTATGAAAACATGTTAAACAACAAGTTACTCTAAAAGTTTAAGTTGTCAGAGAAGAGGCTCAACAATGTATATCAAGCTTCAAAAGATGTAAGAGAATCCAATACTTTCCGTACAAGACCTTTAAGCCAATTAAGGAATCGCATATCCAATTTCTCATGTTGGAGCATCTGAATTTTATATTTCTACTTTGAAGTCTGGCTAAGGAAGGGGAAGGGGGAGGGGGGGCCAAACACGGCTTGCAGTTGCAGAAGTCCACAGAAACTACAAAATATGGATGGACAGCTGACAGAACAAAAACAATGTACAGTGACTGGAATAGTGCAGGAAGTAAAAGTTCCAATCTTAAGGAGCGTAAACTGAAGAAATAAAAAGCCATTCATGTTAAATAAAACACAAATAGTTAGTAAGGCTAAATGAAACACTGCTTCATAAAGCATTTGCAACACATGCACACTGGGGAACTCCAACTTAATCAACTAAAGTGAATGTACAAGAATGCATTGAATCACTACTATAAGATTAAGGAAATTACTAAGTGGCCATGAAAAACAAATCTGTTTTAGCTGCTGGGCTTCCCTAACCCCTACATGACAGAGAACACGCACTTCAATTAGCAAGACCTCAACAGCAAAAGTTAGAAACACACTGGCAGAATAATAAAATAGACAACCGTTAGCCTGAATAATTACTGAATGAAGACGCATAATTTAAGTTGCCTCATGAGTTCAATATTACCTGCTACGATGAGACTGGAACTTAATGTTCAGATCTGTGTGAGCAGAATACGAGATACGCAGATTGCAAGAATCAACATGGTCCGGAAGCAAGTACCTGAATTTTGTAAAGTAATAATTTCCTTGTTAGCCAAACTGAGAATTCCAAAATACTTGCAGGATAAAAAATGCAAAAGAAATGAGGGGGGGAGGGGGGGGGGGGGGGGGGGGGGGGGGGGGGGGTTGCCAAAGTCAACAAATGAAAATTAGTTGAAACAAAATGCATACCTTGGAATACTTCTTCCATCTAACGACTCCCTTGCTGATAAAGCAGTATCAGCATCACTGAATTGAATCAGTGCCTGAAAAGGTAATTAAGTATATTGTTAAGAAATTGAGAGAGCAGCAAAAATCTTCCAAACATGAAAGTAGCATATGACCTGAAAGCCTGCAGCCTTTTCAAAAGTAGCAATCTTGTGCACAAATCCAAAAGCGGAGAACACCTACGACGAATTTCAATTAGATTTGAGTACACCTCAATGGAGAAGAGAGGAAAAAATACAAGGTACAATATAAGAAACTATCCCAGGAACCACTACATCGAGACTATAAATAAATACTAACAGATCAGATTTAAGTACAGAATGACACCTGTATATGTACGTGAAGATAGACCATAAAGCACATGACAATTATCCAGACTGTCACCAACAAAACAATTTAAATAAGAACCATCATCATCTGTGATTTAACTGATTTCAATCAGAACAGACACAAGATACAAACAGGCACGATTGCAATAATAAATAGAGATAATTATAATTATTGGACTAGATCTGAGGCCAAAAGATTACCAGAAAATCTGCAACGAATACAAATAGCAACTATAAGACATAGAACCAAAAGGTAAATCTTGTCAAATAAAGCAAGCAGTGATCAATTTACCATCAATGAAAGATTTGAACTAATAAACAAAATATACGACAAAAGGGCATAAATTAATAGATACCGCTAGTGACATCTCTCCACAACTTGTGATAGCACCCACTAAGCAAACATAGAACATAGAAAGTACAAGGGTACAACAAAATATGGTGCAAAACAGTTAAAAGGAAAGTTTTAAGCATGAGACACTGTCTCCCAGCAAGAAAAGTCTACTGCTAACTATAAGTTGAAGTGTCCCTAGATTCCTCCAAGTCATGTTGAAAACTCTTCCAAATATTGGGTTGCCAAGACCATAAAAGATATACATAGCAACTCTTACCAAGTGAATGACATCAATGCTGACATCACCAGCTTCTACTCCCTCGATGGTTACCAGCAAGACATTTCCCGGAACATCACCTGGGCCCTTGTTGTTGACGATTTCATGCCTATTTGAGTACTGAATATAAACAGTTTTACCACGAACAGATGCAGGCTCCGAGGATGAAGCATAATATGTAACCATATTAATGGCCTGATTAAGATCTACCTGTAGTACAAAATAAAATAACTTTACATCAGTCTAAATCTCCCACATTTTATTTTTATTTATATTTTTTTGGCTGTAATCTCCCAGATAATAAGGTATAGAAAAATACATAATTATAAACCAAATGATACAACTGCAAGCATTAAAATACAAACACATTAAGCAAGAAACAGAAAGGCCAAAAGAGTCGAAATAGTCTACAAAAGTTACACTCAGAAGGTGAATTTGCAACAACAGAAATCCCCTGTAGCTTAATAGCAATTCAGTGAGTTAATTGAATAGCAACAGGGAAAATTTTGAAGTACATCCTTGGAATCTAAGGAGATCTTGATGGCATGCTAGGACTTGTACGTGGACGCCAATTTGACCCAAAAGCTTATGTGTAAGTCTTGTGTCCGCGTTTGTATACTAAGCTGAAGGAGCCAACTTTAACTTAACAAATATTACCACTTGCATAAAATCAATTTTATCCATATATATACACAAGCTTATTCCGTAAAAATATTTTTCCCCATTTCTCATTTTTTCCATTAAAGCTACAATTCAAAGAACGTGGTATTAACTAATATTAGGAAACAATAATTCAATAAGTACAAAGCACAACATGTAAATTTACCCACTAGATTATTTAATTTAATCCGTCATAAATACATAATAGAATTCAAACACATCTGGATTGAAAAGAAAAAATAACCATAATTTTAGCCTCACAGAGTAAATATAGTAATAGAGATTGCGGGGTAGTTACAAATTCGACAAAGGCCTGATTGTGATTGGCGCCGACATTGCACTTGGTGTTTACGATCTTGCCGAAGGGTTTGCACAGCTCGACGAGCTCTTCTTCAGTGCACTCCCATGGCAGGTTCCGCAAGTGGAGCACCTTCGACGGCGTCTGCGTGTACCTGAACTGAGGCTGCCCAGAATTCGACATTGGCCCAATTAATTATTTTAGGGTTGGGGTTTTGAAGAGTTGCTATATGATTGAATCGCCGTGAATTAGGGTTTATAGGGATAAGGATTAGTGATATTTTGGGTTTTCTGATGGAGTTATTTTGATTTGGGAGTTTCTTTGCTTAGGCTAGGACCAGCTCGCTCTCGTATATTTTGTACTAGGGGAAATGACAACACCGTGACTCCAAGTTGGCAATTTTTTCAATTTAAACCCGTATATTTGAAAATCAACAATTAATACCCTTATCTTTTTTATAAAAGACAATGTTTCCTTTTTGGCCGATTCGATCAATTTTTCATCGAAAATAGTTTTGATTACTTATCATGCATATTGACTTCTAAATGACCATATTCATCACGTAATTTATTTTTCTATAAGGACTTTGGGACAAAAAAAGTAATAACATAAACAAATACACAAAATTAAAAAACAAAATTCATCATCTTTTTCTTCTTTTCACCTAAAATTAAAAATAAAATAAAATCCCAAAATGAAACTTTGTATAATTTTATTCATCTTATTCTACACGCTAATTTAAAACTCAACCCATAAACTTATTATTACATTATCTTTGAGGTGACAAACGGGTCAGGTCATCGACGGACCAGCCCTATATGGCCCAGTCTTTTGTGAGCTGCAAAAATCAAGCTCGTGGCCCATCCAGGACAGACTAGCCAGCAGGCCATTTTAGTATTATATATATTTACAACTATAACACGTAATTTGAAATAAATATTAACTATAATTATTTACAATTATGACATATAATTATTTAATATTATTAGTAAATAAAATAAAATAATCAATAATTTTATAGACATTTTATGGTCATATATATTAAAATGTAACTAATATTGTAATTAATTATTTGATAAATGTATATAATATCAATATTAAAGATAAGAAAGTAAAAGAAAAACTATAGATAATATATATATTATATTAATAATATTTTTTTGTATTATTATTCAAGATCACGTGTTATAATTTATTCATATATTTTTCATAATTTTGTACTTGATTCATTTTTTAAGTTAACATTTTTTTTCCAACAATATAAAAAGGAAAAACAATATCATCGGGCTAATTTTTCGTGGCCCAAAGCCCGTTTTTTGGCCTGCCGATCGGCCCGACCCACGAGTCGGGATCACTTTTGTCAGGTCTAATCCAAACACGTGCATAATCAAAATAAGTTAATAAAGTAATAGCTTAATCTAACAGCGTCGATCTAGACAATTATGATGGCGAAGAACTTTACAGTGACAGTAATTTATTTTGCAATGGTGGTACATACAAAGCTCCTCACGACAACACTTATGGCTAATTTTGATGTAGTTTTAAGCCTCCGATTATGATAATGATGAAAAAAATTTCCTTCTTTAAATAAATCTTATTGAAACTAGGCAACGATTGTTCCCCCCCCCCCCCCACCCCCCCCCCCCTAAATCAATTAAAGGTAAAGGTTGATGTCATTGACTACCTTTGATTTTTCGATCCAATGATGGTAGATATAGATTGTGATGGGCGTGACCCTTTGATTTTTCAATTTGGTATGGCTTATAGAGGTTCCCCCTCCTTTTGAGGCTTCCCAATATGTAATATATGAAATTTTTTGTCGAATTTTGTGTCTAGTATAATTTTTTTGTTAGAGAAAACTTAAAAATTGTGTGATTAAAAGTATTGATTTTGAAGAATCGACAAGCTTAGAATAAATGTTGGGATTTTTTTTGTTTGAGTCAATATGTTTATTGAAGATGATGAGTTAGAAGAGCGACAGTGGATTTTTTAAAATGTTTTTAGTATTAATAATGCTTTTTATTTTAATTAATTACTTTAATATGTATTCTTATTTTGTATACATATTGTAGGTCAAAAATTAAATATAATGTTGACACATGCCTATTTTAAGCGAAAAATTGATCGAATCAATCAAAAGGGAAGGGTGTTAATTATTGATTCTCAAAAAGTTGCCAACTTCAGAGTATAGTTTTGTCATTACCCATTTGTACTAATATATTCGGACTTTAACTTGATGGGGAAAAATATTCGAGAAGCCATAAAATGTGAAAAAATCTATTATTTTAAAGTTGGTGTGCCAAGAGTGTTGGGTTCAATCCTCCTCCCCCATATGATGTAACATTGCAATAACAATGACTTAAAAATACCCAAAAAAAATAAATGAAAATTCTAATTGTATTTATATGCTGTGATATATCATTTATCATGCTAAAAAAAATTGAATTAATCAAATTGAAAAAGTCGATGCAACACAAACTTGTCAATTTTCTTTTCATTATTATTTATATTATATCTTTAATAAGGGATAAACATCAGTTTTTATTGCTAAAATTTATGGGAGTTTTATAATTTTTTCTTCATTTGCCTCCAAAAATAATGTTATTTAAATAAATTATAGCAGTGTAACTTTTATTTATATTATTAAAGAGAATAGGAGAAAATAATCTCTTTCTTAAGACCTGTGTCACAAATATAATTTTTCGCTCTTTTGAGAATCGAGGATGTGTCATAAAAAAAATTCCCCTTTCCTTTAGAAGTTTAGTTTTATTTTAGTTTCTTCCTTCATATTTTTTATTTTATTCTTAAAATTTGATAATTTTTTTTATTATATTCTTATGATAATTATATATGCAACTCGTGTGCGACTGAAATTAGTATATACTACTTCTCTAAGGACACACACTATGTGTGTAGTTAAAATATAATAGAGAGAAATTAAGAATTAATAAAAAAGTAGAGAGAGAAAAAATATTTTAGAGAAGTTAAAATGTGACATAACATCAAAAAAATTTTTTTTTTCTTAAATTCTCATACTCATACTTATATTTTTATATAATATAATAGTCCACCCATACGATGTCTTCTATCGACATTATTACTTATTTATTTTTTGAAATTAAAACTCACAAACAACAAAATATTAGACTAAAGGATTATTTAATAAAATTAAATAAAATAAATTCTGAATCAACTAAATAAATAGAATAGAGGATACGAATGCTGAATATTTATCTTTCATAATATATTAATCGAGAGTTTATCTGGCTTTAAGTCATCTCTATCAGCATAATTTTAAATTAAATATAGTATATAATTTTTATTTTTTTTAAAAGTTAGATTAAATATAGTCTGAGATTATATTTGAAGTATTAAAAGAACTCAATTAATAAATTTGATAATCTATGAATTATAATTTTAATTATATTTAAATAGAAGAGTAGAAGGATAATTAATTTTTTTTAAATTTATTAATTATTTTAATATTTTTATATTATAATTTAAAGAATAATTTATTTGTCAAAAAAATTAAAAATTAAAAGATATTTATTGATGCATATGAACTAAATATAATCGATGCCGGAGATGCTGCAACTTCCATCCAAACTCACAACTAGCTATGAAGTCATGCAGTGCATACGACGTATCGGTAATCCTAGAATCCAGATTGCAGAGACCTTGTTAACCAATTAAATTTCCCCTTTCTCACAGCAACTCTTGGATTCGACCCTCAAGATATTGTCTTTATCAATTAAGGTATCTGCTGATACTAGCTTATAGTTCTCATGATCTCATCCCTTTTTTTTCCACCGTCTTTTGTCTGATTCCCTATTGGCAAATCTTGTTCACACACACATGTATATACACGAAAAAAAAAATAAAAAATTGAAGTTCTCTGTATTCGGCTCTTTGGCCTCGACAAATGTATCATTTTTGGTATTGCTTTATTCTGCTTTGCTCTGATGTATGGCTTTATTTTCTTATTTCAATAAAGATGGTTATAATTATGTATTGCTCATTCGATAATTCAATCTAAACGCTTTATATTAAAGATGGAATTTGTGACTTCTTGGGGTTTTGATGTGGCTGTGAAGAGGCACTGCAACCAGCAAAGTGCTTGGTCTGGATAATTGCTTTTGATTTGAGACACAATGATGATAGTGTTTGATCCGGGAGAAAGCCAAGCACGGGCCAAGTCATTCACTCCTTTCATGTTTACCCCCAATATCTGGGGAGAATTGAATGTGACCATCTGCTATAGGCATTAGTATAGCGTTAACAGATATCCTCCCTCTGCCCCCCCCCCCCCCTCCCCCCCGACTGTTTCGAGTTTGTTAGATTGTTAGAATTATTACCTTGAGTTGTCAGTTGAGGCTTGTTTGGGCTATGGTTTTCCTCATAATTTTGAGACTACATTTTGCGGATGAGATCATTGTAAATTGTAATGGGTATGATGGTGGAATATAATCCAAGGCATCTCTAAACCTTTATTTCATGCAATCTTCTTCCTTCTCTGATCTTACATTTCTGTTATCGTGTTCCTCTTTCAATTTTTGGTTTGGTAGCACACTCTTAAGTGTTACAGTATGGCTTTTGAAACTTTTCTTTTTTGTATTGGAGTACGTGCTTACGTTAGACTTGGATTATTCATTGGGTAGATATATCTGTGGCATCCTATTTGTGTGTTCTTACTTCCTTATAGGAAAGCTTGTATGTTCAATGCGCTTCTTTCTCTAAATATGAGTGTGAATTGATCACATGGGATCCATATGAATACATATACTATTGGTTTTGTATACCTCAACTTGGAGGAAGCTTTTTTACGCATTAATTGACTGAAAAGTAATTACCTTGGTGAATTTGTTATAGAGATTTTATTTCATGATACATGTGAAGATATATCATTTAGATATGAAATTCACTCTGAAAAGGTAAAATGTCATTCATGCTTCTTTATAGTTGGAAAACATGTATTATTTTACTGACATGTGTATGTTGTGTTCTGACGGTGTATACTTTGAATGAAAAAAGTTAGCAATGGCTGGTCAGAGGAACAATTATGGAAAGCGTTTCCCATTCTCATTCTGATTACATTGACAATGGAAGAAATAAAAGGAGAAACCCCGGGATGAAAGGGAGTCTTTCTCTATTGGGCCAGAAGATACAGTCTATCGATACTTATGCCCAGGAAGGAAGATTGGGAGCATAATAAGGAGGGGAGAAGAGATTGTTAAGCAAATAAGAGCTGATAGTAAATCAAAGATTAGGATTGGTGAGACAGTGTCAGGTTGCGATGAATGTGTTGTCACTATCTACAGCTCAAGTGAAGTAACAAATGATTTTGAATGCCCTGATAGTCGTGTTTGTTAGTCCCAGGATGCTCTCTTTAGGGTATATGACAGAGTTATTGCTGATGACATGACTGAGGACTCGGAAGAAGTGCCACAAGTTACTGTTCGGCTTCTTGTATCATCTGATTAGATTGGATGTGTTATTGGGAAAGGTGGACAGATAGTTCAAAGCATTCGTAGTGATACTGGGCATAGATTCGCATTATGAAAGATGATTATCTGCCGCCTTGTGCACTGAGCTCTGATGAACTTGTGCAGGTAAACATTATCCTACAATGTATTTTTGCCCTTGTCTCCTTGTGTTGACTGTGAATTGTGTATTTTGTTGAAGTATGTGCTTATTTATTGCATCTTATGCAACATTTTGCTTAGGTAAAGTTGAATGGCAGTTTGAATCAGGCTAATTTTGTTTATCTAAATTATATTTTTGGTCTGATGAGGTCATGGAAAATTTTTTACAGGGTCATTTCTTTGTAATTTCAGGAAATAATATTGGTTCTTTACCTTGTGATGCTGTTTAAAATTTTGTGATTCGCATTATGAAGGATGATTATCTTCCCCCTTGTGCATTGAGCTCTGATGAACTTGTGCAGGTAAACATTATCCTACAATATATTCTTGCCCTTGTCTCCTTGTGTTGACTGTGAATTGTGTATTTTGTTGAAGTATGTGCTTATTTATTGCATCTTATGTAACATTTTGCTCGGGTAAAGTTAAATGGCAGTTTGAATCAGGCTAATTTTGTTTATCTAAATCATATTTTCGGTCTGACGAGGTCATGGATTTTTTTTGACAGGGTCATTTCTTTGTAATTTGTCAGGAAATAATATTGATTCTTTACCTTGTGATGGTGTTTAAAATTTTGTGCATGATGGGCCTTCTGTGTTCCCCTGAAACGTATTTATATAGTCTTTTTACTTTTTAACTTGGACTAAAATTTACCTTATAGATTACAGATATACTAGGTTTGCAATTTAGTTTGTACTAAATTATTGACTTCCACTATTTCTTGTACAATATATACATGTTACTAGTTTCATCCTAGAGTATTTCTCATTCTGCATGTTTTCCTACTAGTTGTGCTAGATGAAGTTCATAAGTTAATCATCTACTTTTCCCCCGGCGTCCTCCAAATATTTGGTGAAGCTTCTCTGTGGTTAGGAAGGTTCATTTTCAAATTGCAGCTCGTTTTCATGATAATCCATCTCGCTCCCAACACATGCTTATGTCTGCCACCCCAAATGCTGCGTATCCATCTGGTGGTTCACTTATGAGCTATGTTTTGAAACCCTGCTCGGAACCAATGATTGGACCGGTTGAACCTGGAATTGGGAATCGGCCTGTAAAATGAGCCGGTTGACCATTTAACTGGGTAGTCATCGGTGATTCCGGATGAATCAGTAGACCGGTGAATGGTTTTCGATTTTAGGCGGTTGGAAGTGGCGTGCTATTTTATCTCTGTACTTGATTATATCTTATAGCGGCGCTGCTTCCTCTATCTCGTTGACAAAATCCAATCCCTCATCTCACTTCATTCCCCTAATCAGCTTGCTCCTTCCTCACAAGTCATACCCGCTTGTGTACGTTAAGTATTTTTCCATTAATAGTATACTAGTCATGATTATGAAGTTTTTAGAGAGACGATATAAGATATAAGATATAAGATTAGACGGAGGAGAGAGATACAAACTTGTAGTATTGGTATATGCTTGTATGTTTATGTATTGTTAGTGTTTATATTTTGTTATAGTGCTAAATTAAGTCAAACTATCAAAGTAAAGATGGGTGAAGGAAATTAGTGGTGCATGAAAGGGGAGAGAATTAGTGGATAATTTTGGGAATCGTGAGAGAGAAAATGATGACTAATGAGATATAGATGCAAATGTTAATAATGCCTTTTCACTTATTTCAAAATAAGCTAAAAAATAAAAATATTCGACTTTAATAACGTCTTTCTTAACAAAATAAAACTTTCAAAATATAATTGAGAATTATTAGAGTTTTTATAGAGATGCGTTAAATTTATACATAATTAATGTATATTAAATAAAATTTATATTTTTATTAATATATATATATATATATATATATAACATCATTAGTTTCATAATGATTCAATCACTGATTGAATTAATAATTTATTTATTTAATAACTTTTTTGATTTTATGATCTATTCGAGTGTAAAAACATCGATGAAAATATGAGACAGAGTAGTCATGTAATGATTTAATATCCTTCTTTTCATATAAATTTAGTATTTTTTTGAATTGTATAAAATAAATATTGTACAAATAGGTCTAGTTTTTTTATAGATAAATTGATTAATTTTACATATTTACTAAATATTATATATAATAATAACTAATATATTTATTATTTATTACATATTAATGACGTCACTCTGTTAATAACGGTTCGACCACCGGTTTCATCCACCCGGTACCTTTTCCGGTTCGATGACCGGTCCGGGTCTGAAAACCTTGCTCTCCTACTGCCCAAATCATGGGATTAACTCCTCTAATGGATTCTTATGGTGGATACAGAGGTGAGAGCAGGGAGTGGTCACGCTCCATTTACTTGGCTCCAAGGGATGAATTACCTTCAAAGGAATTCTCTCTCCATCTTGTTTGTCTGCAAATATTGGCTGTGTAATTGGCAAGGGTGGTGCCATAATCAATTAAATCAAACAAAATTCTGGGGCGGCAACTATTAAAGTTGATAGTTCTGCCGCTGCCAGAGATGATTGCATAATATCTATTTCAGCAAAAGAGGTAAGTAAGCATTTGGCCTTCCTATTGATGTGATGGTAGCATTTAAGTTGGGGGTTTGCACCATAGCTTCAATGATATACACATTCTCTCCAACAACTGAAGCAGCATTGCGTTTGCAACCTAGATGCAGTGAGAAAGTTGAAAGAGATTCAGATCTTATTTCATTCACGACCCGTCTTCTCGTGTCATCCTCACGGATTGGCTGCCTTATTGGGAAAGGAGGGGGTATAATTACTGAAATGAGGAACATCACCAAAGCTAATATTCGTATTCTTTCTAAAGAAAACCTTCCCAAAGTTGCGTCTGAGGATGATGAGATGGTTCCGGTAAATGTTAACTATAATATGTGGATATGTAAATCTCAATTGATTAGTATTGCTTGTTACTTATGTCGACTTATTTTGAAAACTTTCATTAGATTTCCGGAGATCTTGTAGTAGCCAAGGATGCTTTTCTGCAAGTAATCTCGAGGTTGAGGGGCAAATCTTTTTGAAAGGGAGGGTGCTGTATCTGCTTTTGTGCCAGTTCTTCCGTACCTTCCTATGTCAGGCGATAGGTCAGATGGTATGATTTATGATAGTAGAGACTGTAGTACACATGAACGTGAACATTCTTATTCTGGTGGATATGGTGGCTCTAGCTGGTGATGCGTGTGGAAGTTATGGTGGTTTGCAGGTGAGTTCATTCACATTTCATCTCAGATTTTTTGTTTTAATTACATTTTGTACTTTTGTGGAGTCTATTGAAGATTTATTAATATAATAACGCGACACTTAAATTTAACATATGTCCTTTCTATATTTCCTTATGCAGCATCAATTCTGCAGTGCTGCTCGTATGAAGTTACATATATATAGCTATTGGTACTTTTCTATTTTTTTTTCGTTTATTAGTCACTGGATTTTTGCCAATTGCAAAGTGGCAGTAGTAGTGGTGGTTATGGAGGCTATAGTGGCTATTCTTTGGGACATACCGGTAGTTCTGGGTAAGGGTTCTTCTTTACACTTTTCCGCGTCCACCCTCTTTACTGTTATTTCAGGTCCTCTGTTAGTAGGCAGGTTGTTGGAGTAGGATTTGTTATGGTAGAGCCTGTGCTATGCCTTTAAGTTCGAACTTTGACGAACATGAAATTCAAAGAGCATTTCATAACCAAATTAGTTTGTTAATGTTCTGATATTGAAACGGTTCATTTATTCTTGCTAGCTTCTTCTTTTCTGCCAATGACCCCTTCACAGTGAGAAGGGACATTGTGGACGCTGGAAGGTCACTGATACTAGTATATATACTCTCTTTATTTGATTTTGCTGTATTTTCTGGGGAAACAAAAAGAAGGGTGACTCAACTTATTAGATGGAGTTGGGAGTGAGGCCTGTTGGCATACTTGCTCAATCGTGGGGAATTCTGGCTCATGAAGTACTACCGAAAGTCTGCTTGAACAGGATCACTTTGTTCTCTCATATTTTGGCATGTTTCATTTCTTATATGAAAGAGGAGGATTCTTGCTTTGATTTGCTGATTGTTATAATTGATTATCAGTTATATCTTAGAATTCCTAGTCCCTGATCTTAAGCTTCTGTCAGCAGGTTATCTGGGCATAACTCTGCTTCTCGGCGGAAGAGTTATTGTTACTAAAGTTTAATGAATGGGACCAAAGGTAGACGATGGTTTTTCTTGAATTTCCCTAGCTCCTTCTAGTTGGTTGCTAATTTGATCTAATTTGTATCAGCTCATGCTAAGCTTACCAGATTTTTCTAAATAACCTAACCTTATCTCCCATATATGAAAGCGTTGTTCTAATTTTCCCCTTTTTCCCTTCCCTTTCCCAACAAAACAGCTGAGATATCTGAAGCCTGAAGCCTGAAGCCAGCCAGCCTATTTGACGAAGCCTCTGGCCTAAAACTAGAAGACCAGATGAAACAGGGTTTGGAAAACTCATGGCCCACCTAGATGCTTTTGTTAGGGGGACACAATAGCTGAAGATCTTACATTCTTTTGAAACTTGCCATGTTGAAACACCATACTTTACCAAGTTTAAAATACTATCCTAAGAAACTCGTGTATCTTGTCCACGTTTCCATCCTTAGGCAGGTTTATTAGTTTAAATAGTTCTCAGCTGCGCGTGTAGGAGTTCTATGCTAGTTAATTTTTAAGGGTTGGACCAGTTCAAACATTGCAAGATTTTGAGTTGTCTGTATCACAGAGAGCTAATTTTATTTTATGCACCGAGTTGTCTGTATAGATCATTACAAGTTTTTTATTCTAATTGCAGTCGCAGTCTCAATATGATTATACATTGAACTTCTTAGCCTACGTAGTTTTTTCCTTGCTTTTGATTGTAAAGTCTACCATAATTGTATATCTCATTTGTTGTTTATAAACTTAATTCTTTTTACAGCTCTGATGGCTTGTTCATATCGCCAGTAGATTTGAATGCTAAATCTCCACTGGTTCGCTTTATCTGAGCAACATTATTTTCAGAGGTAGACTTAAAATTTATCTGAAATTTGGATGAGATACTCTCTCAACTGAACCAGTGATGAGGACATACCACATAAAGGGCACCGCGACATTTTTGTTAGGTTAGATTTTTTATGCTGGCATCTGTTTGAAATTTCCACGATGACAGATTTTGATAGGCTCATCTGGAGATTTTGGAGCTGGTGTAACTTAAATTGAATCAGGTGGTAGGTTTACTTTACATTTGAAGGTGTATTCTAGATTTTTATGGTTTATGTGCGACTTTAATTGAACACAATCTAGATCATATTTGCCATAAATTGCTTGGCTATGAGTTATGTTATTTTTCCTGTGCATACAACAGGTTACCTATATGGCTAGGCGCATCCTGTGCATACAACAGGTTACCTATATGGCTAGGCGCATCTTTGGCAGGGTAATCTGCCTATGCGAGTGGTTTTCGAATCCCCTTCTACGGAGTGGGTACCTTTCCTCTTTGTACTGAGTTTTCGTGCATTTCTTTCCTTTCTCATATGTTTTATGTTGGTAGATTGTGTAACCAATATCATCTCATTGGAGACATTTTGCTTCATGTGGTAAATGGACTGATCATTCTTTGCACAACTGACTAACATTTTCACTCATATTATGACATATATTGTTATGCCTTGCCATTTGGGGGCACAGATGGGACCGTATATGTGCACGAAAATTGATCAAGGACCAGAGAACTAAGAACCATTGATACATGTGTCAGAACGGTTTTGGCTAGCAAACATTTAGCCTGATTACCAATTTAGTGCTCTCATTTTTTTTGCTTCACTTGTTCATTATCTTGAAACTTTTAGGATTGATTGGAATCCTAAGCAGTTAGCCTCAACCTCTATCACTTAAAAGGTCTTGCTACTCTATTAGTCAAGCTCGGTGAGTGATAGTGTTACTTTTCAATTACTTTTGTAGTCGTCTTTTTTCTGCCTTCAAATTTAATTATTCCACCAACTTCAATTTATGAGAATAGCCGAACTGCTTCGCATGATTTTAACTGATGATGTTGCTTTACCGTGTCGATTTAGTTAAGTGTCTGCAGTTTCTCCCGTTTAATTGTGTTGCAACTCTCAAGAGAAGGAAGTAGTGGCAAAATTTGCTTGCTTTGGTCGGAGTCCTGTTGTGAAGTTGAAAATACCTGCCAGTTTTTGAATATTTAAGTGTCCACAGTTTCTCCCGTTTAATTGTGTTGCAACTCTCAAGAGAAGGAAGTAGTGGCAAAATTTGCTTTGCTTTGGTCGGAGTCCTGTTGTGAAGTTGAAAATACCTGCCAGTTTTTGAAACAAGCCGACAATACACCAGGAGGCTTGAAGGAGTTCACTTGCCGAGGGAATGGAAGAACTGAAAGGGGATTTTCCATGTAGGATTCATGTGCATAGAAGTATATCATATTATGATTGGTTAAACCTTGTGCTAATCTTTAAGAAAATTCTTTGTGAGGTGGTGAATCAGAAGGCTAAGTAAAGAATGCAGAGTTCCAAATTCTATGTGATATTAGAGGTGGTGAATCCGAAGGATGAAGTAAAACGAGGCAGAGTGCCAAATTCTATTTTCAATCTCTGCCTCAACCTCCTTTGGGTTGAATGGAAAAAGAAAAGACAAGACTTTGTTTATACTCTCTAATGTTTTGAATGTTTTTTGTTTATATGTATATATTCGAAGGGTGCACTATTCTTATTCCAAGAGCTTGGGTTTTCATTGGAGTTATTCATTCTCATCGAGTTTACTACAAGTAAGATTCGTAACTGAAGTTTGTTACTCTGCAACAGTGTCTTGCTCCGCTACAAAGATGGTCATTTGATGAGAAGATACAGAAGCTATTCAGTAACATTGGGTGACAGGGTCTACTAATGCATCCATGCAAGGTCACATCAAAGTTCATGGCATCTCTATACATAGCTCTAAATATTAACGCTATGCTTGGCCACTTAATTCTAATATAAGCAAACAAACAAGAGAGAAAAGGGACTATTAGTCCAATCCCTCCAAACAAGCACAGCCCAAGTCATTATATCTGTTACTACTGGTCGGTCGGTCTCATCTTAACAAAAAATGGTCAGTTTCAAAAACTAGTGTAATCTGGTAAGAATCCCTATCCTAATGGAAGGGAAACCGAAGAACATCCTTGTCATTGTTAACGTAGGGATAGTTGTTCCAAACATTGTCAATGAAGAGAGATGGGGTTGAATTTCAGATGCAGCATCCGCTGCTGATGGCCATGTTAAAAAATATACCATCAACTGCGTTAAAAACATTAAACAAAAACAAACAAATATGTCGCAGTCGTCAACTTTGTTCCAGAAAATTTTTATATGCTTGTATCGTCTCTTATTTTGGTACGTGAAGATTCCTAATTCCAAAACATGTAATTATGTTACAAGATTATAAAGATGGTTAAATATCAAATAAAAATCTTTTCAAACAAATAACTTCCACAATAAATTAAAAAAGAATAAACAAATCCGAACAGTTCTTTGACACGAGCAATGAAATAACGAAGTGATGCTCTAACTCAACACCCAAACTCACAATGAAAAATACTTATCCCATCCAAGAAAAAAAGAAGAGAGAACTCCATTGCTACTCCCTCCTTATCCAATTCATCAGGCGTTATAGAGTTCAAAATTTTCCTATATATTTTAAGTTAGCAAATTTCTAGGAAGCATTAATCACAATTTTTCCTATATTACCCTCAATCTTCTTTCATAATTTCTTTCTCATTTACATAGGCAACTTTATACATATTTTCTTAATTCATGCAAGATAGTTATGACAATACATATCAATTTTAATGATTCCCAACATTTACACACTTTTGAAGTAGGCAGCTCGAGGTCATTTCTTTGTACTCAAATATTGCACAAACATCAACCGTTGTTTTGCGGAAGATACGTACAATTCAACTAGGTTTATTGCACTTACAAATGTAAGAATTCTGCTTGGCAATTAACTCAATATCAAACTTAAAACAAATATCGCCAAGGTGAAAATAACAACGGCTAGTAAATAATAAGTAAAACCACTTGAGAGATGTAATAGTCGTAATAACCAATATAACAGCTAAAAAAATATCCAAAACTGAAACAGATCTGCAAAAACATCAAACATAGGTAGAAAATATAATATCCTTTTTCAACTGGACCTAATTTGACTTTAAAAGAAATACTAAGAAGAAATTGATTTGGTAATTGCTCGACCAGATCCGCTTTCTAGTTACGCCCAATACCCCAAACCCTGACAACACCGTCCGTGTATCCGCTGAACAACGTGCTTCCATCAGAACTCCAACTCAAGCTTGTGCAGTATATAACCTGCATTATAGGTTACAACATGTAAGAATTATCGGTGAGAAATGGAAAGCTAAGCAAACACAATGATTCAATCTTGTAAAGAATGGTTAGTGTCAGCTGATATACAGTTCATGCACGAATAGAGATAAATGCCTACTATAAAATTACAACTGATATGAGAATCACATCACAGGTTGCAAGCATATTACAACTAGCAAGTAACATAGACAATATAATACAATACAACTATAAATTAACATTGAAACCATGTTATAAAATTTATTTTTTAAATCATTCATTGTGTTGTTCAACATTTTATACGATGCGAAGTTAAAGAGCAATAACACAACAGCACTGAAACAATTAAAAGGAAAATACTGAAGTAAACAAGTCTAAGAATTGAGTTATGACACATCATTTGGGACCAAAAATTTGAGACCCCTAGCATTACCCTCAAGTTATAAAGATAATGCAATAGATATCAGAACCCTTCATCCAATCATACATCAGTCTATACATACCCTTGCCAAAAGATATATTTAGTCTGTGTAAAAATAAGATATGACTTGTCTATGATAAAAATTTTATTAAACAATATTTGACATTGTACACTTGTAGAAACTTACCACTTAAAGTTGGCAAGTGATAATAAACCTTGAAAACCACTACATAACACAAGATTAATAATTTTTCTAACTAGATGAATCATCAGAAAAGATTATAATGTCTTATCAACGGTTAAATTAGATACACTAATACAATTAATGCAAATACAAAAAATATTTCATAGACAGTTAGGACACTTGTTCAATTATTAAAGTGTTACAATCCAACACGATCAATAAAACCTATTAACATTAGGTAAAACATTAATATACACGCAATACAAGCACTATTACTAGTTTAGTTCTAAGAAAAAAGCAACGCAGACAATTAGCAAACAACAAGCATAAAGATTGGATAATTACTTCATAGCTCCACATAATTCTTTATTCCTAATTCACATAATTATAAAAAACAAAAGTTTTAATTTGAGTATACAACTGTACATTATAAGAATCCTAAACCCCAAAAAATAGACAAAATTACTGTCACATATAACAGTACAATCCGTATATGAATAAAAATAACAGAAGACTTCTTGAAAATATAAACAGATAAATTTAATAAACAATGCATATATCTGTCAGATACATAATCAAAATATCAAATGTTGATTTAGACCTACATCAATTAGCAGCAACATATATTAAACACTATTACATACATAAATACATAACATAACCAAAACCCAAATAAAATAAATATGCATACATGTAAAACATATAAATTAACATGTACAAATAATCAATTAGTAATAACATTAGACCTTATTCTTGCCAGCATTGGTATGAGTAGCAGTTCCCTCGGGAGCCAAATCTGATTCAGCCTTCAAATCAACCTTCAGATCCACCACAATACTCTTACTCTCCAAATCCCATATCTTAATACTGGCCTCTGTGGCAGCACACAGCCAATACCTGTTTGGGCTAAAACACAAAGCATGAATAATGGAACTAGCATCCAACGAATAAAGCCTCTTCCCCTCAGCCAAATCCCACAGCAAAATCACCCCATCTTTCCCCCCACTAGCACACAGCGACCCATCAGGTGAAACCGCAACTGTATTCACATACCCATTGTGACCCGCCAGTGTAGACCTCAGCTTACAGTTGGTCAAATTCCAGATTTTGACTGTTTTGTCCCACGAAGCAGAGACAATAGTCGGCTGGATCGTGTTCGGGCTGAACCGGACGCAGCTGACCCAGTCGTTATGGGCATCGCCGTCCTGGATGGTGTACTTGCATTCACCCAAAGTGTTCCACAGTTTTATCGACCGGTCGCGGGATGCCGACACAATCTGACGGTTGTCTATGGAGAATGCCACGGAGAGAACGTCTTTAGTGTGGCCAACAAATCGGCGGGCGGTGACGCCGGTGCCAAGGTCCCAGAGGCGAAGCTCGCCGTCCCAGGAGCCGGAGAGGGCGAACTGACCGTCAGACGAGAGGACGACGTCTTGCACGAAGTGGGAGTGGCCTTCCAAACGGCGTCCTGGGACGCCGTATGTTTTATCTTCCTTTGTGAGTCTCCAGACAATGATGGATTTGTCACGGGAGGAAGTGACGATCATGTCGGAGTTGTCGATTGGGGTGGCGATGGCTGTGACCCAATCGGTGTGAGCCCTCATTGTTCCCTTCAGAATTAGTGAATCTGCCATTTTTAGGGTTTTTTTTCAAGCTCTCTTTCTCTGTTTGTCGAAGGGCTTTGGAAATGGAGACTGCGAGAGGCTGCAACGGAAGTAAAATGGAGCGAATTTATATTAGGAATTTTAGGGTTATTGTGTTTTAGGGTCTGTTTGCCTGAGTGCAGAACATGGATTTTCCTACTCGCAATGCGTATAGAACACTTATCTTAGCCCGGATGTGTGTGGAAACATTGGGATAAAAGAACTTAGGGCTGGGCTGGGCTGTAATTTGAGTTAAGGCTGGAAAATAAATTAAACAGTTCGGGTTAAATTTATACTCATTCAATTAAAGTTCAATTCGAGTTCGAATTGAAATATAAACGATTCAAATATGAGTAAAATTTAAAATTCGATAAATTACTCGAATATATTCAAATTATAATTTTTTTATTAATACTCGGATCATATTCACTCGAAAAGTTTAACTACTCGAGTTCGATTCGAGATCGTGTCTGACTCGATAGCTAAACGAACCTAAATCAAATATTATTTCATACTCGATAAATTTTATAAATTAAATTTGAGCAATTTAATATTTAACTCAATTCAATTAATTTATATCCTTAATTCGAGTTGAGTTGGCTTTGATTCACAATTTTAATCTCATAAAATTCGAGTAAGCACTTCACGTAGAGAGAATTGTATATATTAATTTATTTATTTTGTATCGAGATAGGTGTAACATTTAAATAAACTCGAATGTTATAATTGGTATAATTCTCCCAATTTAGATGATATTTATAGAAATATCTTCCTTCTCCCGTTATATAGTAGATAAGTCTACTTTAAACAATTAAATACCCTTTTCTTCTAAAATATAAAATATAAGATTATTCTTAATTTTTAAAAATTAATTTTAGATATTTTATCTTCAGTATGTACATGCTCAGAAAACAAATGAATATATCAATTACTTCTTGCTGTCGGTAATCTCTTATACCACATATCCCAGATTTACAAGACCTGTTCAAAAAAAGTTTGCAAGACATCAAATATAAAGATTTACAAGACCTGTTCGAAAAAAGTTATATAAAAACTTAATAACATAAAAATATAAGTGGATGCATGCTACTCTTACTGTCCATAAAGAATAACTAATCAAAAAAAAAATGTCTAGAAAAAAATTAATTATCCATAAAGAATAATAAATTGGATGAATCGTATTTTTTTAATCAAGTTTCTAAATCAATTTGCATTGTGTTTTAATTTAGTATTCTCTATATAATTAGACTTTTATGAAATATTACTAATTCTTCAATTTAAATAAATTATTTATCTCGTTGAATGCAAAACTTCTAAACAACCAAAAGAGAGTAAAATTCTTTTTTTTTGATTAAGCTCAGTCTTGATCAATACATACATCTATATATAAGTATTCAGTTTTTAAATCTCTTTCATTTTTGCTATTAAACAAATAATATAATAATAATTTTTGGACATATAAATTTTCTCACATATAATACAAAGGTAAAATTTTAAAAGTGGTTTTTACTTTTCTTTTCATTAAATATAAGTGGATGCATGCTACTATTACTGTCCATAAAGAATAACTAATCAAAAAAAAAGATTGTCTAGAAAAAAATTAATTGTCCATAAAGAATAATAAATTGGAAAATTTAAAATGTGATTTTTACTTTTTTTTTTCATTAAAACTCAGAAACACAAGTAAATAATTTTTTTAAGTTTTCTATTATCTTCTATTAAAAATTCAGAAACAACATAAAAAAAATTTAAAAGTTTTTTATTCTTTTTTGTTCTAAGATAAGTTTTTTTTTTTTCCGGTCCAAAACTCAGAAAAAAAGAAGGAAAGTGTTAAGGTTAAAAAGAGAAGAAAAATACTAGAGAATAGAATGTGGGTAAACTTGAGCTTTGCGTCAACAACATCTTCGATTCTTAAAACACAACCATGAACACTATCAAACTTCAACCAACCAATGTTTTGTTAAGTTACAATTAATTAAGAGTTGTTATTACAGTAAATCTCTATCTAACAAACTAAGGAGAGGAAGTGGTGGGTATCAAAAGATAATTCATAGTAGGGTGATTATAGGTATTTAACCGAACCGGTTACCGAATGTAGTGAAAAAAACGAACTGAAACCGGTTCAGAAAACCGAACACAGTTACCGAATGTAATAAAAAAAAGAACCGGGTTCGAAAAACTGATAAGCCTATTCAGTACTGATTTTTACGTAATTTATACCGTCAAAATATTATCCCGCTGTTTTTACTCCTCTGGTTCACCTTTTCTGGCAGTTCCCACATCTTCAAACATGGAAGATCATTTTTTTGAGAAAAAATACGGAGACACCCTCCTAAAAACCCCAAACATTTTAGACTCCTCTGGTTCACCTCTTCTGGCAAAGGCAATGAGCCTGTCTATTGTTAAAATCTGGTCAGCTCCAAAAGATATAAAAGTAATAAATTACCAACTTCTCAAAAGATAAAAGTAAAAATTACAAAATGCTTGTAATTAATTACAACCAGATGGAAACCTCAAACACAAACCTTATTAAAATCAGCCAAGCAACAAAACACCATATCAATATGATAAATAAAAATAAAAATAAAAAAAGAAGAAAAACCCATCAAAATAAGATAAAATTGACACTAACAAGCAGAAACCAACCCCAAACTCAACATATCATAAAAACAAAATTAATCCATCAACACCTGACTTCTAAAATAAAACACAGCATACAGGAAAAAAACATGTAATGCAAATAGAAACACCGATTTCCACCAAAACTGAACCCTGAGAGTGTGAGCATCTACAGAGAGAAAACTGAACCCTGAGAGTGTGAGCATCTACAGAGATTCGTCGTCGATGATGTTTAGGGTGTAGAGAGAGGAGGTGGCGAGCAACAGTTGACGTCGTCGATGATGTTTAGGGTGTAGAGAGAGGAGGTGGCAAGCAACAGTTGACGATGGTGGGTGGAGGATATACGGTGGAACTTAGGAGATGGAATATTAGAATCCAGAGTTGAGGAGATGGAATCAAGAGAATGAAAAGTAGAAAACTGAGGAAAGAGTAAAATAGGTACAAGTCAGAAAGTAGAAAAAAAGAATGAAAAAAATTAAAAGTTAAAATTTACTGGTATATACTAGTACAGTTAGGTACAAACCGAACCCCATAAATCCTAAACCGGTACCAGAACCCGTAAAGCCCCATAAAATCCTAAATCGATACCAGAACCCATAAAACCAGTATACCTAATCAGTATCGGACTGGTCTTTTGTAAAGCCCCATAAATCCTAAATTGATACCAGAACCCATAAAACCGGTATACCTAATCAGTATCGGACTGGTCTTTTGTATACCGTACCGGCCAATTTGGTTTACCCATAAAATAGAAAAAACCAAAAAAATTGAACACTCCTAATTCATATGTCAGCAGGAAAGTCTTGAACAAGAACATGAACGCACAAGATTCATATGAACCCTCCCTCCCTCTCTCTCATGCAAGGTATTTTCATTAACATTGATTAGCTTGCTTGTTTATGTTGACCCTAGGAGGAAACTGCAGCCATTCTTCTCATTAAGACACATCCCCTGGCTCTGGGGCATTAGTTTATCTTGATTTCACTCGCAACAAGCTGACTTCATAGACTTGATCTGTCTGCCCAAAAATATCAAACCAAAAGGAGACCGCTTTCAGGCTTTTAGTCGCGCCTTTACAAATCAAACCATCTCAATTGTGCAACCATCAATAATGACAAGAATCAATCTTGGTCCTTTGCTTAACAAGACACCCCCAAACCCAATGATAGTCATTAACCGAGTAACAATTTTAAACTTTACCAACACTACTACAGATGTAAAAACAAATGCTAAGATAATAACTGGCCAAAGGAAAACTAGACTATCACGGATTAAAATCACCTAATGTAATAGTCAGAAAACCAATACAACAGATAGCAAAACATTCAAACTAAAACAGACGAGGCCACAAAACCATATTGATAGAGAATCCAATATCCTTTCAACTGGCTCAATATTGACTTTAAAAGATACTATGAGGAAGTCGATTCAGTAATTGCTTGCCTAGATCTGCCTTCTAGGAATGCCCAATACCCCAAACCCTGACAACACCATCTGTGTATCCACTGAACAATGTGCTTCCATCAGCACTCCAACTCAGGCTTGTGCAGTATATAACCTGTGTATTATAGGTTACAACATATAAGAATATGTACAGAAGGATGGAAAGCCAAAAAAACACATTACAACTCAACTTGTATAGGATATCAACGTGATAAGATATACAGAGGTCATAGATGAACAGAAATGAAAAGTGCCCTAGTATAAAACTACAACTGACATGTGTATATCAAGATTGATAGCATATTACCACTATAAATTAAATAATATGATTTCAACAATATAACCCTCCCTACCATAAACTACAATCATGGAGAGAGGGTGATTCTTTTCTTCTACTCTATTTAAAATTTTCATATTGTTATCATGTTAATATTAAAATTATGGTCCAAGCATACACAAATATTGAAGTAAATCAACAACAAACCAACAGTACTGAAAAAATTGAAACACAAAGAAGCAGGGAAAAATTACCTACCGGAGTATTGAATATACATGACTCCATACATATGTTATGCACTTTTATATAATACACATCTCCCAGTATTGATATCTATTAAAAAAAAAGGTAGGAAATTTATGCATATGCACAGAAAGAGAAGAAAAGGAGGCAATCCGAAACACCTATAAAAACATATAGCGCCATATTCCTTCAATATATCTGATTACAAAACAAGAATGATTTTGTGTGTATGCACAAAATTACATGCCATTTAAACTTAAAAGTATTTCTCACCACAAAAATGCACTTGCTTATACACACCATCTAACCTTACAAAGTGATATTAAACCTCAAAAACTAATACATAACTCAAACCTGAGCTATTTTTGAATAAATGCATCATCAGAAAAACTGACAACCCTATAAAACAATGCATTATCAAAAGTAATAATAGATCAACTACATTGTACAACCGAAAGTAATTTTAATCCAAATAACAGGTATCAATATTTAATTGAACCATACAATGACTACAAATTACAACACAATACAAACAATAAAGTACACCAACAACAGGCAAACCTTTAATGAATACCCAATACCAGCATTGTTAATGGTTTAGTTTTACCAATAAAAAAAACAGATGAAAGACATAGGCAAGTAGCAAATAACTAGAATAAAATTAGATTGATTATATCACACCTCCACAAATGAAGGCAATTTATTTCTTTTCCAGAAACCTGTATCTAACTTCTGAGTCATATATTTTATTACATAATTCTGAAAAAAAGAGAAAAGTATTTGCCGGACATGTACATTCTAAAACTGTAAATACCCATATATAATGCTAAACCCCAAAAAATAGGCATCATCAGTCACATAGAATACATCACAAATACACACAAGGATACCAATAACAGTAGACCTTACTATATGAAGATATAAATTTAGATATATACACAAAA
Organism: Hedera helix; assembly: GCA_947179155.2. Lineage (NCBI taxonomy): Eukaryota > Viridiplantae > Streptophyta > Magnoliopsida > Apiales > Araliaceae > Hedera > Hedera helix. Next base: position 37,575,788 of record OX359275.1, read on the forward strand.
TTTTTACCATATAAATGTAGATTCAAACCTACATCAATTATTAGCATATAGATAAGACACAGACGCATAACATAATCAAAACCCAAATAAAATGCATATGCATACGTGTAAAACATATAAATAAACCTGTAAAACTATAAGCATATACATAAGAATAATCATAAAATAAAATTAGACCTTATTTTTGCCAGCATTGGTATGCGTAGCAGTTCCCTCGGGAGCCAAATCTGATTCAGCCTTCAAATCAACCCTAAGATCCACCACAACACTCTTACTCTCCAAATCCCATATCTTAATACTGGCCTCTGTGGCAGCACACAACCAATATTTATTTGGGCTAAAACACAAAGCATGAATAATGGAACCAGCATCCAAAGAATACAGCCACTTCCCCTCAGCCAAATCCCACAGAAAAATCATTCCATCTTTCCCCCCACTAGCGCACAGCGACCCATCAGGTGAAACCGCAACTGTATTTACATACCCGTTGTGACGCGCCAGTGTGGACCTCAGCTTACAGTTGGTCAAATTCCAGATTTTGACTGTTTTGTCCCACGAAGCAGAGACAATAGTCGGCTGGTTCGTGTTCGGGCTGAACCGGACACAGCTGACCCAATCGTTATGGGCATCGCCGTCCTGGATGGTGTACTTGCATTCTCCCAAAGTGTTCCACAGTTTGATCGAACGATCACGGGATGCCGACACGATCTGACGGTTGTCGAGGGAGAATGCCACGGAGAGAACGTCTTTGGTGTGGCCGACGAATCGGCGGGCAGTGACGCCGGTGCCGAGGTCCCAGAGGCGGAGCTCGCCGTCCCAGGAGCCGGAGAGGGCGAACTGACCGTCGGATGAGAGGACGACGTCTTGCACGAAGTGGGAGTGACCTTCCAAACGGCGAACAGCGACACCGTAGGTTTTGTCTTCCTTGGTGAGTTTCCAGACAATGATGGATTTGTCACGGGAGGAAGTAACGATCATGTCAGAGTTGTCGATTGGGGTGGCGATGGCTGTAACCCAATCGGTGTGAGCCCTCATTGTTCCCTTCAGAATTAGAGATTCTGCCATTTTTAGGGTTTTTTTCAAGCTCTCTCTCTTCGTTTAGGGTTTTTGGAAAGCGAGAGGGTGCGAGCGAAAAGAGAGGGCGACTACGCAAATGGAGTGAATTTATACGGGATTGTAGGGCTTATGTATTTTGTGGACTAATGGTCCCGCCAGAACTTATAAGTTGGGTAAACTAATTTATAAGTCATTTATCCCAAAGGCCAAAACACTGTATGGTAACAACTGTTTTTACTTATAAATAATAATAAAAAAAAAAGTAACATTTTGTTATTTATTTTAATAATTTTATTATAGATAATGATTAATACAATAATTTTTTTAAAAATATTGAGTTCTATAAGATAATTAAAACATAAAACTTATTATTTTATAAAAAATCATTATATAGATCATTACGTATAGTAAAATTCTTAGTTTAACACAACTTATAAGTTGGTCAAATCACATGAATTGTTTATTTTACCCCTCTTTTTCATTATTAAATTACATGTCTGCCCCTCTATTCTATTTACCTCCGAGCACTTCACGATTTTCTCAGCTCCGGGTCTCCACCACTGCCCGCCATTTCATCACTGCCTGCCAATCTCTGGGTCTCCTAACCTCAGCTTTCGACCTCTACACCCAATTTAAAAAACGTCATGTCTTCATTTGTAACACCCAAATTAAAGCTTTTTCTCACTCTAAATTCCCTCAAAACTCCACATGCACGACAACTGTTTGACGAAATGCCGCAAAGAGATGTGGTTTCGTGGACTGCTAAGATAACTGGGTTTAAGGAAGCTGGGAAGTTTGATCATGCTTTGATGGCTTTCGAATAGATGCAGTATGCAGGTGTTGTGCCTAATCAGGTGACAATGGTGAATGTCTTGAATGCATGTGCTAGTTTTGGGGTCATTGAGATGAGTAATTATTCAGTGATTTTGGGACAAATTCACATAGTGTCTTAGGTCAATGAAATCTCTTCATTTTAATAAGTCAATAGTTGTAAGTATTGAGACATCACTAAAATAATAATATTTTAATTTTTCTAAAATATCACGTAACGTTGTCCCAAGAACAATAAATAATTTTTTCGTTGAGATGGTGCTCGGATACATGACTCTATAAGGAGGAATGGGTGGGAATCGGGATGTGATATTGGGTACGTGCTTGATTGATATGTATGGACTATGTGGTCTGCTTGCCACCCCATTATTCAAGTAAAATTAACTTTCTTCTATTACGTGGAAGTATGATTTTCCTGCTCTACTTAGAAAATATCAAATTTGTAGAAAAGATTAAATTTAAACTCGTGGATAGGTGTTTTCTGCATGCCAATTGTTTTGTTAAAATGTATGACATACTCATAGATACTGCCTCTCGCCAGTCCCCCTTTACAATAATTGCAAATATTATAGATAAACATTTACTTTATTTTTAAAATAATATTATCTCTATTTTAAAATTAAAAATATTTTTAAATTCAAAATTAAGATAAAACATCCAGAGCTCGATCTAGTTTAATATCATGGTGGTTCTATTTTTGAGGGAGTGCTTTAATATGTTCGTTGAAACCATGGAATTTGACCTTATCTTGTTATGTTTTCATTTTTAGATTGTTTTATGCACCATTTGAAACCATAAGATTTGACCCTATTTAGAATTGAAGCTGAGAATTTGTTTAGTTTTTTATTTAATGAAATTGTAGACGATTGTTATAATATAATATTGAATCAATGTATCTTTTTATTAATATTTTTTTTAGTAATATTTACATTAAATTTTAGCTTATAAGTCACTTTTAATCAAACACCTTTATAACTGTTTTAACTTAATTTTTGACTTATCAGTCAAATTTGTGCTGAACTTTTTTACTTATAAGTCAACTTATATTTTAACTTTAAGTCGATTTAAAATAAGTCATTACCGAATAGACACTAAAAAATAAAATCATCCTTCTGATTTGTATCATTTTTACAAACTTATTCCTCTAACTTTTATTTTAGCAAAACTCTTCATCTAAAATATATTAGTTATGTAAAAGGATCCCAAACTTTTTAAGTTGGAGTAGTATTGCCATTTCATCAGTATACTCGAGGTTAAATCAAGTTACAATTAAAATCAAGCATTTGGCAACGAATATAAATCACATATCGACTTGATCCAATGTGTGCGTACGTATATTTAGTGAGAAAGAAGGAGAGATATTTAAAATATCAAAAACGAGTTAAGTATGAATTTTGTGAGTATCATAATAATGTTTTGTTAACAAACAAAATTACGTTTGAATCAATAATCCAAAATACTATTAGTACATCACATATTTATAACTCATAACTCAAAAGTTAATGGTATATATTTAAAAGCTATATGAATTTAGGGGATAAATAAAAAAGAGTAGTGATGGTGGTAATGGGAGATGTTGGAGATTTGGGTTGGGGCAGGAGGGGAATGAAAGGGTGGAGACAGGAAGAATAAGCATTGTGGAACACTAAAAGAACATGATAATTTATGATATGGCAATAATACCATAACTAAAAGGTTGGGAGTCTTATTTGCACAATTAATACTGTTAACGCCAAATTTTGGACCTGACAAAGTCACCAAAAGAACAAGCCAAAAAATGCGCCAATACATGCTGGAAATATAAATTATAATGTAAAGAAAGAATCAATAAATATAAGAACACAAGATTTAACGTGGAAACCCAAATCGGGAGAAAACCACGGGTGAGACGCGCCATGAATCCACTAGAATGATGTTGAAAGTGTTACAACAATCCCACAGGAGAAATACTCATTAGTACACGGGCTGACACATGCCGATATATGTCGATATATAAGGATTTATAACGAGACACCACAATATCGCTTCACACACACGGTGTATATGTCTACCCTTCGATATACACCCGGCGCATCACTACCCTTCGACGCACCCGACACATCACTACCCTTCGACGCAAGCCGATGTGTATGAAAGGGGGTCGTGTGTCCAAGCTCTAAATCACTATACCTCTGTGAATATCAGTGTATGTCAGAGTGTAGCCAAAATGGAGTATTCAGGTAGAAGTGTATGTTTGGGTTTAGTATAGGTGATGTAGTTTCTCTCTCTCCTCCGTTTGCTATATATTTACTCTGCCTCTGTGTATTATTTGTAAGTAATTGTTGTTGTGTATAGATTACCCCTCTCTGCCCAGTATATATAACATAAAGTAACCGCCTCCCACACATATAATATTGAATTATTACAAAGATATTTTCGGAGGTGACCCACTACCCAAAAAATCCCATAAAGTCTGATGAGTCACCACTCCAGATATTTATATCCCAACATTGCCCTCCACTCTCCTGTTATAAAAATTTATAGCAGGAGAGTAATTCAAAAGCCAGATACAAAGTACGCCGACCCACCCACTGCTGAGTACCCCTCCACAAATTACTTATTTATTTTTATTTTTTGTCACCTTCTTTCTCTCTCTACTGCAGCCCTGTCCACTTCTCTCTCCTCCCAAGCACCATATCAGTTGCCGACCCCACGCCACCAAGCCCAAACTGCCGAACTGCTGGGCTGCAGCCGAGCCCCACCACAACACACCCAGTCCAAGCCTGGAACGCCGACCTCCTCGGGGTGCCGAGCCATTCCACTGCCGAGGTGACCCCCCTCCGAGCCACCACCAGTCTGCCGAACCCACTCACTGCTGACCGACCAAGGCCTTACCGAACTGCCGACCTATCTCTCCTCCAACACTCCTCCCTCCCTCCGAGCACCGAGGCCCCCCCACCCTGTCGAGCCTCCTCCAACGGCCGATCCACTGACCAGGAGAACAAACTGCCGGTCCACTCCCACCTTCGGGCAACGAACACCAATCGCCGAGGACCAAGCCATTCACGGAACCCCAAGCCCGGACTGCCGAACCGACGATCTGAACCTGAACGGCCAAGGTACTGGACCTGTATGAACCACCAGCCACCGAGATCCGACCGAGCCACGCCTAAGCATCGGGTAATGGCCGCCGAGCCACAACCACTGAGAGCCACCCAGGACTGCCAAACCATACCCTCTCTCCAAGCTCCAACCACCGAACCACCGAAGTGAAGACCCCGACATACCCAGCCAAACCCCCAAACTGCCGAAGCATCCGAAGCCCCGAACGCACACCTAGACGCCGAGGAGTAACCACCATCGCCGAGCCACCCACTGGCGACCGACCCCGAACTACCGACCTCATCCCACCCAAGGCGCCGAGCCTAGACAAGACCACTGAGCTACCGCCTAACAGAGCTAAGCACCGAACTCCAACATCCGAGTACCGAACTCCGTGGTAGAGCCGCTGCCGAAGAGCCGACTCAGGCTGCCGAACTGCCGATCCCGAAACAACCGATGAGCCTAACACCCTCCAAGCTGCCGACTCAGCTTCCGACAAAGTCACGTTCCTGGGAGTAATAAATAGGAGGAAAGAGAAAATAGACCCAAGTATTTTTCTTTTTCAAGTAAAAGTTTGTCAGTGGAACATATAATATTTAACGTTGACATCATACATGTAATAAACATGAGCACAACATTTGTAATAAACATCATAATATTCACTGAAAGGAAATAACTTAGCTTCGGATGTAATATATTCCTTCAATCAGATAACTGAACCGTCATAAAATTATTTTAGAAATAATTTGGTGATTTGAAACTACTGCGGCTGTCACCGCCGCCCTCTTTCTAGCGCCAATGTTAACGCCAAATTTTGGACCTGACAAAGTCACCAAAAGAACAAGCCAAAAAATGCGCCAATACATGCTGGAAATATAAATTATAATGTAAAGAAAGAATCAATAAATATAAGAGCACAAGATTTAACGTGGAAACCCAAATCGGGAGAAAACCACGGGTGAGACGCGCCATGAATCCACTAGAATGATGTTGAAAGTGTTACAACAATCCCACAGGAGAAATACTCATTAGTACATGGGCTGACACATGCCGATATATGTCGATATATAAGGATTTATAACGAGACACCACAATATCGCTTCACACACACGGTGTATATGTCTACCCTTCGATATACACCCGACACATCACTACCCTTCGACGCAAGCCGATGTGTATGAAAGGGGGTCGTGTGTCCAAGCTCTAAATCACTATACCTCTGTGAATATCAGTGTATGTCAGAGTGTAGCCAAAATGGAGTATTCAGGTAGAAGTGTATGTTTGGGTTTAGTATAGGTGATGTAGTTTCTCTCTCTCCTCCGTCTGCTATATATTTACTCTGCCTCTGTGTATTATTTGTAAGTAATTGTTGTTGTGTATAGATTACCCCTCTCTGCCCAGTATATATAACATAAAGTAACCGCCTCTCACACATATAATATTGAATTATTACAAAGATATTTTCGGAGGTGACCCACTACCCAAAAAATCCCATAAAGTCTGATGAGTCACCACTCCAGATATTTATATCCCAACAAATACATCTTAGAAGAAAAATTTGTCAAAATAAAAGTTAAAAAAATAATTTTACGAAAATAATACAAATTAGAGAGTCACTTTTACATTTTAATCTATTTTGGGATTTGCTTGGCCGAATAATAACATTAACATGGACTTTACCTCTCTCACTATCTGAATAATTTTTTTTTGACAGGAAAAGAAAAAAACAGAAACTTTAATTTATAATATAAAATAAATGAAAGACTATTTAAATTTTGCATTTAAATCACTACTTTATTTTTATATTAATTTTATTGTATTTGTATTGTAGAGGTAACATAGAATTTTTAAAAGATTTGCTTATGGTATTTAATATTTCATCTAAATTTTTCCATTTTTAAATAAAAAACTTTGACAAGAAATGTATACAATTTTTTTTATTAAAAAACTTGATAACAAAAGAATTGAACATAATTTATTTTTTGTATTCATTTAAAAATTTAGTGACGCAATGTTAAAGTGTATTTAGAAGAGAAGAAAGACGAGGAAAAAGAGCGAAGGTGACGAAGATTGAAGAGAGAAGGATTGAAATCAGTTGAACATTCTTTCGTCTTATTTAATTACTCTATTTAATAAAATATATTTATAATAAAAATATCAACAATATAATAATTTTATAACATGATAACATAATATTTAAATAATTAGCTCTCGTACGTTTCATAGGGTGATGAGAGCTTATATATTTTACTTTTGAATACTGATTTTTTTGAGAGGTCACCACTTTTTAAGAGATTATATATATTTTATTTTATTTTTAAGAGTAGAGCCCATCGTTAATGAAGTTATTAATTTAATTATTTTCACTTTATTTAAATTAAAATAAAAGGTTATATTTACATTATAATTTTTTTTATTTTAAATATCAATAGTTTTAATAGAACTTTTTTAAACACAATAATGTTCTAACAATTTATGAACATTGAACCTTGGCTAGTGGCCCAGGGGGTATGGGCTTCTTTTTGCTACGTGGAGATTTAGATGATTGCATATCTTGGAATGTCCCTTTGGGTGGCTAAAGTTTGTGAGTTACTGCCTTACGGGGTTGAGTTTTGATTATTTTTCTTAGTTTGTTTCTGTCTGGTTTGGATTGATGTGTTGTTTAGGTCCGGCCTGTATTGTATATTTTGGTTTGGGCTTAGTCTGTTGATGTTGCACTCTAGTTTATGTTTATGTTGTGTACTAAAGGCCACAAAACGTCTAGAATGAAAGTCAACGTTTGTATAGTTATTAACTTAAGTTGTATTTTAAATAAATTATTTTTAGGTAAACTAGATTTTAAAATGCGTTCAAATTTATAAACGCAAACATAGGGACGTTGGGAGCCTAGAAAATGGTCAGAAGGGGAATTAGTTAGAACTTAAAAAAAAATATCTTTAATCTCTAAAGCGTCCGTGAAAATTTGATTTTTTGTGACTAAAGGGTAGATTAATACTTGTGAAATTGCACAGTAAAGAGAGAGACTTTCATAACTAAGGCTGCAAACGAGTTGAATCGATCCGAATTTTAAACTGCTCGAATTCGACTCGTAAGGTTAAATTCCTACTGGAATTCGATTCGAATTCGAACTATATTTGAAAAACTTTATTCAGATTCGCTCGACTCAAATTTTTGTTACTCGAATTCGATTCGACTCTGATAGAATTATATTCAAACTACTTGCGAACTTCAAATTCAAACTCCAATTCGAGTTTTCACATAATAACTAGTTTTATAATACATATAATTATTAATTGAACTTATTATTTTACTTAGAAATGAAAAAATATAATTATAATTACACTTTAAATATATAAAATTAAAATTAAAATTAAAATTACAAATAAAACAATAATAATAACAACTAATTATTCAAATTTTGTTTAATTGTGTATATATTATAAGAGAATGTATCGAGTATAGATTCGAATATGTATCAATCGATTATGTATTGAATCATGATTAAAAATTCGAATAGTTTAAATTCTAAACGAGTCGAGTATAACCTTATTCAGATTCTACTCGTATTTTCATTCAAAATATTTTTTTTTGCTAAGATTTGAATCATATTATTAAAGAATTTGAGTCTCGCTTACATTTTTTCGAGTCGAGCCCGAATCGAGTTCGAACTGCTTGGTTTGATTTGCAGCTTTATTCATAACTAGGTTATTACCCTTGTTATAATGTTGAGGGTTGTTAGTTTTTCATTACCGGGGAGTAGTAATAGTATTAAGGTAGGTTTCTATATTGTTTGCACCAATTTTTCGCTTACGAGTGGAGGATTTTTTTTACTGAGGTTCAATGTCGAAACTCCTGAGTAGGATATAATATGTTACAAACGCAAGTGGATTGGTTTGCACTGGATCCAACTAAATCTTTTTACTAGCTGAACAAACACTGCTTAACTGCCTCAGGCGTATAAGATGATGTGGTATCTCTCTGCTCTCACCAAATCTTACCATTTGTGTAAGACCCCGAATTTTATGAAATACAAAATTTAATTTTTCTTCATATATATTTTTTTTGAAACAGTAAGTGGTTAAATTAACAAAATTGAAAGTTAAGGATGTTATGTGCAAATTTTATTTTGTCGGACAATATTCGCTTTGTCGGGGAATATTCGTTTGGTCGGGGAATATTCGTGCCGTACGACGGCGCCGAAATAATAAATTATTGGTGGACCCCACAACGGAATATTTGTCGGATATAGAAAACGACAGAAGTAACCTTTTTAAATAAAAATAGTCAACGGAACTGTTAAAATACCGGTGATAAAAGAATAGTAGCATACGGTAGTTTATGGTATTTTCTGTAGCACACGGTACTCTACAGTAACACACGGTATTGCATAGTGTCTCATATTATTGGTCTGATAATTGACACCGTAACTGTTACGCATCATTTCATCGATAATTGTCACTGCATAATATTTTATATTATCAATTCAATAATTGTTGTTACACAGTATTTTGCATTATTGAATCAATAATTGTCATTACACAGTAACGTATGCTTTATTTTACATTATTGTTATCTCTATTATGATGTTATTTAAACAGTTGTATTTCATTAATTTATTGACTTGATATCTAAGAGCTAACTATACTGTATTTATAACAATTAGTCATAATAATTGAATTGATAAAGTTATTTGTTTATAATATAAAGTTAGGTGATTATTAGGTGATATGAAATGAATGGTGTAGATTAAAGTTGAATAATTGAATTGATTTGTTTATAATATAAAGTTAGGTGATTATTAGGTAATATGAAATGAATGGTGTAGATTAAAGTGTGAATTATTGTTGAATAATTAAATTGATTTGTTTATAATATAAAGTTAGGTGATTATTAGGTGATATGAAATGAATGGTGTAGATTAAAGATAATATAATATTTGAAATGGATGGTGTAGATTAAAAGATGATCTTTAAATGAATGGTTTAGATTAAATGAATGATGAGATTTTTGGCTATAAATAGAAGCCTTAACTTAAGGATTTTTCATAAACTTCCTTACTTGTTCTTTCTTTCTCTCTCTAAATACTTCTTGTGAAAGTTCTCTCTAAGTGTGCTTAAGTCATCTTGAGTTTTTGTGAAGATCTATAAGTATACGTGTACTGTTCAAGTTAATCAACCTCATTTAAATCAATATCCAGTCACGTGTTACGGTAAGGGATACCATCTTCTTTCATACTCTTAAAATTACTACTCGTAAGGGATACCATCTTTTTCATCTTCCATTATTCAAACATACTATGGTAAGGGATTATCATTATTTGATTCTCGATAATAATATTGTTTCTTCCTTACTCATAAGACGTGCCTTTTATTTCCATGTATTAAATTGTGGGAATAACCTTACGGAGCGGATTGCCGCCTGTTGGTGAATAACCTTTCGTATTCATTCATTATTAATCTCTGAGAATAACCTTACGGAGCGGATTGCCGCCTGTTTGGTGAATAACTCTTTGTACTCAAATTCTATTAAATTGTGGGAATAACCTTACGGAGCGGATTGCCGCCTGTTGGTGAATAACCCTTTGTATTAATTTCCTTCACCTTTTGTTAATCAAACCTGCTACGGTAAGGGATATTATTTTCTTTCATACTCCTAAATCGAAATTTATTATGGAACTATTGCTTCTATAATTCCTGAAAATATTATATGTTCCATAATAGTTGAACTTCATTATTTCAACTGAACCTTCCTATTTACGTGAACCTTTCTATTGAATTGTAACCGTTATTCTGAACTGTGGATCTTGAATTTCACTCCACATCATGTTGACAATTTGGACATTATTTGAATCTGTACAAAGTAAACTTCCGATACTTATTGTTATCCTATTTCTTCTGTTCATCATTTATATCATTCTAATCATCCAAAAATCAAGCTGTTGTGAATATCTGTGGCCGGGGGCACAGATGTGATATATTTGTTGAACAGATGATAGGTTAAAGGCGATATAATAGGTTAAAGGCGATACATCTGTTCGGTGTCTTTTATGGCACGTGGTGAATGTTCTCTTTGGCCCGTAGTGCAAAGATGAACTGTTGTTTGGTATGATTATGACCAAAGGCTGAATCTGGTATAATCATGACCGTTGGTGTTATATTGAATGTCTTTGGCCCGTAGTGCAAAGATGAACTGTTGATCTGCATGATTATGATCAGGAACTGTGAATTTGTATTATCTTGACTAATGATATTTCAGATGATAAAAGTTGATGATGTTTTTCCTAAAAAGAGAACCGAGTGGACATTATAGTCTGCATTATTCTTCTAATAGATTACTCATTCCGCTGCTATTATTGATCTGAACGTTGTTTAAGAATTTAACTGCAGTTTTTGATATAAACCTTGTAGTCTATTGTATTCTATCAAGAACTCAGCTGTTGAAGACTAATGATAATTTATTCGTCATTATCTTAGTCATGATATTCTTTACTGGGCTATTTGAGCTCACCCTTTCTTTTGTTCCATTGTTTTTCAACAGGAGATGAAAACATAACAGGGTCTAGCCGGGGAATGGAGTGAGGGTCCGAGGAATAGTTATCATAGTCTTCACGTTTTGTAAAATAGTGTGGCAATAATAGAGAAGACTTAGTTGTGTATTATTATACACTGTATTGTTGTACGTTGTGCTTTGTTGTAATAATTTTGTTATAGTATTTTGACGACTCAAGTTTGGGCTGTGTGGGCCCAGATTTGGGGGCGTCACAGTTGGTATCAGAGCTTAGGGATATGGTCTTTAATGGAGATCTGGGGTTAGAACTAGGAGGGGAGAGACGAATAGAATCAATCACTAGTGTGTCCTACCTAAATTAGATTTATTTTTTTTATCTAATGAATCGATTTGAATGTAGGAACATGAAGAGATGAGTCAGTTTATTTGAACTAACATTTATTTTGTGACCACAGTTAATTATGGCATCTGGAAATCAGGAGGTTAATTATGAAATTACCGAAACAAATGTAGCTGCAAAACAAGAGGCGACGAATAATCTTCTTACAAACTCAGAGTTGAATCATTTGCCTAAGGCAAAAATTATGCGTGTTCTATCCAGTAAGGATGAAGGTGAAAGCTCTGCTACAGTCGTTCCAGATCCATTCTTAGAAGCAATTAAAGGAAGTAACGAACTTGCGGAAATTATTGCCTTTAATTTACTCACTAATTGGGAGAGTGATATCACATGGTTATGCTCTATAACAAAGGATCAGAATATATGGACTTTTCATATTAGTCTTTGGGATTTATGGTGTTCCAGCTATGATTTTCAAGATTATTTAAAAATGATGTTTCTATACTTTTGGGCGTTACAATTTAGAGGAATTCAGGTTAAGTTAGTCACTATCGTGGAAACTGCAGTCTATCGAAAATACTATTTTAATGGAAATCATTGGTACCTTACTACTGATGAAGTTGATGAACCCGAGAAACAGTTTGCTAGAAAATTATTCAGTGGTATTCCCATGGTTGAAATACGTGAAGATCCGAATGAAGTATTCGGGATTCGATTTGACGATAACAGTCAAGAAACCGAATGAGGTGATAACCGGTAAGCTATTCATAAATTCTCGTGAAGTCTATGCCATATTAGATACTGGCTCTATCCACTCTTTTATCTCACCTATATGTACTCAACGTTTAAATTTGACTATTGAAAACTTAAATCTTGTCTTATCAGTTGAAACCTCATTGGGAGAAATACCTATTACATTTACTATCTATAAATCTTGCCTAGTTCAAATCAACAACCTCACATTACCTGTTGACCTTATTTCTTTGGAGATGCGTGAATTTGATGTGATTTTAGGAATTGATTGGTTGACTACCCATCATGCTAAAATTGATTGTTTTCATAAGATTATTAGTTTTCATATTCCTAATCAACCTGTCATGCAAATTCAAGCAACTAAACCATTGAAATCTATAACTGTTATTTCTAGCCATAAAGTCATTCGTTTATTGAAAAACGGATGTCAAGCCTTTTTAGCTCATGTCACTGATTTGAACAAAAATACATCAAACTTGAATGATATTCCCATTGTTAATGAGTTTCCTGACGTTTTTCCTGAAGAACTTCCTGGCTTACCCTCAAACCGTGAAATTGAATTTTATATTGATCTTGAACCCGGTACCAAGCCCATTTCCAAAGCCCCATACCGAATGGCTCCCATAGAATGCCAAGAGTTAAAAGTTTAATTATTAGATATTGGTATCATTCGTTCTAGTACAAAACTTATATCGAGCGAGGAATGCGAGAAGAGTTTCCAATAACTCAAGAGGAGACTTGTTTCAGCTCCTGTTCTGACCATACCATCGGGATCGGGAGAATTCGTCATATTTAGCGATGCTTCAGACAAAGGTCTAGGTTGTGTCCTTATGCAACATGGAAAGGTGAGAAAAATTATGAGAAAAATTACCCTACTCATGATCTAGAGTTGGCAGCAGTCGTTTTCGCGTTGAAAATTTGGAGACACTATTTGTACGGAGAAAAAGTGGATATCTATACGGAGCATAAAAGTTTCAAGTATTTCTTCACCTAGAAGGAACTCAACATGCGACAATGACGTTGGCTTGAGCTGTTGAAGGATTATGACCACACAATTCAGTATCACCCGGGAAAGGCGAACGTTGTAGCTGAAGCTTTGAGCAGAAAATCTTATGCAAGTACAAGTGCACTGCTGACAACACAAAAGTGTATTTTGTACGACTTGCAAAAGATGGAGATAGAGCTAAAGACACCAGAGACCCACTCGAAGATTGCTCATGTGCGAGTAGAACCAACTTTAATCAATAAAATTAAAGCTGCTCAAGCTACCGATCCGGAACTGATAAACATGATAAAGAAAGTACAAGAAGGTGCCATTCCCGAAGCAAGAATCGACGAGAAAGGAATACTTCGAGTCAACTCTCGACTATGTGTTCCTAACAATCCTGAATTAAAGCATAAAATCATGATGGAGGCACACAACACGCCGTTTACAATCCACCCAGGAGGTACCAAGATGTATCGAGATCTTCGACATACATTTTGGTGGAACAATATGAAAAGAGAGATTGCGGAGTTTATCTCAAGGTGCCTAACTTGTCAACGTGTCAAGGCAGAGCATCAAGTTCCTAAAGGTCCATTACAATCACTTGAAGTTCCCGAATGGAAGTGGGAACACATCAATATGGACTTCGTGACGGGTCTTCCAAAAGTTTCTCAAGGCTTAGATGCAATTTGGGTGATCGTAGATAGATTGACCAAATCTGCTCATTTCTTGCCTATACGAGAAAACTTTTCACTTGAACGTCTTGCCGGTATGTACATAAATGAGATCGTGAGATTGCATGGCATGCCAGTTTCCATAGTTTCTGATCGAGATCCTAGATTCACTTCACGCTTTTGGATCAGTCTACAAAAAGCTATGGGCACTGAACTACGTTTTAGTTCTGCATACCATCCTCAAATGGACGGACAATCGGAAAGGACGATCCAGACCCTTGAAGATCTTTTGAGACTTTGTGTATTAGACTTCAAAGGAAGTTGGGATAAGTACTTGCCGTTGGTGGAATTTTCTTACAACAACAGTTACCAAGCAAGCATAGGCATGGCTCCATTCGAGGCATTGTATGGAAGGAAGTGTCGCTCTCCAATATGTTGGAATGAGGTAGGAGAAGCAAAATTGTTGGGACCCGAGTTGGTACGCTTGACGACCGAAAAGATCCAAATGATCCGACAACGAATACAGACCGCACAAGAACGACAAAAGAGTTATGCTGATCTTCATCGGAGAGACGAAAGTTTCAACGTCGGAGATCATGTATTCTTACGTGTTTCTCCATGGAAAGGGGTTACGAGATTCGGAAAGAGAGGAAAGCTCAACCCTCGATTTATTGGCCCATTTGAAATCCTCGATCGAATAGGAACCGTAGCCTACAGACTAGCCCTACCACCAAGTATGTCTCGCATCCATAACGTTTTTCACATATCTATGTTACGTAAATATGTGAAGGACCCAAACCACGTCATTGAGTTAGAACCAGACGTTATAGCAGAGGATTTAACATACGAGGAGGGACCTGTTAAGATCCTGGATAAGAAGGAGCAGATCCTACGCTCAAAGGTTATACCTCAAGTTAAGGTTTTATGGAGGAACCAAGATACTGAGGAAATGACCTGGGAGCTAGAATCTGAGATGAAATCTAAGTATCCTTACCTCTTCGATATGTCAGGTACGTCAATTTCGGGGACGAAATTTCATAAGGAGGGGAGGTTGTAAGACACCGAATTTTATGAAATACAAAATTTAATTTTTCTTCATATATATTTTTTTTGAAACAGTAAGTGGTTAAATTAACAAAATTGAAAGTTAAGGATGTTATGTGCAAATTTTATTTTGTCGGACAATATTCGCTTTGTCGGGGAATATTCGTTTGGTCGGGGAATATTCGTGCCGTACGACGGCGCCGAAATAATAAATTATTGGTGGACCCCACAACGGAATATTTGTCGGATATAGAAAACGACAGAAGTAACCTTTTTAAATAAAAATAGTCAACGGAACTGTTAAAATACCGGTGATAAAAGAATAGTAGCATACGGTAGTTTATGGTATTTTCTGTAGCACACGGTACTCTACAGTAACACACGGTATTGCATAGTGTCTCATATTATTGGTCTGATAATTGACACCGTAACTGTTACGCATCATTTCATCGATAATTGTCACTGCATAATATTTTATATTATCAATTCAATAATTGTTGTTACACAGTATTTTGCATTATTGAATCAATAATTGTCATTACACAGTAACGTATGCTTTATTTTACATTATTGTTATCTCTATTATGATGTTATTTAAACAGTTGTATTTCATTAATTTATTGACTTGATATCTAAGAGCTAACTATACTGTATTTATAACAATTAGTCATAATAATTGAATTGATAAAGTTATTTGTTTATAATATAAAGTTAGGTGATTATTAGGTGATATGAAATGAATGGTGTAGATTAAAGTTGAATAATTGAATTGATTTGTTTATAATATAAAGTTAGGTGATTATTAGGTAATATGAAATGAATGGTGTAGATTAAAGTGTGAATTATTGTTGAATAATTAAATTGATTTGTTTATAATATAAAGTTAGGTGATTATTAGGTGATATGAAATGAATGGTGTAGATTAAAGATAATATAATATTTGAAATAGATGGTGTAGATTAAAAGATGATCTTTAAATGAATGGTTTAGATTAAATGAATGATGAGATTTTTGGCTATAAATAGAAGCCTTAACTTAAGGATTTTTCATAAACTTCCTTACTTGTTCTTTCTTTCTCTCTCTAAATACTTCTTGTGAAAGTTCTCTCTAAGTGTGCTTAAGTCATCTTGAGTTTTTGTGAAGATCTATAAGTATACGTGTACTGTTCAAGTTAATCAACCTCATTTAAATCAATATCCAGTCACGTGTTACGGTAAGGGATACCATCTTCTTTCATACTCTTAAAATTACTACTCGTAAGGGATACCATCTTTTTCATCTTCCATTATTCAAACATACTATGGTAAGGGATTATCATTATTTGATTCTCGATAATAATATTGTTTCTTCCTTACTCATAAGACGTGCCTTTTATTTCCATGTATTAAATTGTGGGAATAACCTTACGGAGCGGATTGCCGCCTGTTGGTGAATAACCTTTCGTATTCATTCATTATTAATCTCTGAGAATAACCTTACGGAGCGGATTGCCGCCTGTTTGGTGAATAACTCTTTGTACTCAAATTCTATTAAATTGTGGGAATAACCTTACGGAGCGGATTGCCGCCTGTTGGTGAATAACCCTTTGTATTAATTTCCTTCACCTTTTGTTAATCAAACCTGCTACGGTAAGGGATATTATTTTCTTTCATACTCCTAAATCGAAATTTATTATGGAACTATTGCTTCTATAATTCCTGAAAATATTATATGTTCCATAATAGTTGAACTTCATTATTTCAACTGAACCTTCCTATTTACGTGAACCTTTCTATTGAATTGTAACCGTTATTCTGAACTGTGGATCTTGAATTTCACTCCACATCATGTTGACAATTTGGACATTATTTGAATCTGTACAAAGTAAACTTCCGATACTTATTGTTATCCTATTTCTTCTGTTCATCATTTATATCATTCTAATCATCCAAAAATCAAGCTGTTGTGAATATCTGTGGCCGGGGGCACAGATGTGATATATTTGTTGAACAGATGATAGGTTAAAGGCGATATAATAGGTTAAAGGCGATACATCTGTTCGGTGTCTTTTATGGCACGTGGTGAATGTTCTCTTTGGCCCGTAGTGCAAAGATGAACTGTTGTTTGGTATGATTATGACCAAAGGCTGAATCTGGTATAATCATGACCGTTGGTGTTATATTGAATGTCTTTGGCCCGTAGTGCAAAAATGAACTGTTGATCTGCGTGATTATGATCAGGAACTGTGAATTTGTATTATCTTGACTAATGATATTTCAGATGATAAAAGTTGATGATGTTTTTCCTAAAAAGAGAACCGAGTGGACATTATAGTCTGCATTATTCTTCTAATAGATTACTCATTCCGCTGCTATTATTGATCTGAACGTTGTTTAAGAATTTAACTGCAGTTTTTGATATAAACCTTGTAGTCTATTGTATTCTATCAAGAACTCAGCTGTTGAAGACTAATGATAATTTATTCGTCATTATCTTAGTCATGATATTCTTTACTGGGCTATTTGAGCTCACCCTTTCTTTTGTTCCATTGTTTTTCAACAGGAGATGAAAACATAACAGGGTCTAGCCGGGGAATGGAGTGAGGGTCCGAGGAATAGTTATCATAGTCTTCACGTTTTGTAAAATAGTGTGGCAATAATAGTGAAGACTTAGTTGTGTATTATTATACACTGTATTGTTGTACGTTGTGCTTTGTTGTAATAATTTTGTTGTAGTATTTTGACGACTCAAGTTTGGGCTGTGTGGGCCCAGATTTGGGGGCGTCACAATTTGTATTGCCCAACTTATTTCCCAAATTCTGCAAAGTTTGATGGAGTTGGAAAATAAAGAGAATCACAATAGTTCCAAATGACTAAAGGAATAGAGGCAATCAGTTTTAGATAAAACAAACCTTGAAAAAACAAGTGGCTTTAGTGAGTACATAATAATGTGTACTTGCCCAATACTTGATTATTTTAGTGGGTTCTCAATTCACCCACTAGGCCTTGTTTTACTTGTTTTCACAACACTTATAAATATGCATGTCATTTCCTTGTATCCAACACATTCAGTCCAACTATCACCTATATTCTTTTGTGGAAACCTCAATATCAACTTCATAGCTATATTTCCTTCAGCAAGAAAAATGAAGGTAGGTGCTTAGTATGGCCTCTAAAACTTCTACTTCTACTTCTACTGCGTGATATGGGGCGAACAGAGGGGTGTCGATACTGGATTTTGTTCTGAGAAGGCTACCGATTCTCACATATTAATGCAAGTAGCATTGCGCAAGAGTAAGAAGATGCAAATGAAGGCTATGCTGGGGCTTTTGACTACTGGAGCTTCTACAACAACAGTAATCATATACTTGGAGCATAAGGGCGATATCAGGGATTGCCATCTGCCAACAATTTAACTCTTTTTGCGAGCACGTAGCTGGTTCTCTGATTGGATCATTTGCAGGAATTATAGTATTTATACTGCTGGTCTTGCTGTCTGTTGTAGCTTTTTCTCGACGTTGATTGTACACAGTAGTGACCATACATTGTAGTGTGTATTATTTCTTTGGAGTTCTGTAGTTGTTATTTCACCTATTTTTCAACTCCCCATTCGAATTCAGTATGTATTATTTCTTTTGAGTTCTGTAGTTGTTATTTCTTTTATTATACTTTTTCTTTTTCACTTTCTATTTCTGTGGAATTGAAGAAATATAATATAATTGTGTGATGATTTTAAGTAATGAAACAAGCAAGGTTAATATGAGAAGAGTTTTCACCTTTTCGCAGGTCTAAGCCAGCCTTTTGTTGAATTTGTTTGAGGTTTTGAATCTAGCAAGAAATGTATGAGAGCTTTGTTGTTAGCTTCAATTGGACTAAACCCAGGTTGTTTTCGTACCCCATTATCATCCATTAACTTCCTCACCCTCTGAACCCCAACCCACTGACCCCGTGAAGCATATGCATGGTCACCACTCTCAACCATCTCAATTTTAGTAACGACTCATTTGCTCGTCTCTCCAGTTCAACATTATTATAAACTCTACATGCTCCAAGCAGAGTCCTCCAAACGATACCGTATAGTTCTATTGTCATTGTATCTATATAACTCAAATACTTCATTCAGTAGCACCTCGTTAAATGTACTCCGTAAATTGTAATCATCGCATTCCAAGAAACCAAACCGGCCTTTCATAAACATCTGCCTCGCAGTATCCAAATCCCCTCCCTCTCCTTGCATAGCCTGCTGACCAAGGGGCAATATCGCTTTTTGCCATTTCATCAAAAAGCAAACTCGCAACTCTTATGTCTCCACCATTAGCATGAAAATAAATAAGGATAATATTTGTAGCAAATGTATTCATTGCAACACATTTACTAACGCAAATAGGTTGTCTATATTGGGTCTTATCCCACAGTCCATTTCGTTTGGTGCGCTCATATAAGGCTTCCAAGTTCAATAAGTCTGGGCTCACCGTCTTACCACTTAAGGCACTAACTGTTTATCATATCCAAGACTAATTTGTGTGGTAATTCTATTAAGAGGTGTGACTACTATAAATACAAGGTGGACAATAGAATTACGGGATACAATATTTTAGCCTACTAAATTCTTACTTCTATTGTTAACATATCTTGAAGCCTATTCTTGGTTTTACATCGGAAGTATCCCACGACCCAAGCCGTCAAGTAAATTCTGATAGTTCTTTCTGTGTTGGTTTATGTCTAAGTCGTTGATTGAACGTGTGGACAAATTCGAGCATTAACTCCCATGCTTTGTAACCTTAGAATGAATCACACTACCCATATTAACCCAAGAATGCTTAGTCCAAGCCTTGAATTGAACGGAAATGTACAGTTATTGGGATGAAAGTTTTGTTTATCCACATAGAGATAAATAACCATTAGTGGGTTAGGGATTTGAACTGAGCCTCTAATCATGCTATTTGTCACAGGGGTCGACGTTTACCTTGAATTTTTTCCCTTGTGATGGCCTGGTCTGTCTAGCACAACCAGTCAGCCAACCCCCAAAAGCATTGTTTATGCTAAGCAGCACACACACACCACATTTGTTTATGATCCCTACACATTCACTCGTGTATAATTCACACCCCAACCCGTATGTATATAATACTGAATAAAAACACAATTATAAGTAAGCAAAAATGGACAACCCACAATTTACATGCTAAAACACCCAACCTTTATTGAACCCGATCAATACAAGGACTCAGCCCAGGGGCTTACTTACACTAGACAACCATATGCCTAGTTAGCATATTTCCCACAGAGTATGCACCAAGCATTCACTCATGTTCTCACACACTATATCCCTTTTAGTGCACCAAGCACCACAAATATATAGTTACATGGTCAATTGATACCCCCCCAACTGTCAAAAGGTCTGCAACAATAAAGTGCTGCCAATATAGGGGTGACAGTTCCCCAACTGTCCATGACTGATTTAACTGTCAACTAGTGCCTCCAAGTTATCAGCCACGCACCATTGATTCTCAACACTGCAAATTACTGCCAAACCACTTTTCCACTATTGGTAACAGCTCACAATTGCTATGGATGCTAGCCCCCAACTGATGTTACGCACAAATGGGTTTCAACAACACAAACTGCCATCTGGACCTTCTTACTATTGGTAATTGCTCACAACTGCTTTACACATATTGTTCTCAACTGCTGCCTCCACTTCCTGACACGTTGTCCCATTGTTCTGTGCAATCTGGACACACCAAACTGCATCCCAACTGCTCCTTGACCTAGCCCAAGTGGCAGCCCAAACCAACTGTGCACGCAAGCTCGATCTAGCTTCCATAACATGCATCAGCCTTGCATGCTGAGCACAAGCGTCAAGTCTTGGTCTTTTTAGCCACCACCAAATGTTGCACCATATCGACACACCAATGTTTCCAACCATTGCCTTTAATGTTTGCCCACACGTGCAAGACATGCTTGCCATTGCACACACACAACCCACATGATACCAACATTCAATGTCAAGCTATTCCTTGACCCAAGCCACCGATTTGTATGTTGGCATTGTTGTTAAGGGGGCCCAACAATGCCTAAACATGCCTCATGCTTCAACCATAACAACCTGCCTATGACCCGTTAGACTTCACGGACCACCCCTCCCCTATAATAGCACTTGAGAGAAAATTCAATATGCCACCAACAGACGCCCAACGCGCTTGACCAGCCATAATGTATATCTCCTGGATATACTAGTTTAACCGTTGCCTTGTCATGCGATACTTTGCCCACGCCAGTTGAGTGTCAAAACCCAATCTTGGTTCACCGTCCAACTAACGAACGAGTCAAGTCCCATGTCAAGCCAACAAGGGTCTAACAGTATTTCACATGAAGAGGTCAGCTTCGGGAGAAATTATTGAATGCACTGAAAGCAAAACTACAGTTTGCTTCTCCCTCTCACAACACCATAGGGTCCACAAGTGGTGGATCCCTCGTGGACCCCACAGTATTGTTAGAGGGAGGAGCAAACTGTAACTTTGCTTTTAGTGCATCCAATAATTTATCCTGCTTCAATAATTTGAACGAACAGTTGGTGGGCGTAATGTATGATGGATGAGTTTTCTTAGCGCACAACGGTCGGAGTTGAGTCCAATTATGATCATGGAGTTGTTTTAGACTCGGAAATTTGTGCATTTTCACCATAGAATCTACGGTTGGTGACTGAGCTTCCGGACTTCCGGTTGTTCTCTTTCGTATCACTTGCATTTCCTTTTCTTTAATGAACGCAGTGCTTTCTGTTGAATTGGCGGCTAAACCCAACGCTGATTATATTGAAATGGAACATGATCCAACAAGGCTTTGGCCCATTTATTGCCTAACTTGCTCTCATTTGTTTATTTTTGCATTTTAACCATTGTGTAAAGGAAATACTAGTCTATAGACGCCTTAATTTTTTATTTTTTTTTTCTCTTGGTCATGTCATGAGAAAAAGACTAGGATTATTAAAATTCGACCCACGTGTTCAGACTTCTTAATACAATAATTATTATGAATAAAATAATTATCTAATTAATTGTCATAACTTTTTAGTACGAGTTTTAGTTTTTTAAATTAATTTAATTTTGAAAAAAAAACTATGTTAAAAAATAACAAGTTGTATTAGTAAAAGAAAATAAAACGGTAGAACTCTCAGAGTAGAACTCTAATATCACTGTAGATGGAGTAAATTTTTTTCGTAAAGCTGATTGGATGTTTAAATTAAACAACAAGTGATCGGAATTATTTCAAACTTTAAATTATCATCACATATATATATATATATATATATATATATATATATATATATATATATATATATATATATATATATACACGAGCGCAGAAACATATAGGAAAACAGCTCCTAGTAAATTTGAAACTGAGAAATTCATGTATGAAATAACATCTTGACAAACCCCAAGCGGTTGGCCTGGTGGTTAAGAAAATTTGCTCTCTTCCTTAATTTTCAGAAAAATAACATCTTGAATGATTGATCGGAAAAATTAAAAATTCAAGATTTTCATAAAGATGAAAAAAAATATAACACCTCAGAATTAATCAACTAATGGCTGCCGACATGTTGTTTATCCTTTTAACTACATACCTTTTTTAAAATCATAATTTCAACATCGAGAAATATATATTTTTTTTCACAATAATAAAATTTCCTTAGCCAAATCCAATTGCGTAATGCAAAATGAGTAAAACCCAACGTAGCATACGTCAGGAATATTCATGCAGGCACGCAAAACACACTAGACTGATATAGTCTGAATATGAATATATGTTGCATTAATTAACAAACAAGTAGCTCAGCCTCTTTTGAGTTTTAAGATTTAAATATATGTATGTTGTTTGTCAAACCTTAGACCAGACCAAAGTCATCGATCTGCCGGTAAATTGGCTGGCTCAAATCCAGTGGAATGGCACCGCCATCGTGCTCGCCCTACTACGGTCCTAGTAGCTAGGTCAAGTCTTTATTTTGGCATAGTTCTAGTTTCTCACTTGAAGCCGAATATGGCCAAAAAGAATAGGTGGATCCATAGTAACTGCATGGCTTATGCAAGTCGTTACTTATATTTAATAAAGAATCATAGAGATTAATTAGACATAAAATTCCATTTTTATAGGTTTTTTTTCCGGACAATACCACGTACACAATTTTGGAATACAAATTAAAACACAAACTTTCATCTAACCATTAAAAAATGGGGCCGAATTTTCGTGCCAAACCTAACTTTTTAATGGTTTAGATAGGAGTTTGTGTTCCAATTTATGTACTTAGACGACTTATACGTTTTTTTAACCATTAAATTGAAGACTAATTGACCATTTATTATGAGAAAAATATTAAGAGAATTATTATTAAATTTTACAAACTCTGGGAACAATATTAGGGAAAATCAATTCATTCAATTAGAATGATAAAATAATTAAAAATAATTATCAGAGACATGTCGTATTTCGCATCCAATTAGCATATATGCAATTATTATGACCATAATAAACGAAAACAACTCACTACATAGAGAATTCAAGCCCCCAAAATGAGAAAACTGGTTCCCACAAGAATGACGAAAGACCTTGAAATCTAACTCCAAACTAGAGAAAACAAATCCTAGAAAATGGAAAAATAAGCTCGGTAGAGGGATCAAGAAACAAACAACCAAATAACAAATTAATGATAACAAAAAAAATCCAAAGAGAGCCTCTTCAAAAGAAAAAGATACCCTCTCTAAATCTAAATTTAAAATGTTGAAGGTCGTTAAGGTTTCCGACTAACAAGAAAATAGTGAAAAGAAATAAAAGAGAAAAGAAGATTAACGTTTTATACTCCTAATAATCAAAAGGGAGAAGAGAATTAGGTAAAATGTACCTAGGCAAACGTTTTTCTGAAAATAAAACTATGTTCTCATGCAAACTTTAAAATCATGGAAGAAAAATTAAAATTCTAATGGACTCTTATTTTTGAGATAAATGACTTATACAAAAAAAAAAAAAAAATTATCCCGTATTTGTGAATTTTATTTTGGAAGAGGAAAATTTATTATTTCTATAGTAAAATGAAAGCAATTTTTTTTTTCCTTTCCATCATTTTTCTTCCTTCCAAAATAAAACTCACAAACACATCCTTAATTGTCAGCGTCTTCAGTTACCTTTTGTGATCTAGTTAATTAAGTCTCTATCCCGTTTTATTATCAGTGGAAAACATTAGATTGTCTTTTGCAAGGAATTAATATATATATATATATATATATATATATATATATATATATATATATATATATATATATATATATATATATACTTGTCCATGTTTGAATAGTGTAGATATATACAACATGTTTTTCCATAAATAGTGAAACAGTTCAAGCTTATCTCCTATTAATCTTTGTAATGTTGTAGCAATATATTAGACAATATATATAATGAATGAGATTCCACGTATAATGCTTTCTTCCTAATCACGGGCTAATCAAGGGGTCTGAATGACTTGAATTCTGATTGAATGAACTATTACCTAAATACCCTTAAACATTATAAAATTTTACTTCCAGCATCCTCTCAACAATGACATATCTCCCTCCTTCTATATCTCTCTTCACTTGACAGATTTTTTCCATCTCTTCCATGCTCTATCTATTCAAATCTTCATGTGAAGACACGGAGGCATAAATTCATAAAAGATGAAAGCAAGTAAGATCATAAAGGCACGAAGGAGACTGTGGCCGGAGATGGCGGCAAAGTAGGCAATTGATCTTATTATTACAAACTCGTATGCAAAAAGTCTAAATTTGGTGACGAGGGTTTTGGGTCTTCGGATTTAGAGCTACAGCGAGAGCTCACTGTTGCTGTTGTACTGGAAATTTTGAAACACCCCGAGTTAATTCGGAGAAGTCAGACATTTGACAAACTTTGATTGCTTGGACTTTTCACAATTTTTAATCCTTAATTAAAAGGCAAAAAGTTTAAGCGCTACGTACTTAATTAAACTCACTTAATTTTTATATTAAATTTTTTTCAAAGTTTTCATTATGTTTGCATATTTATAATTACTAGAAATTTGTTAAAAACAATTCGGGGTTAGAATGAAAAATTTGTGTTATTCAAATATTTCAGACAAATTAATTATCAAACATGTTTATTCATTCAGTTTTAGTTTCAAACATAATTTTTATTTTATTAAGGTCATTCAAATATATTTAGAGTATTCAGAATTTTTTATTTAATTTTATCAAATTGTCTTAAGTACGATTATTATAGTATAATATCCAATTTATATATATATATATTAAAAAATTATTTGTAAAATTTATAAGTTTTTAAAATATATTTATTTTTAATTGTATAAATATTTAATTTAATAGTTGTGACCTAAGTATTTTATTTTACACTATTATCATTAACATAAACGTTTGCGAGACAAATTGAGCATTTGAACGTAAAGAGTTGAATCCATTTTTGCCGCTTGGTGTCCCCTACCCGTGGCCTCAATGTTTGAACAGAAGAGACATGGCCCACATAGCCGATGCCAGCTTATCACAATATCTCCCAATTTATTAACTACAATATTCCTAGTTTCCTACTATTGGTAGAGTTAGGTTTAACGTTGTACTTTTTTTCCAGCTAACCAATCAGATCGCTCTAAAGTTTCAGTTGTGATTTCCGTCGGCACTGTCCATTGCTTTTTTCGGCTCCCCATACGCTATTTGACTTTCTGACTAATTCTCAGCCGTCAGATGCTTATAGTATCGGAAACGACTGAAATTCCTCAAATTAGCTAGACATGGCACGGTAGAATATTATTAAATTATTAACTCTTTCCTCATATGGACTATGGAATGGGTACTTTTTGTTTGGGCATTACTGAGTTTAAGTCCTTAATTAAGTATAAATACGTTTAGTGATGATAATACATTGAGGAATTTAGTCAAGAAGTCAAAAGTTGGTAGGTAGTTAAAAAAAGGAGGAGGGTATTTTTGGTATTAAGTGGCAGATACTTGATAGATAATTACCGAGTATCAGCTGCTTAATTAAAACTTTAATTAATAATGGATAAGACAAGATTGAGAGGAATCTAAAATTAGTATCCAAGTACAATGTTATCCCGTGACAAGTTAACTAATTGAATATTAATACTCCTATGTTAACAAACAAATACTCATTTTAATGATAGTATTTTATATTAACGAGATCCACGAAAGTTTTAAAATAATACTTTTAATTTATAATTACTACTCTCTCTGTTTTTTAGAAGAATTAATGACGGAATCCTCAACGTACTGTCAAGATGATGCGGTATCATGAAGTCCTATAAATGAATTTTAGTTATTTTAACTAATCTTAAATGAATTTTTGAATCGTAATATACGAACAGTTCAATGATGGGAGTCTTTGTCATTTATTTTAACTGGACACTTTTGGTCAGAATTGACTCAAGTTTTATTATCCAATCCAAATTATTTTGGAACGGAATTTTGTAGTAAGTCTGAGGTGAACAAGTGCAAAAAGCAGATATATTTTGTCAGCTAAAGCAGATATATTTTGTCGGCATATAGCTCCGACTGGCGCCCAACTAAGACGTTTTGTACGACGTATGGTACAATAGGCTGATCACCTAGCGTACACCTATGGAATGTTTTCAGTCTTTGTGATTGATAAACACTCTGTTTATAAGTATTTACAGGGATAAATACTATTTATTCGGAATTCAGTTAATTCCTTTCGGATGTTCACGATCTTGATGATCTCTCAGCATAGTATGAAAGTTTTAATGAATATTTTGATTTTCAATTTATTCTTCTGTAAGATATTGATTTTCAATTTATTCTTCTGTAATATATTCCATTGTTCTGGAATTATGAGTTTAGAAGTATGAACTTCCTAGAAAAGGGTAGTCGTAGAATGTGATGAGTGAAGATATATATTCAGAGATGAAAATTTGTTAGAAATGAGTATGATGAAATTTCGGGGACGAAATTCTTATAAGAAGGGGTGAATGTAATATCCCAGATATTTTCAAAATTTTAAATAATATCTTAATTGATTTTATTAAAGGTTTAGGTTTAAAACCTAGAATTTGAGAAGTAAGATGTGTAAAAAATGGGTAAACATTTTTTTAAACATAATTTATTTGTTAGAAATTAAATGTGAGAATATTGTATTGATGCATGTAGAGAATTTATTAAGCAAATAAATTCAATTGAGAAGTGAAGGTGAATATATATATATATACCTAGAGTTGAGTTTGCTAGTCAAACAAGATTGTGACGCCCCCAAATCTGGGCCCACACAGCCCAAACTTGAGTCGTCAAAAGACTACAACAAAATTATTACAACAAAGCACAACGTACTACAATACAGTGTATAATAATACACAACTAAGTCTTCACTATTATTGCCACACTATTTTACAAAACGTGAAGACTATGATAACTATTCCTCGGACCCTCACTCCATTCCCCGGCTAGACCCTGTTATGTTTTCATTTCCTGTTGAAAAACAATGGAACAAAAGAAAGGGTGAGCTCAAATAGCCCAGTAAGAAATATCATGACTAAGATAATGACGAATAAATTATCATTAGCCTTCAACAGTTGAGTTCTTGATAGAATACAATAGAATACAAGGTTTATATCAAAAACTGCAGTTAAATTCTTAAACAATGTTCAGATCAATAATAGCAGCGGAATGAGCAATCTATTAGAAGAATAATGCAGATTATAATGTCCACTCGCTTCTCTTTTTCGTAAAAACATCATCAACTTTTATCATCTGAAATACCATTAGTCATGATAATAAAAATTCACAGTTCCTGATCATAATCATGCAAATCAACGGTTCATCTTTGCACTACGGGCCAAAGATATTTAATTTAGCACCAGCGGTCATGATTATACCAGATTCAGCCTTTGGTGATAATCATACCAAACAACAGTTCATCTATGCACTACGGGCCAAAGAGAACTTTCACCACGTGCCATAAAAGACACCGAACAGATGTATCGCCTTTAACCTATTATATCGCCTTTAACCTATCATCTGTTCAACAAATATATCACATATGTGCCCCCGACCACAGATATTCACAACAGTTTGATTTTTGGATGATTAGAATGATATAAATGATGAACAGAAGAAATAGGATAACAATAAGTATCGGAAGTTTACTTTGTACAGATTCAAATAATGTCCAAATTGTCAACATGATGTGGAGTGAAATTTAAAAATGATATTCAAGATCCACAGTTCAGAATAACGGTTACAATTCAATAGAAAGGTTCACGTAAATAGGAAGGTTCAGTTGAAATAATGAAGTTCAACTATTATGGAACATATAATATTTTCAGGAATTATAGAAGCAATAGTTCCATAATAAATTTCGATTTAGGAGTATGAAAGAAAATAATATCCCTTACCGTAGCAGGTTTGATTAACAAAAGGTGAAGTAAATTAATACAAAGGGTTATTCACCAACAGGCGGCAATCCGCTCCGTAAGGTTATTCCCACAATTTAATAGAATTTGAGTACAAAGAGTTATTCACCAAACATGCGGCAATCCGCTCCGTAAGGTTATTCTCAGAGATTAATAATGAATGAATACGAAAGGTTATTCACCAACAGGCGGCAATCCGCTCCGTAAGGTTATTCCCACAATTTAATACATGGAAATAAATGGCACATCTTATGAGTAAGAAAGAAACAATATTATTTTCGAGAATCAAATAATGATAATCCCTTACCATAGTACGTTTGAATAATGGAAGATGAAAAAGATGGTATCCCTTACCTCAACACGTGACTGAATATTGATTTAAATGAGGTTGATTAACTTGAACAGTACACGTATACTTATAGATCTTCACAAATACTCAAGATGACTTAAGCACACTTAGAGAGAACTTTCACAAGAAGTATTTAGAGAGAGAAAAAAAGAACAAGTAAGGAAGTTTATGAAAAATCCTTAAGTTAAGTCTTCTATTTATAGCAAAAAATCTTATCATTCCTTTAATCTAAACCATTCATTTAAAAAAATCATCTTTTAATCTACACCATCCATTTCAAATTTTATATTATCTTTAATCTACACCATTCATTTCATATCACCTAACTTTATATTATAAACAAATTAATTCAATTATTCAATAATAATTCACACTTTAATCTACACCATTCATTTCGTATTACCTAATAATCACCTAACTTTATATTATAAACAAATCAATTCAATTATTCAACAATAATTCACACTTTAATCTACACCATTCATTTCATATTACCTAATAATCACCTAACTTTATATTATAAACAAATAACTTTATCAATTCAATTATTATGACTAATTGTTATAAATACAGTATAGTTAGCTCTTAGATATCAAGTCAATAAATTAATGAAATACAACTGTTTAAATAACATCATAATAGAGATAACAATAATGTAAAAGAAAGCATACGTTACTGTGTAATGACAATTATTGATTCAATAATGTGAATTACTGTGCATATGTTACTGTGACAATTATTAGGTTCAATAATTTTAAAAACAGTGCAGCAACAATTATTGACTCAATGATATAAAATACAGTGTAATGACAATTATTAAATCAATAATGCAAAATACTGTGTAACAACAATTATTGAATTGATAATATAAAATATTATGCAGTGACAATTATCGATGAAATGATGCGTAACAGTTACGGTGTCAATTATCAGACCAATAATATGAGACACTATGCAATACCGTGTGTTACTGTAGAGTACCGTGTGCTACAGAAAATACCAAAAACTACCGTATGCTACTATTCTTTTATCACCGGTATTTTAACAGTTCCGTTGACTATTTTTATTTAAAAAGATTATTTCTGTCGTTTTCTATATCCGACAAATATTCCGTTGTGGGATCCACCAATAATTTGTTATTTCGGCGCCGTCGTACGACACGAATATTCCCCGACCAAACGAATATTCCCCGACAAAGCGAATATTGTCCGACAAAATAAAATTTGCAGATAACATCCTTAACTTTTAACTTGATCGATTTAACCACTTACTGTTTCAAAAAAAATATATATGAAGAAAAATTAAATTTTGTATTTCATAAAATTCGGGGTCTTACAACCTCCCCTCCTTATGAAATTTCGTCCCCGAAATTGACGTACCTGACATATCGAAGAGGTAAGGATACTTAGATTTCATCTCAGATTCTAGCTCCCAGGTCATTTCCTCAGTATCTTGGTTCCTCCATAAAACCTTGACTTGAGGTATAAACTTTGAGCGTAGGATCTGCTCCTTCATATCCAGGATCTTAACAGGTACCTCCTCGTATGTTAAATCCTCTGCTATAACGTCTGGTTCTAACTCAATGACGTGGTTTGGGTCCTTCACATATTTACGTAACATAGATATGTGAAAAACGTTATGGATGCGAGACATACTTGGTGGTAAGGCTAGTCTGTAGGCTACAGTTCCTATTCGAACGAGGATTTCAAATGGGCCAATAAATCGAGGGTTGAGCTTTCCTCTCTTTCCGAATCTCGTAACCCCTTTCCATGGAGAAACACGTAAGAATACATGATCTCCGACGTTGAAGCTTTCGTCTCTCCGATGAAGATCAGCATAACTCTTTTGTCGTTCTTGTGCGGTCTGTATTCGTTGTCGGATCATTTGGATCTTTTCGGTCGTCAAGCGTACCAACTCGGGTCCCAACAATTTTGCTTCTCCTACCTCATTCCAACATATTGGAGAGCGACACTTCCTTCCATACAAAGCCTCGAATGGAGCCATGTCTATGCTTGCTTGGTAACTGTTGTTGTAAGAAAATTCCACCAATGGCAAGTACTTATCCCAACTTCCTTTGAAGTCTAATACACAAAGTCTCAAAAGATCTTCGAGGGTCTGGATCGTCCTTTCCGATTGTCCGTCCGTTTGAGGATGGTATGCAGAACTAAAACGTAGTTCAGTGCCCATAGCTTTTTGTAGACTGATCCAAAAGCGTGAAGTAAATCTAGGATCTCGATCAGAAACTATGGAAACTGGCATGCCATGCAATCTCACGATCTCATTTATGTACATACCGGCAAGACGTTCAAGTGAAAAGTTTTCTCGTATAGGCAAGAAATGAGCAGATTTGGTCAATCTATCTACGATCACCCAAATTGCATCTAAGCCTTGAGAAACTTTTGGAAGACCCGTCACGAAGTCCATATTGATGTGTTCCCACTTCCATTCGGGAACTTCAAGTGATTGTAATGGACCTTTAGGAACTTGATGCTCTGCCTTGACACGTTGACAAGTTAGGCACCTTGAGATAAACTCCGCAATCTCTCTTTTCATATTGTTCCACCAAAATGTATGTCGAAGATCTCGATACATCTTGGTACCTCCTGGGTGGATTGCAAACAGCGTGTTGTGTGCCTCCATCATGATTTTATGCTTTAATTCAGGATCGTTAGGAACACAGAGTCGAGAGTTGACTCGAAGTATTCCTTTCTCGTCGATTCTTGCTTCGGGAATGGCACCTTCTTGTACTTTCTTTATCATGTTTATCAGTTCCGGATCGGTAGCTTGAGCAGCTTTAATTTTATCGATTAAAGTTGGTTATACTCGCACGTGAGCAATCTTCGAGTGGGTCCCTGGTGTCTTTAGCTCTATCTCCATCTTTTGCAAGTCGTACAAAATACACTTTTGTATTGTCAGCAGTGCACTTGTACTTGCATAAGATTTTCTGCTCAAAGCCTCAGCTACAACGTTCGCCTTTCCCGGGTGATACTGGATTGTGTGGTCATAATCCTTTAACAGCTCAAGCCAACGTCGTTGTCGCATGTTGAGTTCCTTCTGGGTGAAGAAATACTTGAGACTTTTATGATCCGTATAGATATCCACTTTTTCTCCGTACAAGTAGTGTCTCCAGATCTTCAACGCGAAAACGACTGCTGCCAACTCTAGATCATGAGTAGGATAATTTTTCTCATAATCTTTGAGTTGTCGAGAGGCGTAGGCTATAACATTTCCATGTTGCATAAGGACACAGCCTAGACCTTTGCCAGAAGCATCGCTGTAGATAACAAATTCTCCTGATCCTGATGGTATGGTCAGAACAGGAGCTGAAACCAGTCTCGTCTTGAGTTCTTGGAAACTTTTCTCGCATTCCTCGCTCCATATGAATTTTGTGCTTTTCGGAGTAAGCTGCGTTAATGGAGTGGCGATTCGAGAAAATCCTTCTACGAATCTCCGATAATAACCAGCTAGACCCAGAAAACTTCGGACTTCGGTTACTGTTTTGGGTTGTTCCCAATTTAGTACCGTTTCAATCTTCGCAGGATCGACTGATATTCCTCGACTAGAAATCACATGCCAAGAAACGCGACCTCCTCAAGCCAAAACTCACATTTCTTCAACTTGGCATATAATTTATTTTCACGGAGCTTTTGTAGTATCAATCTCAGGTGTTGTTCATGATCCTCGCGACTCTTGGAGTATATGAGGATGTCATCAATAAAGACAACCACAAAATGATCCAAATGTTCCTTGAATATCCGGTTCATTATGTCCATGAAAGCTGCATGAGCATTAGTTAGTCCAAAAAGCATGACTAAGAACTCATAATGCCCATAACGAGTTCTGAAAGCAGTCTTTGGAATGTCCTCAGCTTTAACCTTTAACTGATGATATCCAGAACGGAGATCAATCTTTGAGAAATGTTGAGCGCCTTGCAATTGATCAAACATGTCATCAATCCGAGGTAACGGGTACCTGTTCTTGATGGTGACATGGTTCAATTCTCGGTAGTCAATGCACAATCTCATACTCCCGTCTTTCTTCTTCACAAATAGAACAGGAGCACCCCAAGGTGATGCACTCGGACGAATGAAACCGGTATCCAACAATTCCTGTAGTTGGACTTTTAACTCTTGAAGTTCAATGGGAGCCATTCGGTAGGGAGCTTTGGAAATGGGCTTGGTACCGGGTTCAAGATCAATATAAAAATCAATTTCACGGTTTGGGGGTAAGCCAGGAAGTTCTTCAGGAAAAACGTCAGGAAACTCATTAACAATGGGAATATCATTCAAGTTTGATGTATTTTTGTTCAAATCAGTGACATGAGCTAAAAAGGCTTGACATCCGTTTTTCAATAAACGAATGGTTTTATGGCTAGAAATAACAGTTATAGATTTCAATGGTTTAGTTGCTTGAATTTGCATGACAGGTTGATTAGGAATATGAAAACTAATAATCTTATGAAAACAATCAATTTTAGCATAATGGGTAGTCAACCAATCAATTCCTAAAATCACATCAAATTCACGCATCTCCAAAGAAATAAGGTCAACAGGTAATGTGAGGTTGTTGATTTGAACTAGGCAAGATTTATAGACAGTAGATGTAATGGTCATTTCTCCTAATGGGGTTTCAACTGATAAGTCAAAGTCCAAGTTTTCAGGAGTTAAGTTTAAACGCTGAGCACATGCAGGTGAGATAAAAGAATGGGTAGAGCCAGTATCTAACAAAGCGTAGACTTCACGAGAATTTATGAATAGCTTACCGGTTATCACCTCGTTCGAGTTTCGTGCCATTTGGGATGTCACAACAAAAACTCTCCCTTGAACTACAGATTTTCCCTTATCCGCGCTAGCTTTTGGTATCATCATTGCAGCTGGACTTGATTTTGTGGCAGGACAAAACCGCGCAAGATGACCCTCTTTCCCACAACTGTAGCACTTTTTGGACTGCTGTGTACAGTTTGGGCTGATGTGACCTTCCTGACCACACCTATAGCATCTCACTGGTGGTCGATCTTCTCCCCTTAAAACTGGGGTCAGTGATGGTGCTGGTACTGGTGCTGGTGCCCTTCCATAATTATTATGGAATCTCTTTCTTTTGAAATTGTTCCCACTGGATTCTCCTCTTCTGTTATTTGATGTGGAATTACCACCGAAGTGTTGGTTACCTACTCGATGGTTCTCGTTCTTGTGGTTGTTGTCATTCCTTTCTCTATGTTGCTCATTAACTCTTGGCTGCAATGTTTCATCTGTTTGCTCCACCCTCTGAGCCCTATCCACAACATCTGAATACAAACTAAATTTAGGAGAGCTAAGTTGTTGACGAATTTTGAATCTCAAACCTCTTAGGAACATCCGACTCATTCGTGCTTCGTCATCCACAAGATGGGTGGCAAAGCGAGATAACTCAGCAAACTTGGCTTCATATTGGGAGACTGTCATGTTTCCCTGCTCCAGCTTAATGAATTCCACCTCTTTCATATGGCGGATGCTTTCTGGGAAATACTTCTCGTTAAACAGTTCTTCGAATTCTGTCCAACACATTTCGAGTGCTGAAGGTTGGATACGTTTTACCGCTTCCCACCAATGGTCCGCCTCACCTCGTAACATAAAAGTGGCAAATGGCACCTTCTGATCATCAGCGCATTGTAAGACATCAAGTATTTTTGTCGTCTGTTTCAGCCATGTCTCCGCTTTGAGTGGGTCAGGCTTCCCGTGGAATTCAGGTGGTCCCAATTCTTTAAATTGCTTGACAGTGACCATCCTCAAATTACCAGCGTTTCTACCGTTATTATTGACTGGATTTCCTCTTGCTTGATTCTGTATGAACTGCATGAAATTCCTAAAGAATCCATCGTTCATCATGTTATCAGGAACATTATTTCCTGAGTTGGCAGGAGGATTGTTTGGGACTTCTTGATTCTCGGCTACATTCGCTTCAGGCATTCCATAGTCAACCTCTTGATTTCCAGATGCCATACTAAACTGTTGTCACAAAATAATGGTTAGTTCAAACAAATTGACTCATCTCTTCATGTTCCTACATTCAAATCGATTCATTAGATAAAAAAAAAATCTAATTTAGGTAGGACACACTAGTGATTGATTCTATTCGTCTCTCCCCTCCTAGTTCTAACCCCAGATCTCCATTAAAGACCATATCCCTAAGCTCTGATGCCAACTGTGACGCCCCCAAATCTGGGCCCACACAGCCCAAACTTGAGTCGTCAAAAGACTACAACAAAATTATTACAACAAAGCACAACGTACTACAATACAGTGTATAATAATACACAACTAAGTCTTCACTATTATTGCCACACTATTTTACAAAACGTGAAGACTATGATAACTATTCCTCGGACCCTCACTCCATTCCCCGGCTAGACCCTGTTATGTTTTCATTTCCTGTTGAAAAACAATGGAACAAAAGAAAGGGTGAGCTCAAATAGCCCAGTAAGAAATATCATGACTAAGATAATGACGAATAAATTATCATTAGCCTTCAACAGTTGAGTTCTTGATAGAATACAATAGAATACAAGGTTTATATCAAAAACTGCAGTTAAATTCTTAAACAATGTTCAGATCAATAATAGCAGCGGAATGAGCAATCTATTAGAAGAATAATGCAGATTATAATGTCCACTCGCTTCTCTTTTTCGTAAAAACATCATCAACTTTTATCATCTGAAATACCATTAGTCATGATAATAAAAATTCACAGTTCCTGATCATAATCATGCAAATCAACGGTTCATCTTTGCACTACGGGCCAAAGATATTTAATTTAGCACCAGCGGTCATGATTATACCAGATTCAGCCTTTGGTGATAATCATACCAAACAACAGTTCATCTATGCACTACGGGCCAAATAGAACTTTCACCACGTGCCATAAAAGACACCGAACAGATGTATCGCCTTTAACCTATTATATCGCTTTTAACCTATCATCTGTTCAACAAATATATCACATCTGTGCCCCCGGCCACAGATATTCACAA
Source organism: Hedera helix (assembly GCA_947179155.2). Taxonomy (NCBI): domain Eukaryota; kingdom Viridiplantae; phylum Streptophyta; class Magnoliopsida; order Apiales; family Araliaceae; genus Hedera; species Hedera helix. Next base: position 37,611,848 of record OX359275.1, read on the forward strand.
CAGCTTGATTTTTGAATGATTAGAATGATATAAATGATGAACAGAAGAAATAGGATAACAATAAGTATCGGAAGTTTACTTTGTACAGATTCAAATAATGTCCAAATTGTCAACATGATGTGGAGTGAAATTTAAAAATGATATTCAAGATCCACAGTTCAGAATAACGGTTACAATTCAATAGAAAGGTTCACGTAAATAGGAAGGTACAGTTGAAATAATGAAGTTCAACTATTATGGAACATATAATATTTTCAGGAATTATAGAAGCAATAGTTCCATAATAAATTTCGATTTAGGAGTATGAAAGAAAATAATATCCCTTACCGTAGCAGGTTTGATTAACAAAAGGTGAAGTAAATTAATACAAAGGGTTATTCACCAACAGGCGGCAATCCGCTCCGTAAGGTTATTCCCACAATTTAATAGAATTTGAGTACAAAGAGTTATTCACCAAACATGCGGCAATCCGCTCCGTAAGGTTATTCTCAGAGATTAATAATGAATGAATACGAAAGGTTATTCACCAACAGGCGGCAATCCGCTCCGTAAGTGTAAGACCCCGAATTTTATGAAATACAAAATTTAATTTTTCTTCATATATATTTTTTTTGAAACAGTAAGTGGTTAAATTAACAAAATTGAAAGTTAAGGATGTTATGTGCAAATTTTATTTTGTCGGACAATATTCGCTTTGTCGGGGAATATTCGTTTGGTCGGGGAATATTCGTGCCGTACGACGGCGCCGAAATAATAAATTATTGGTGGACCCCACAACGGAATATTTGTCGGATATAGAAAACGACATAAGTAAACTTTTTAAATAAAAATAGTCAACGGAACTGTTAAAATACCGATGATAAAAGAATAGTAGCATACGGTAGTTTATGGTATTTTCTGTAGCACACGGTACTCTACAGTAACACACGGTATTGCATAGTGTCTCATATTATTGGTCTGATAATTGACACCGTAACTGTTACGCATCATTTCATCGATAATTGTCACTGCATAATATTTTATATTATCAATTCAATAATTGTTGTTACACAGTATTTTGCATTATTGATTTAATAATTGTCATTACACTGTATTTTATATCATTGAGTCAATAATTGTTGTTGCACTGTTTTTAAAATTATTGAACCTAATAATTGTCACAGTAACATATGCACAGTAATTCACATTATTGAATCAATAATTGTCATTACACAGTAACGTATGCTTTATTTTACATTATTGTTATCTCTATTATGATGTTATTTAAACAGTTGTATTTCATTAATTTATTGACTTGATATCTAAGAGCTAACTATACTGTATTTATAACAATTAGTCATAATAATTGAATTGATAAAGTTATTTGTTTATAATATAAAGTTAGGTGATTATTAGGTGATATGAAATTAATGGTGTAGATTAAAGTGTGAATTATTGTTGAATAATTGAATTGATTTGTTTATAATATAAAGTTAGGTGATTATTAGGTGATATGAAATGAATGGTGTAGATTAAAGTGTGAATTATTGTTGAATAATTAAATTGATTTGTTTATAATATAAAGTTAGGTGATTATTAGGTGATATGAAATGAATGGTGTAGATTAAAGATAATATAATATTTGAAATGGATGGTGTAGATTAAAAGATGATCTTTAAATGAATGGTTTAGATTAAATGAATGATAAGATTTTTGGCTATAAATAGAAGCCTTAACTTAAGGATTTTTCATAAACTTCCTTACTTGTTCTTTCTTTCTCTCTCTAAATACTTCTTGTGAAAGTTCTCTCTAAGTGTGCTTAAGTCATCTTGAGTATTTGTGAAGATCTATAACTATACGTGTACTGTTCAAGTTAATCAACCTCATTTAAATCAATATCCAGTCACGTGTTGAGGTAAGGGATACCATCTTTTTCATCTTCCATTATTCAAACATACTATGGTAAGGGATTATCATTATTTGATTCTCGATAATAATATTGTTTCTTCCTTACTCATAAGACGTGCATTTTATTTCCATGTATTAAATTGTGGGAATAACCTTACGGAGCGGATTGCCGCCTGTTGGTGAATAACCTTTCGTATTCATTCATTATTAATCTCTGAGAATAACCTTACGGAGCGGATTGCCGCCTGTTTGGTGAATAACTCTTTGTACTCAAATTCTATTAAATTGTGGGAATAACCTTACGGAGCGGATTGCCGCCTGTTGGTGAATAACCCTTTGTATTAATTTCCTTCACCTTTTGTTAATCAAACCTGCTACGGTAAGGGATATTATTTTCTTTCATACTCCTAAATCGAAATTTATTATGGAACTATTGCTTCTATAATTCTTGAAAATATTAAGAAGATAAGTAATTAAGTAATTAACTTAATTATTTAGTTGTCATATAGAGTCCATTAATGGATTTAATACAAGCCCAATATGGGAATACTTGCATGAAGGTGGGTAATTAAATAATAAGCCCAAATGTTAAGTTATGATATAGTCCAAGAGGTAATTAATATAAGCCCAATTCAATAATATTGGAAAGTATGGTATACCATGGTGTGGAAGTCCAATTAAATTAACTACCAAGCCCAAGTTATATATGATATGTGAGTTGTGTTGGGTAGCCCAAGTAATTAAATAAGAGAGCTCAATACAAAGTAATCCATGTAGCCCAAACACATTAAAGTCAAATGATGGTCAATGTGTTGGGAGAATATTTTTCAAGTATTGATTGAGTGTAGAGAATTAACTAATGTATGTTTAATTGAATAACCCTAGTTGGTAGACAAGAGAGAGAATTAACCAAACATTGGTTAATTGATAGAGGAAAGAAGGTAGTGTTGAGAATTAACTATGGGTGAGTTAATTATGTAACCCAATGTGGTAGGATAATTAAAAGTAAGTCTAATTGGATTATATTATAAGTCCAATTAATGTATTAAACTAAGTTAAATTAATTAACCTAGTAGTCCATATAATTTAATTTGAACATTGATTTATGTAATAATTAACCAAGCCCAATGCTTGTTTTAATTAAATGTAACATATGGTATTTAATGTTAGCCCAATGTAACAATTAAATTGAGCCCAACCAAATTAAATAAATGACCTTAATATAATTTAATTCTAAGGTCCAAAGTGGAGCCCAATGTACAAGTATAGGTGAATATGTATACATATATTGGTGTATATATATATGGATACTTATATAATGATATAAGACATAAAAATAAAGCCAAATTGGTGTAATAAATTGCAAATCCCGAATTTTGAGGGGACCCCACATGGAAATGTTGAGTGTGGACTTCCTATGGCTTCAATTACACTCCAAAAGTTGCTTACAAGCAACCTTGATGGATGTCACACCAATGGTCATTCATGGTAGTCATTCCATGCAATAGTAATCTAGTTTAAGCTCCTAATTTCACCAACACTAGTTGATTAGGAGATTAATGAAGGATTAACATTGTGCTATAAATAAAAGTGTTCCATTTATTGGTGAGGTTGGTTAGTCATTTGTAGCATTTTCTAGAGAGAAAAAGGGAGAGCTTCTTGAGAGATATAGAGAGTTACTCTTATGAGATTGATGATCCACCAAGCAAATTTGCTAGAGAATGGACAAGAGAGAGTCACAATCCAAGATCAAGTCAAGAGGAAGGAGAGCATCCATGTATAAAAGGTTAAAAAGTGTTCTAAACCTTCTTTAGTTCATTTTTATAGTTTAGATATGATTTGAACGGTTAAAATGTATTTTTAACCGATCAAAACACGTTTTGATGTTCTAGAAGTCTTTAGCTATGTAATATATGTATATTCATAGTTTGATGGGTTTAACATGGGTTTTTATATGTGTTTGTGATGAAAAATTTCATCAAACTCATTGAATAAATTTTTACCGACGAAAACAAATTAATCATTAACGTAGCAGCCCCTTCACGGAATTATTGTTCACAATCCGTAAGTCGGATTTATGATTCGTCAATTTTGGGTGATAGATCCATGAAATATGAAGATTCTCCAAGTTGAATGACTAAAATCCGATTTAAAATGAGCAAGATATGGATTTTCTACCAAAACACCCCATTGCTTTAGGGCTGTGCACAATAGTCCGGTTTGGAGCCAATTTTCGTGACAAAAAAAAATCCAAATTTGATGTTTGATGACAGAAAAATGTAGTTCGGGAAGTTACAAATCCATCGATACCAAATAGGCCTCAATCGGACTTGTGGATTTCATTTTATTCAAGTTCCCATCGGAGACCCCAAGTCTGAAAAATTCAGAAAGTAATCTGCCTATTTTTTTAAAAAAAAACGGCCGGTTCGATTTTTTTCGGTTTTTCATGATTTCTAGGTAGGGCCGGTTCGGGCATTTTTAGGCCGGTTCTTGGGTTGGTTCCAAAAGAGAAAATGCTTATAATTTTATAAAGAAAATTATCAAAATTTAAAATACGAATTATTTTGTAATTTGGTATTTATTAGAATTAATGGTGGATTAAAGCTTATTAAATTGCTAATAAGTATGGGAAAATTATTTTTAATTTCAGAAAAATAATATTTGATCTATTGGCATGCTAGTTAAGTATTATAAAATAAAATTTAAAATTATTGGAGTGATTCACTATATATTAGCTATTTATTAGTGTATAAATAGGCTAATAATCTAATTAAATATTATTTAATAAATATTAAATAATATATGAAGTTATGTAATTAATTAATTATGATTTAATGAATATTAAATAATAATTAAAGGATGTTAAGATGAATAAGTTAGTTATTTATTATTTAATTACACTTAAATAATAAGTAAAGTTAAATAAATAAATAATTATTATTTAAATTAATATTAAATAATAATTAAATAATATTAAAGTTAGAAAGCTAATTATTTATTATTTAATTAATATTAAATAATAAGTAAGGTTAATTAAGTAATTAATTATTATTTAATTAATATTAAATAATAATTAAAGGATAATTAAGGTTAATAAACTAATTATTTATTATTTAATTAATATTAAATAATAAGTTCGGATAATTAGTTAATTAATTATTATTTAATTCATATTAAATAATAATTAAATGGTAATTAAGTGGAATAAATTATTACTTAATCGAAAGAAGATTATTAAGTAATTATAATATATTGATAATATTATTGACTACCTATTAAATGATAATAGTTAAGAATTAAATCATTATTCAATAATTAATAATGATATGTAATTAATTTAAAATATTATTAAAGAATTAATAATATTATTTAGCATTTAATTAACTATTAAATAATAATAGTTAAGAGTTAAATCATTATTAAATAAATAATAATGATAAATAAAGATTTAGAATATTATTAAAGAATTAATAATATTGTGTAACAAGTAATTAACTATTGGGTAATAATAGTTAAGGGTTGAATCGTTATTAAATAATTACTAATGATACGTGAGGATTTCAAATATTATTAAAATGATTGATAATAATGAGAAGTCAATTAAAATATTATTAAAGGGTAATAATATTAACAAGCAATTAAATTATTATTAAAAGATTAATAATAATGATTAAGGTAAACTATTATTAAAAATAAATTAATAATAGTAATGATTATTTAAAGTGTTATTTAACAATTAAATAACATTATAAGTTATTACTAATTGATAGTAAAATTTAAAATATTATCCAAGGTGGGTAATATTATGACAGGTATCGAGATAAATGATGTGATTAAGTTAAAGCAAGGGTATGGTCCATTAGTGATTAATTGGCGGATCGACCTAAAAAAAATATAGGGTCCAAGTTTTAATGCAGTGACATTAATAAATGTCAGAATTGCATAGTTTCGAACAAAAGATTTATGGTGTTGAATATGAAACACTGAGTCAAGTCAAAGAGAGACTAAAATATGAAATTAACCTTATTAAATAAAGGGGATGATAAGAAGAAATAAATATCTTTAAAATAAGATTTAGTATTGAGTCAAACTTTGACTGATATTGTGCACCGTTGATCTCACATACCGTGTAGGTGATGCAAGGAACGTGAAAGATTAACGTAAGCTGGTTATACAAGTCCATGCAAGTTTTTCAGAACGTGTTGTATTATGTGCATGAATTATAAGTTTGTTATTAAACTGAGATGTGCTCATACGTGGTTATGTGCAAAGATGTTTTAATGTACCTTTGTGCAATAAGTTGATTTGAACTGTTGATATGCGGTAGTTAATTTAAGACAATTGTTCTGCATTGAACTATATGTCATGATAGAGGTTAGACATGAAGCATAGATTAAATGCGAGGCATGATATGCATGAGCAGTATGTCATAAACTGAATTGCATGAAAAACATGATGTTAGTATAAATTGTAAATTTTATGTGAAGCATGTAATGTGTTATGTGTAGCTGTTGAACTTGCTGAGCCGTCGTGCTCACTCTTGCCTAAACCAACATTTTCAGATAAGGCTAGTTACCTGAAGTTCTCGATAAAGAACAAGGAACAGGAAAATATATTACTTCCATTGAAGATCTAAATATCTATTGTAGATATCAATCCGAATTGGACAGGTAAATGATTGTGTAACATAAGACTTAGTTGGTATGTTATATGAGTATTAAATACTCAAATTGATTGTAATAGAATGTCGTATCATGTATGATATTGAGACATACTAGGAATGTATAAAGATTTTGATTCTGGAATACAAAAAGATGTTGAAAAATTGTAAATAAATGATTATTTAGCAATTATAATATTGTTGTGATTCATGAACAATAAGGAAAAGGTTGTACTCGTGTTGAACCGGATCCGAGGTTCAAGGAACCCGGATTCGAGGTCGTCACATATATAATAAATATATAATTATATAAAATAAATATTTATTAGAAAAGTATATAAATTATATTATAATTTTAAATTGTTCGGTCGGTTTGGTCGATTTCGGTTTTTTGAGAAACCAAACCAAACCGGTCGAACTAGTCTCGGTTTTTTAGTTTTATAGTGTTCGATTTTATGTTTTTTGGTTTGAAATAGTAACGGTTTGGTTCGGTCCGACCGATTTTTTCAATTTTGGTCGATTTTGTATGCATCCCTACTAACTAGTTACCCTATATTCAATACCAATTTATGTGGTAATTATATTTTTTTAATAGAATATCTATCATACAATTTCTAATATAAAAATTGTAATTCTATTGGGCAAATGTGACTACTATAAATATAAAGTGAACAATATAGGTGCGTGACTAGTCTACTAAATACTCATTCTCTCTATTGTTAATACATCTTGAAACCTTACCAAAGGTATCCCTGGCGGCCCAAGCCTTCAAGCACTTTTTGGTGTTTTTTTTTGTGCAGGCTCACGTGAACATGTGAACAAATTCGAACATTAATAACGTTGAAGTAGTATTCCCCAAATTTTATTATATATGTATTGAAAATTGATATTTTATAAGAAAATTCGACAGTTTCACAATATTCTTTTCACATGAATTTAAATGAAACTCATATTTATGCTAACAAGGTATCGGTATCAAATTTTCTTATTGAAAATAACAATTTATATCCATTTCCATTGGCCAGGTGAACGTAATTTTGAAAATTTTATTAATAGCGATTTGGTTATTTAACTTATATTATACTATTTGTCATTTTGTATTACATGAATCAATTTTTTACGTTTCGGGGCCTTTGCCAGTCAAATAAATAAATGTACCAATACCAACCTTTTTTTCATGTATACAGTCGTGAAAAAAAGAACAAAAATTGGTGTGAGATTGAAGTAGATGTGGACTTTTGTAGTCATGTACGCATGCAGACAGTAGTTTTGTTAGACAGTTTATTGGAAAATGATGTGTTTGTTGTAAAGATAGAAGTTAAAATATATACTTATTTATTTTTATTATATTAGTCGTTTAAAACGTACTCACACATATTAAAAAGTCTTATTAATATTAATATCATATAATTAATATTGGTTTAAAATTTTATTACTATTTATATATTAATTAATTACTCATTCTCTTCTCTCTTTTAATTACTCTTTTTTTAAAGATAAAATAGAAAGTGATTAAATTTTTTCTTTTTAAATATATTTAAAATGTCTTATATTTATAAAAAAAAAAAATTAAATAATCTATATAATAAAAATAAGGGAATACTACTTCGTGATTAACGTTTATCTTTACCAAACAAACACATTTATAACCAACTCGACGACAGGGGACACAACACACCGTGCAATGTGCATGAGCTTCTTACCGTGTTCAATTTTGCTAGCTTTCCTATTTGTCAACTATTTGTTGGTACCCACTACTTTGCGATTATCCTTAACCACCGCTCTCTAGGGGTGTTTAAAAGTTATAATCGAACCGAACCGAAATCGGCATCAAAAATATAAAAAAAATAGATACCGAAATCGGAACCGATTCGGTACCAGTTATTAACCAAAAATAATAATAATAATTATTAATATTTTTATTATTATTATTAATATTTTTTATTATTGTTATTATTATTAGTATTATTATTATTATTATTAATATTATTTTTATTTTTATTAATATTATTTTTATTATTATTAATAATTATTTATTATTAATAATTAATATTATTAAAAAAAAAAGATAACCGATACAACCGGTTCAGTCCCCAAAACGTCGAACCAATACCAAACCGGTACCGGACCGGTTGATTTTATACCAAATCAACCGGTTCAGATCGGTTCAGTTCGCCAAAAAACCAAAAAAATCGACTACTTTGAACAGCCCTACCTCTATCGACTCTTGTGTGTGAGTGCCAAATAATACTCCATCCCTTCCTCAAAAATTAACTTAGTTTCGACTCTTGTGCATAAATGTCAAATAATACTCTCACCCTTGTTCAAAAGCCGATTTAATTTGACTTTTTTTATTTTTTTATTATCAAATTAACCAAATTTAAAATTAAGTATAATTATTTATATTTTTAAATCTATGAAAATTAATTGTGATAGTAAATTCAAGATGATTTCTAATAATTATAGTTTCTCTACTTATATTTTTACAAAAAAATAGTATAAATATTGATTACAAAAATAGTCAATTTGACCAAAAAAATAAACTAAGTCAATTTTTACGAGACTGGAGGAGTAATATATATGCGGTGTAATAATTCTTATGAACCCCTTGAAAACTCTTCATTTTTTTACAAATGAACGTTTCATTTGATTTTAAACATTTTTATATATACACATTCAAGCCACGAAGAATTAGCCTTCGACCTCCTCACTTAACTAAGCCGTCGAGGATTTTAAGCTCAATCTTGTAGCTACTGAGTCAGCCATGTGAGTTTATTTAGTAATATTAGTTTTGGTCAGGGGCGGAGCCAGGATTTTGTTTGAGGGGGTACCAAAATTATATATGAAAGTAGAACCTGACGTTCTATCAAATCTCGAAAGTCGTCTATGATTGATTATATACTAAAATTCGCAGCAATTTTTCTTTCAATATATAGAATCAAAGAGTCGGTGAAAAAATCATCATTCATCTTAGATCGAAATCTAATTTTGATGATATTCATAATTGAAAATAATCGTTTAGTAGTTGTAGTAGAAACTGGAGGAGTAAGCGTTCGATCACTCTATAAACAATTTTGTAGATTGTTGATATTCTAGTCCTTACCAATCATTGACATGGGCTGCAAAATTTTGTGTGGGCCATTATGACATTAATTGTAAACTATGTAATTTTAAGTTATGGACTTATTAAAGAGTAAGTAAGTAATACCCTTTAAAAATTATATACACACATACAAAGCAGTTTAAATAAAATCTTAAGTTTAAATTTATTTTTATTTTTATATTTTTATAAGAGGTGTCAAAACTCAAATATATAGAACATATATTTATTATATATATATATATATATATATATATATATATATATATATAATAGAGGTTCTTTATTTTTCAAAAGTTAGGGGGTGCCATGGCACCCCCAAGACAATATGTAGTTCTGTCCCTGGTTTTGGTCAATACCGAATGGCTAAAGATATATTTGTTAACAAAATCAAATAAGTCTTACAGTATAAACCTTTCATTCAAACATGTGTTTTTAAAGGTGCATGCAAATGTAAGCAGTGAATAATTATGGTAACGGGAAGAAAAATATATAATAATTGATTGATAATTCTGTAATTTAATACGAATTCTATATTAAAACGTAAAAAATAATCTCACATCGATCGTAAATATAATTTGGTGAGTTAATATAGACTATAGTCTCTCTTTGAATAAACTATCTTTTTAAGATTGATCAAAGACATTAAAATTTATAACATTAGTGTTTTCATTGAAAATTCATGTTTGCGGATTGGCGCGTGTACGGGACCACCATGCAAAACATGCACCTATTTAGTGTCACGAGTCAAAAAATATATTCAATGATCACGAGACAACGTCACGTGGTGCTCTAAATTAATAAAATCTCTCTATTTTAGTGGTATTCCATTATTTATAGTTATAGACTTATTGAAATAGAAATATTTTATTAACCTGAAATACCACATAAATTTATTCAGATATTTTATTAACCTGAAATACCACGTAAATTTATCCCAAAATCAATAAATAATCTCTTCACGAGTCAAGACAAGAATACTAGATACAAAGAGTTATGGACCAGTTTGTAACACTTTGTTATGGTCCCATTTTAAGTTAAAACTAGTGTGACTCTACTTTTTCATTAATTAATTTCATTCTCACATGATTTTTTTTTTCTTTTCGAAAACTCTATTTTTTCTTTTGGTGTTAATTCACAAGCATAAATCTAGATGTTGTATTTTGTTCACAAAGCATATGTATTAATTTATAATTGTTGTCCAAGGCTAACAAATTAATTCAATTGCAAACGAAGATCTCGTGATTTTTCTTCTCCTTATTTATATGATCAGAGAGATAGACGCGATAACTAATAACGCGTATGTTATTAATTACATATTGACCTGCCATTTTTCTAACACTGTCGAAGTTGAAAAAAAACAAAAAAAGAAAAAGTACTAGTATTACAGCTTGACAATTAGTACATAAACTCAATATTTTCATATTCGGAACCGCCATTAAATTAAAAATAATATCAATAGATAGATCATTGATTCAATCAGTAATCGAATCGGTGATGTTATAAATATATTAAAAAATATTATTAATAAAATTTTAAAATATTTAATTTTTTATAAGATAAAATATAATGAAATTATATTATAATATTACTAAAAATATCTAATTTTAAAAATAAAAATTTTTTATATAAAAAAATTATTTTAAAACCGAATCAACTATTAATTTTTGATCAAATCAATTAAATCGGTCCAAATTAGATGACACATTAAATCGAGTCCCGATTCAATTAATCGGTCCGATTTCATAACAGAACATAAACCAATAGAAGGGTTGTTATCACATGTACTTCAACCCAATGTTCTCAGACCCGGACCGGTGATCGAACCGGAAAAGTTTCCGGGCGGACGGGTCACTGGTCCAACCAGTGGTCGGACCGTTATTGAACCGGTGACATCATTAATATGTAATAAATAATAAATAATTAAATATATTAATTATTATTATATATTATATATAATATATAATATTTAGTAAATATGTAAAATTAATCAATTTATCAACACACAAAAAAATAAATTAAACATATTTGTATAATGTTTACTTCATGCAATTCAAATAAATACTAAAAATATATAAAAAAACACACAAAATTCAAGGCTCAAAAGTGATAAAATCAAATACAAATGAACAAAAATATCTCTAGGATATATTCAATCAAATTTGGTAAAAAAAATAAATCTATTTGTACAATATTTATTTTATATAATTCAAATAAATACTAAATCTATATGAAAAAAAATATATTAAATCATGATCATAACTCAAAATTCAATCTAGGATATATTTAATCAAGTTTAAATGTTTAAATTTTTTAAAAAAATTTTTTAAAAAAAAAAAAAAAAAAAAAGGAGGTAGGGAACCGGTGAACCAGTGACCGGGTCACCGGTCCGACTGTCGGTTCACCGGTTTTGACCGATTTTTGACAAAAAATAATTTTTGGGTTTGGACCAGACCGGAAAGTTGACCGATTTCGGTCGAACCGCGGTCCGACCGCCAGTCCGGTCCGATTTTCAAAACCTTGCTTCAACCCATGAAGATAAGGGCGTTCCAAGTCAGATTCATTAATGAAAGAAATTAATAATTACAAATATATATATATATTAAGAATGCTTAGTTGATTTTTTAATTATCAGTTTCTTGAAAAAAATATTAGTAGTAATTTTTTTTATAAATGTGTAATAAATAGAACTATTTTATAATTTTACTTAATATAATATTTGATATATTTCTCAATTGTAATCCAACGTGACTCATACATACACAAAAGTTAGACTGAAGTGAAAAGCCATAAACAAACCGCCAAGTTGGCTTACAATCCACGTTTCTTTTCTCTCCCCAAAACCTCTATTTATGGACTTCTGTTCTCTTCACAACCCCTTACAATCTTTCTGTTATATATTTGAATCTTCCCCTTCTTTTTCCCACTGCCTATAATATCATTTGCAGCTCATATAAATTAATCCTTCTCCATCTAGTTTCCTTTCTATTTCAGACTACTTCAGTATCATACTTTTTCTAAATTCTTGCCAGAACTTGATTCCCCTGTTTTCTTGATTTTAATTCTCCTCTTTAGGAACCGATTTCAAAATTGAGAAATTTCAAGATCAGCGTTTATGTACTTTTGGTAAGTATAGTTACAGGAATTCCTCTACAATTGAGGAAAAATTAAACCCCGCTTTATTCATTGAACTTGAGGGTTTTATGAGGCGTCAAGCAATTGAAGAAGAATGGACAATTTTTCCGAAGAACAAATGGAATTGCCTCCTGGTTTTCGATTCCACCCGACAGATGAAGAGCTTATAACTCATTATCTAACCCCAAAAGTTGATAATAGCAGTTTTTCAGCTGCAGCAATTGGGGAGGTTGATTTGAACAAGGTTGAGCCTTGGGATCTGCCATGTAAGTCCTATTATGCTCTCTTATTCTTTATTGAACAAGGTTAGTTTGTGTTCTAATGTTAAACTTTTATATCATTTTGATAATTAAAGGGAAGGCGAAGATGGGTGAAAAGGAGTGGTACTTCTTCTGTGTGAGAGATAGGAAGTACCCAACTGGTTTAAGGACAAACAGGGCAACTGAATCTGGATATTGGAAGGCCACAGGCAAAGACAAGGAGATTTATAAGGCGAAAACGCTTGTCGGGATGAAGAAAATTTTGGTTTTCTACAAGGGGAGAGCTCCTAGAGGAGAAAAAACTAACTGGGTCATGCATGAATATAGACTGGAGGGAAAGTATTCCATGAATAACCTCCCAAAAACAGCAAAAGTAAGGTGCTGTTTGTTTGTGTCTTAATGGCTCTTAATGGACAACCTCTTAATCGCTAAGAGGAACAAAGTTGTTTGTTTTTTTTTTGTTACATCTGAATGCCTCTAAATGGTTGAGATACAAAATCAAATCTAAACCATTAAGAGGAGCATCTTAATGAACTTGGACAAAAATATCCTCTTCAATATTAACAAATTCCTTTTATATCCAACACTCAATATTATTATTATTATTATAATAATAAATATTATTATTATTATTATTATTTTTATAATAATAATAATAATAATAATAATTATTATTATTATTATTATTATGATTATTATTATTATAATTATTATTATCATAATTTTTATTATAATAATAATAATAATTATTATTATTATTATTATTATTATTATTAGTACTATTTTTAATATAATTATTATTATTTTTATAATAATAATAATAATAATTATTATAATTAATATTATTATTACTATAATTATTATTATTAATTATAATTATTATTATTATAATTATTATTATCATAATTTTTATTAGAGTAATTATTATTATTAGTATTATTATTAGCACTATCATTAATATTATAATTATTATTTTTATAATAATAATATTTATTATTATTTTTATAATAATTATTATTATTATAATTATTATTATTATTATTATTATTATTATTATAATTATTATTATTAATTATAATTATTATTAGTATAATTATTATTATTATTATTATTATTATTATAATGTTCAACTATTCATAGGGTTAAAATGGTAAAATACTGTTATTCAGACATCTGAAAAAATTGATTATCAAACAACATTTTTTCATTCAGATACAATTCTATTCAGATGCTCTATATTATTCAGATGTCTAAATTATTCAGATCTTAATACAGAATTTTATCAAACAGCACCTAAGAGCTCGTACTCTGTTTTCCTCTGTTTCCCCTGTTTAATGGTAATTTTCTTTTCTTTTTAATCAAATTCTCTTACGTTCTTTTTTCTTGTTTGTTTAACAGAATGAGTGGGTAATTTCAAGAATATTTCACAAGAGTTCAGGTGGGAAAAAGATACATATGTCTGGATTAGCGAGACTTGGGAATTATGATGACGAATTGAAGCCTTCTAATCTTCCTCCTTTGTTAGATATATCAAGAACTACAAAGGCTGAGCCCTCTCACGTGACCTGCTTCTCAGAACAAATGGAAGACAGGAAATTTCAGGACAAAAATGTTGACACCTTTAACCCTTGTGTATTGCCCTCCTCATCTCCTTCAAAGCCCTTTGATTCCTCATTTCTCTCTCCAAAAAATCCAATTACAAACTCATTCTTTTCCACTCAAATTTCCCTCCAGTACCCAGAATCTCTTTCGATACAAGATCAATCAATTCTAAGGTATTTCCCAGAGTACAACGGAGAAGAATCAGAAATGAAGAAGAATTCAAAAGCAGAGTTCTCACAGGAGACTGGGGGAATGAGTACAGATATGTCATCAGTTGTCTCCAATCAAGAAATGAGCCAGTGGTCATATGAAGATCAAGAATATCCCATCACTTCAGGTGGACCAGTGGACCTTGATTGTCTATGGAATTATTGAATTTGGAACTGAAAGGAGCAACAGAATATATAGCTAGCTAGATTATACATTAACATGATCTATTAGCAATCATTGGTGTTATAAAATTGTTTAATTTTAAATATGATGAAATGAATTTTATTTTATTTTTTCTTTCACAAGCTGCTAGTCAATGCATTCTTTTAATGCAACATCAATATCTATATTTAAAAGATCCATTTGAGTTTAATTTTTAATTAATTGAAAAAACTATCTTCCTGGGTGAGCTCTCTAATCCAAGCAACGATGGTTCGTAGCACTTGAACTAACTCGATCCAAGACGTCCAAATCCTCTTGTGAATTAGACAGCAAGTAGGAAACAACATCTTCTCAATCCTCTAACCTGTTTATTAGTCAAGCGCTAACGAGCAAGAGTGTAGGTACGAGATAAGTGTAGGAGGCATGCCCGAAGGGCAGCGGCAGCAGTGTGGTGGTTGCAGGTGAACATTTTATGACCAAGAGGCACTCTTCGAACTTCTGATCCCACAAAGGGTCAAAGGGGATGGAGGCGACTAAGAGCACAACTAGACTCGCTTTCACTAGAACTAGATTCCAGCCTAGTTAACTCGATAATAACTTATCTTATCCAATTGAGTTGACTCAGTAGTAATAAATGTCGTGTTTAATAATTACAGTCAAATTGATTCAGTAATTACTAATGTTATGTCCTATTATTTGCTGTATTAATTTTTTTTTCAAAATTATTTATTAATGATAGGTGGAAAAAGTTTAGGGTTGATTGAATATCCATCTCTATTCGTTTTTCAAGTTTCATAAATGTATCTAATCGTAATTACATTTAGTATGAGCTATTATGGTATTCTACACAAATCACTCAAATGAAAAAAAAAAATGACAATAAGAGAGAAAGAAGTAAAAAAAATTATAAATTTATTAGATATTTTGCAAAAATTCATGTAATGAGAGACAGGGAATCTAAGACCCATTTTATAGAGAAACCCACAAATTGACTAAGTATTCTATTTTTTCTTTTTGAGTTCAATAGTACTCGGTTTATATTATATTTGGGTTGGACTTAGGTCAAAATTTAAAATACTGAGGAAAACTGATAATTACTATGTTATATGTTTGAGTATAAGCTTTTGATTAATTGTAAATTTTGCTCTTTTATACATAACGATTATTAAATTACCTAAAAAATTGTAAAATGACAAAATAAATAAATAAATGTCCTCGCCAAGAAATGTGTAATTTGTTAATGTCTATTTAATTTATTTACTGATGTTCATATGAATCACACCAAGAGGACTTAATTAGTTAGTGGTGATTGATGATGCATATATATATATATATATATATATATATATATATTAATAAGTTAATTAGTTAGTGAACAATATATCCAGGCAGGGCAGTAGCAGTATGCTTGCTCTTCCTATCTCACCAGTCAATTTCAGGATTTTATGTTAGGCCAACAACCAGGTGGTTTCCCAGCATGGTTGATTAAGATTATAAGACTGAATTTTAAAGTTCATCGTGTGTTGGAAAAGTAACTTAAATCAATACGTATTTTTTCCTTAAAATAAAAGTTCATAAAAATATTTTATAATCATATTAATAGCAATAATAAAAAAGGATGAAGAAGAATTTTGATATGTATTTGTCATCTTCATGTACATATCGTCATTTAATAAAGAGAAATAAATAAAGTACGTGTAAACAATAATAAAGTAAGTATTAAATCATATCAAATTTGAAAACAAAAAAGTTAAACTCTTAACAAAATCATGAGTTCGAAGAAACGAAAAATATTCTAAAGTTTCTCAACACCTTTCACTTCATGTACCCACCATCATGTGAAAAAAAAATGAGGAACAAAAGTACAATATGAACGATAAATAAAAAATCAAATTAAATATGAACAAACTATAGCAATTCTTCTGTTTCTCTTTTTTTTAGGGCTACGACGATGAAACATATCGTCATCATAGATCTTAAAAATCGTCGGCACAAAAAACAGAGGAAATCGTTACAGATGATCTAAAATTGAGAGTCGAGGATTAATGTTGCGTTTGGATTGCAGGAATGAAGGTGTGAATGAAATGACTCATTCATATGGAATAAAAAAAATTATCTCTATTAGAATGGAATGGACAATTCTTATCCCTCCCAAATTTATGAATTTTATTTTTTGAAAAAAAATATAGAATGACTAATTCTAGCTAGAATAGAATGAATCATTCTACTATTATTTCATTCATTTCTTTTATTTAATTCATTTATACAATTCAAACGTGACATAAAATTCTATTTCAACATGCTTTTGTATATAAGAGAGAAGAGAGAGAGCAGAAGAAGGAAAAAAGTGGGTAGCTTCCTAATTTTAAAAATTAAATATTGAAAGAGTGGAAGGGGATAAAAAGGGCAACAAGTTCCAGAGATAAAAGAAGTTATTGACCTAATTTATTGAAAAAAATATATATATGATGATGACATAACTAATTGGCGTAAATAAGAAGACCAAAAAAAATAAGAGTTATACTTTTTTAAGATAAAATGTGACCCAAAATTAACAAAAGTAATCGTTTAAAACTTTAGGCTTTATAATAAGATGTTATAGTATTGTCTTTTTAAGTTTTTCACTCAATAGTGCATATATTTGACCATTTTTTTCTTTAAAACAAAAACAAAAATGCCTGAATAATATATATATATATATGTGTGTGTCTGAGAATATGCATTGACATGGAGCTTCCACCCTCAAAATGTGCTGCAAACATATGCTTCTTCTTTTACTAAATTTATACATTAATTTTTGCACAAAAATGAAACCAACTTTATTTTATAAAATATGGGTATTTTGGGGAAGACACAGACTATTTGTGGAACCCTAAACCCTATTTGCTTCTTCTTTGATTTGCTGTTATATAGTAACTTTTACTTAATTATTACCATAATATTTCAGTCAAAGCATAATATTACACCTCATTACATTATTTGGATCCTGACCTTGATTGTACAAAGTCGGTATAACATCTTCAACCATTTTTTTTGAAACTGGTACGATGTTTAAAAATTATATATACATAAAATTTTAGAATAAATATTAACCATCTCATTCAAAGTTAAAATAATCACAATCCTCACATAAACATGAATACAAATTTCACATAAAACATAATTAAATTGTGACGCTCCCAAATTTGGGTCCACACTGTCTAAACTTGAGTCGTCAAAAGATTACAACAAAATCATTAAAAAATAGTACAACGTTCAACAATACAGTGTATAATAATACACAACTAAGTTTTCACTATTATTGCTACACTATTTTACAACACGTGAAGACTACGATAGCTATCCCTCGAATTCTCACTCCATCTCCTAGCTAGACCCAGCTACGTTCTCATTTTCTGTTGAAAAACAATGGAACGAAAAGAAAAAGGTGAGCTCAAATAACCTAGTAAGAAAAATCATAACTAAGATAATGACGAATAAATTATCATTAGCCTTCAACAGTTGAGTTCTTGATAGAATACAATAGACTACAAGATTTATATTAAAAACAGCAATTAAATTCTTGAACAACGTTCAGATCAATAATAGCACCGGAATGAACAATCTATTAGAAGAATAATGCAGACTATAATGTCCACTCGATTCTCTTTTTCAGAAAAATGTCTTCAACTTTTATCATTTGAAATACCATTAGTCATGATAATATAAATTCACAGCTCATGTTCATAATCATGCAAATCAACAGTTCATTTCTGCACTACGGGCCAAAGATATTCAATATAACACAAACGATCATGATTATACCAGTATTCAGCCTTTGGTCATAATCATATCAAACAACAGTTCATCTTTACACTACGGGCCAAAAATATTCAATATAACACCAACGGTCATGATTATACCAGTATTCAGCCTTTGGTCATAATCATGCCAAACAACAGTTCATCTTTACACTACGGGCCAAAGAGAACTTTCACCACGTGTCATAAAAGACGCCGAACAGATGCATCGCCTTTAACCTATTATATCGCCTTTAACCTATTATATCGCCTTTAACCTATCATATGTACAACAATTATATCGCATCTGTGCCATCGGCCACAGATATTCACAACAACTTGATTCTTGATAATTAGTACAAATAACAATGATCCAAATGATGAACAGAAGAAATAAGATAAACAATAAGTATCGGAAGTTTACTTTGTGCAGATTCAAATAATGTCCAAATTGTCAACATGATGTGGAGTGAAATTCAAAAATGATATTCAAGATCCACAGTTCAGAATAACGGTTACAGTTCAATAGAAATGTTTAGAAAAATAGAAAGGTTCAATTGAAATGATATTAGATGAAGCACAAACTATTAAAGAACATATAATCATTTAAGAAAACTTTATCAAATAGTAATTACCATAGTAAGTTAAGAGTATAAAAGAAATATTATCTCTTACTATAGTAAGTTTGAATAATGGAAGATGAAAATGACGGTATCCCTTAGGAGTATAAAGGAAAATAATATCACTTACGAATATGAAAGAAAATGATATTACAAACGAATATGGAATAAAAGTCTCATGTGATAATTCGTGTAGACAAATTATTTTCACAAGAGACAAATAAAAAATAAATACAAAGGGTTATTCACCAACAAGCGGTAATCCGCGCAGTAAGGTTATTCCCACAATTTAATAAAATTTGAATACGAATAGTTATTCACCAAACAGGGGGTAATCTGGGTCGTTAGGTTATTTTTAGAGATTAATAAGGAATGAATACGAAAGGTTATTCACTAACAGACGGTAATCCGCACCGTAAGGTTATTCCCACAATTTAATACATGAAAATAAATAACACATCTTATGAGTAAGAAAGAGACGATATTATTTTCGAGAATCAAAGAATGAAAATCCCATACAATAGTAAGTTTAAGAGTATGAAAGAAAATGACATCCCTTACCTTATCACGTGACTGGATATTGATAAAAATGAGGTTGATCAACCTATATATTTATAATAAAATTAGTAATTTTCACATATAAATTTCAAGGTGTATGATAACTCATATAATATGAACTAACAAAATTATATATATTTAACATAATTTTTGTAGTATAATATAACAACTTTAAAATAATTTTTAAAATAATATTTCAAAATAAATCTTCCAAATAAAGCTTTTAAAAATGAATCTTCTTAAAAAAGAGTCTTCTAAAGGAAGATTTATGAATATCGTGAAAAATAGGAATTTATGAAATTACTACTCTTTAATAAAAGACTTACTTGAAAATTTTATGCACTCCTTTTGGCTTTCAAACACGCAAAATAACCTTACTGTTCTCAGAGAAAACTTATAAAATACTTATAGAAAAACTTTATGTTTTTCGTGTGATTTTTCTATTCAGCTGAGCAAGCTATTTATAGGAGAAAATAAGTTACTATGCGCGGTAAGTGAGTGGCGTGCTCCACGCCAGTGCTGAAAATTCAACAAAGGCAGCAGCGCTGCCTCCACCAACCAACTTTCCTCCAGCAACACATTTTACATATTTCATGTGGACCCCACAGTGGGTCCACGTACTATTCACATAAAATAATAATTAATTTTTTTTTTTTATTTTTTTTTCTTAATGTGGGTCCTGCATATAAAATAAAATAATATTACAACAATAATTCAACAATAATGTAATAAACACGTTATAGATCATTATCAATTTAATAATATAAATTACTGTGTATTTGCTACTGTGACAATTATTTGGTTCAATAATTTTAAAATACAGTGCACCAACAATTATTGACTCAATGATATGAAATACAGTGTTATGACAATTATTGAATCAATAATACAAAATACTGTGTAACAACAATTATTGATGAATACTATACAATGATCACTTTATCAGATCAATAATATGAGACACTGTGCAATACCGTATGCTACTGTAGAATACCGTGTGGTACAGTAAAATACCATAAATTACCGTATGTTACTATTCTTTTATCACTGGTATTTTAACAGTTTAACACCGTTAACTATTTTTATTTAAAAAAGTTTACTTCTGTCGTTTTCTATATCCGACAAATATTCTGTTGTGAAATCTACCAATGATTAGTTATTTCGGCGCCGTCGTACGACCGAATATTCCTCGACAAAACGAATATTGTCTGACATAATAAATTTTGCACATAACATCCTTAACTTTTAATTTTGTCAATTTAACTACTTCCTGTTTCATAAAAAAATATATATGAAAAAAATTAAATTTATATTTCATAACTTCGGGGTCTTACATAAATACTCGTCTCACGTTATAAAAAAAACTCACATTTTCGTTGAAAATTAAATTTGAAATTTTGAGGTTTTAGACCGTTGTCAACTACCAATCAAGAATTAAGTGGTATTATTTGTTCGACTGTCATACTTTCTTTTATTCGGCGGCCAAGTGAGATCCTACATTCTTGATCAAATCAAGTTGATATTGGTATTGGGCTTATATCAAACAAACATTAATTAGCTGGCACTGGCCCTTAAAAATATCAAACAAACATTATCATGCACAAGCACAACAATGAAACTATTTCTATTACTTTTTATGATCAAGAAACTATTTGTACTTAATTTACACTTGATTCATCAAAATTTCAAATCTTCACGAGTATTTATATCAGTTGTAGATCGGGGTTGATTGATCTTTGCAGATATTATCACAGCGAAGATACTAAGAATTAAGCATATGTGTTTTAAGAGTATTATCTCTCTCTCTATAATATTCTTAACTCGCCTTAATTAAAATTTCCGAGTTCATTATTAATGAAAAGAGTTCAGCGGCTTCAGCCTCCTTGATCATAATAATTGTAACACATCAAGGAAGAAAGAATCTATCTATCTATCTATCTAGCTAGCTAGCTATTTACCTTAATTATTGCATCATACATATATACATATATATACCAAAACATATGCAAATTGTACAACTACTACTTCAGACATAAAATCTAGTCTCTATTACGTGTCTACCTAGAAATTATCAACAACCATTTCATATTTTTATTCATAATTTATTCGATTCAGTTCATATATATATATATATCATTCACTGACATTCAAATTTGAATGATTTTCTTAATATGTAGAAAAATATGAATCTACGAAATTTTCTAATATATCAAAATTTAAAATTATGATTTTTGAAAAATGAGGATAAATTTTTTTTAAGACTAAATTACAGTCTGCGAAACCGACATCTGACTCCGCCCCTTCTTAACCTCAACAAAAAGAAGTACGTCAAAGTCAAGGACAGGAAAGAGGGCAGGAGAGCTACTCTACTCTCCTCTGGATTTATTCTTTTATATTTAAAATTTTAACTATACATATTAAAATTTTAAATCATAATTATAACATATTAAAATACGTACATAATTAAAATTATAAAATAAAAATAAAAATAAGAGAGTAGCTCTCTTGACTAACTAATAGCAAAAATAAATTGTAACGGTCATCTGAAATTACTACTACTAGTAGCTAATATTCTTACTTATGATGCGTTCGTATACTAGAGTTACGTGTTTACATGCATGTTAATCAAGCTAGCTGGTAACCCAAGACATTCGAATAATTCAATCTTACTTACAATTTATAAATCAACCATTCGGAAGAAACATAGTTGAAATGATTTTAGAATAATAGTACAGAGTCCTATTCAGCAGTCTTACCTTCTCATAATTATACACTTACGTGAAATTAATATCTCTAGACTTGTAATTATCTTCTTATTTAGTGTGCAAATAGGTAGGAGGGTAGGATTAACAAACCAGGACTAACAACATAAATTCAATTCTCACAGCCCTTTAATAAAACAAGCAGCTAGATACACTCCAACAGAAAAAACAGTGCATTTGGTACAAATCCTCTATCTAGCACTAAATACAAAGTAATTACTGACTACTACTGCCACCTGATTGTGCCTTTGACTCTAGAAAGAGTCTTACAGTTGAGAAGATGAGCGAAGGTTCAGCCATTGCACCATTCCCATAATCCCCACAGGTGAGCCTCTTTGATACAGGTGGGATTAGAGAAATTCCAAGCTCATCAACTGATAAAAGATGTTTTTCTGTGAAAACATTGTTCCACATGTAGGCGTTCATAGCCGGGGCCACAAACAGAGGTTTAGCATAGTCCCACGCTCGCACAACGCAGGTCAGCAAGTTGTCACACAATCCATTAGCAATCTACAGACGACAAAAGGAATATTTTTACTAAAACCACAATGACAGAAAGAAGTCAAATGTTCCAGTTATTCAAAATACAGAAGCACGGGCAATTTATCCATAAACAGCAAAGTCGGTAAATTCCATTAGATTTCTCCATTTCCTCAACAGAAATATTGTTAAACTCTATGGGAAGGAAAACCTGATCGGGTCGTCTAGTACAGCCCTGAAATTCATGCAACTTATAGTAGGCAACTAGGCATCGAGTCAACTTGTTTATCATGACAGCACACAATATAATGAGATAGCGTAGATACACAGGTGCACTTGTTAAGTAAAATGTAATATCACTACACAAGCTGTCAATGAACAATGAGTCTACCTCTCCTATGATCCTTCCCAGACCAGCCCAGCCTAGTTTAGAACTCATGAACGAAATAAGCTCAAAAGGTGTGACGGACAAAGAACAAACATTGCACAAGTCGCGAGTATGCATTATACCTTGCCAAGTGTGTTTGCTGATAAAGGAGCAATAACCATTATATCAGCCCACCGACGTAACTCAATGTGAAGAACACCATCACCTATCTTTGACCAAGTGGACCATTCATCATCATCCGTATATAGAACTACATCCTTAGAGAGGGATGTTCTATCAATGAAATGTAAAGAAGCCTTAGTTGCAACAGCTCTTACTTCTGCCCATTCAGAAAAACAATTGCAAAGATTACCAAACTTTACAGCTGCTACACTTCCACTAGCAGCGAGTAAAACCCGGGGTTTTCTGGGAGCACCATTAAGCTGCGTTATAGGTTCTGTGTATGCCATAAATTGTTATTAAGCACCAAGAAGGCTATTCACCTGCTAAGAAAAAAGGCCAGATATTTTCATAAGAAGCGTTCAACCTTAAAAGTACTGGTAAATCAATCTGTATGCATAAGAAAACTTCTGCTTATGAGGAAGCCTCTTTGATAACCACTAAACTTCATGAAAATAAATTGAAATAAAGAAACAAACCAATCCATCAGTGTGTATTTATGAGCAGAGGCCTTAGAATTGATAGTCTAATCAACAAAATACAGGTATGAATATAACCAACATGAGAAATAGAATAATACTCCAACGAAACAGCAAAATAAAATAATATAACCAAAATGGAAATAAAATTGGGGTGCAAGGCAATACGTTCAATTGTGGTCTTCACAATTATGAAGTCATTGATAAATTTTTCTCCCTTCTTCAATTTATTTTAATAGTACATGCTGTTTGGAGGTTTACAATTATGCTTGATCTTGCTTAATAATTTGACATAGGCCAACTCCGAGAAACACCACCATGTGAACAATTTAAGTACAAAGATTAACAGAAGATAACAATGAAAGTTGAGTCTTGATGTGTCTTAATTATTTCATCCATATAAATTATTAATTGAATAACAGTTAATTTATTCTAGAATATAAGATTCGTTCATGTTAATTTTAATTTTAAAAACTCAAATTGACTTCATAAATTTATAATGACTTTTATACTTCTAAACAAAAAAATATATATAAATAGATACTAAATGGCTTCAAAATATAATGAAAAAAAATGCTAAATTATGTATCTAGAGTAACAGTTTTAAAATTTCATAATTAACAACGCTTCATTTTAAAGAAAAAAATTGTGAGCTTGGTTGACTGCAAAGGAAAGGAAATAATTTTTTTTTAAATTTTCTTTTAGATGTAAATAAATTTTGTAGTAAAAAATTATTTTAAACAAAATATAAAACAATAATTACTTTTCCATTTGTATTAATAAAATTATTAATAAAAAATAATATATCTATATCTACAATGCTAAACAAAAAACAAATGTAATAATTAAAAGGTTAAAATTATTTTTGTAGAATTTGTTAATGATAGCCACTAAGAAAAGGGTAAAACAACTTTAAAAAATTAAAACCTACCCCGTTCGGATTTTGTACAACCTTACGGGTTCTTATGGACCCCGTTCTTTTATTTTAAGTTATTTTAAATTTATAATTATGAAATAAAATATTTTTATATAAAATAAAAATTACAAAAATTCAGAAATAAATAAGTGTTTATGATATTAAAAATGTAATTACTAAACATAAGTATAGATATTTATATATACTTTTGAAAATAATTATAATAAATGGCCGGGCCAGAGAAGGGCTGTGTGGGGAGAATAACCTGGGCTTGACCTAAAGCACATTACTCCACGTTTCTGCTGCTACGAGAAATTCAGCAAAAATGTTAACAAACACCTCCATTTAACAGCAGTATCTCAAGGTGAGTGCAATTAAGGATAATATTGTATATTCGTTTACATTAGGCAATGCCTACAACAAATCTAATAAGAAATACAGAACAGAAGGGACTACTCTCAATACTTGCATGCTAAAGATCCTGCTGCTCATTTTCTAAAATGGCAAACAGAATGCCAACATGAACTTGGTAAAGTAAAGGTGAAACACCAAAACCAACTAAATCGAGTTCATTTTGCTAAAAGAATATTCCTTTCATGCAGTACCAAAAGAACAGCTCTAACCCAACTGACTACATAAATCCACTACACCAAACTAATCTATCCATATTACCACCAATTTCAGATTACAGTGGAAAGGTAGCAAGGTGCTGCTTTCACTTAATTTTACTGATACCACTGCATCCAAATGCTAGTACATCACCGTTATCTCTACTATCTGCTGCTGCTAGCTTGGGAAGATGCTATTTCCATCCTGATTTCACTAATATCATCGTACTCAAATCCTAATACATGGGTTTTAATGTAAATATGAAAAGTTGAAAGTGTACACATATTACTTACTACCTCCGTCCGAAATTAAATATCCAGTTTTAACTTTTTAAAGTTAAATTGACCATTTTTAAAACTAATTTTTATACTATTTTTGTCAAAATATAGGTGAAGAGATTATAACCAAAAGAATGTATATATAATTTAATACTAATCTCAATTTTTATAATTTTAAAAATATATTATATATGCATAATTATTAATTCTAAAAATAGTCAATTTGACTTACAAAAGTCGCACAGAGGGAGTACGTGACGGATTTTTGTCGAATCAACTTACACTAAAATACAAGTAACAATTTAGATTAAAAATCATCATAAATTGTAGCAGAATTTTTTGTCAAGAAAAAGACAGTCTTTCAAACATGGAGTACTAGAACACCAAAAGGAAAGAGCTGCAGCTCATCGTTTGTGTGTGTACACACACACACAAAAAAACATTAGCATTGAAATGAAACTACGACATTCCATATAAAGAAAACAATGTTGAGTTAAATAGTATTAGTTTTTGTGCGACAAAAGAGGGAGTACGATTTTACCTTATGGCAGTGAGAAAACTAGCCAAGTATCGATCCAAATCTGAACGATCAAATTGTCTAAACACAAAGGAAATCTGCTAGTCGTTTTAGGCGGCGGGCGCCTAGGCGTGGGCTAGAGCTTACCGAGTTTTTCTGACCACGGCACTTAAAAAGTCGCCTACCATTGCTAGGCACCAATAATCGGCTGCCTAGGTAGCTATGGCAGGAAAAATGGCTGAATCGCGTTGAAGGAAAAAAACCCTAGACTTTACAACTTTCGATCAAAGCCGATGAGAGAGCAAATACTGTTAATGCTAACCTCCGATTCCAATACCGCCTATATCCTCCGACGAGACCTCCCGTCACGACCCTCTGATTCCAACGAGATCTGCAGCTCTCTGATTCGGGCGATTCCACAGTTTTTTATTTTCGTTGTTTTTTTCTCCTCTTCCGTTTCCCACTTCTATTCTAAGGAACGCCGTTCTCATCTCACACACAATTGTGTCTATTCCTTTGCATTAGGATTTTTCTATTTTAAAAGTATTAAGTATTTTTTTCTATCTTTTTCCTTTTTTCAGTAATTATGTTTTTTTCCCCTTGCGTAATGCTTATAATTTATAAATTACAATTAAAATTACCATACATGCATGAAGTCTATACTACAAACTAGTCGTATATTGTTAATATTTAAATTGTTAAATTAGGAAGTAGTTAAAAGGGTGATGCTAGAGGTGAATTTTTTTTTGTTTGTTCCTAATTTTTTTTGCATGAAGTCTATACTACAAACTAGTCGTATATTGTTAATATTTAAATTGTTAAATTAGGAAGTAGTTAAAAGGGTGATGCTAGAGGTGAATTTTTTTTTTTTTTTTTTCAAATGACGTGTTATCATAATATTAGTTGGGTAGATCTTATGTGATTAATTATGTCATAATTATTATTAAAATATTTAATGTCATGTCATTATGACCCTTCGCATTACTCTAGTTAAAATAATTAAATTGTTACTCCATATATATTTATTGTTTTTAATTGCTCTGTATGTTATTGGGTGTGTTTTTACAGTAACATGGAGGGTTTTAGAACACAATTCAGTTGTTAAACTACCTCTTTAGAACAGATTGTTAAATTGAATGACCAAGACTTTAGAAGGGTTTGTTTCTTGAACAGTGGGAGGGAGGGCATTACAGGCAGCAAAAACACAATTCAGTTGAAGCTGCAAAGCGCATCCCATCCCTCACTTAGTTTTGCACTACATTGAGTACAGGCGTCTGGATACTTGGTGATCGCAGAGCCTCGGTACTCATGCTATAAATAATACTTACACTTGTTAAATAACTTTATGCATCTGTGGAAAGGAGAATTGATACAGAAACCCAATTTTTCCTTTGAAAAATCAATTCAGACATTAATTAAATATGGAAATGAGGGGAAACATGTGAAGCAATTGCAATCACCACCAAGAGGTCAATTTAAACTCTAGAAAATAAGAGAATCCCTAATTTAAGGGGAAAAACTGAACAAATTGAACAGATCCATATCAAGCTCCAAGAATTCCAATCTCAAGACATTTATCATTCTTATTTCGGAAAGAAGTATTAAGTTTATTTTGACATTTATAAAACAAAAAAACTTCAATATCAATCTACCTACTTTTCTACAAAAGAATACCAAGTAAATATTATTCACCTATATTATTAGGTATTTACAAAAGTTAAGACTGTTCAACAGTAATTAACTAAACTGGTTCGGACAGGTTACACAGTTACCGTGTCTATCCAAAATTGTGTACCCATACCAGTAGCCAGGATAACCAACCCATCAGCCAGTTCGGTACGGTTTTTACCTAAATGTATACCCAAAACGAGGTTCAAAATCCATGAACATGAAATTCATACATGAAAGCCAACTATATCCATAAATGAATGCTTAAATTTTGAAAGATTTGAGGTTCAGGACAATGGGTTTACAGGGAATTTTCCAAATGGGTTATGGTCACTGCCTAAAATCAAACTCATCCCAGCTGAAAACAATAAATTTTCTGGGGAAATTCCGTATCACAAAGTAAATTCCGACTGTTTATACATTAAAAAAAAAGGCATAAAACCCTAGAAATTTAACGAACTTAACATTTGACAATCATATCATAGCTTGAAAGATACAGAAAATGATACACAACATTTCAATCAACAGAATATGGAGATGTAAAGAATTAGAGAAAAATGACAAACCCTAGAAAGAAAATGGAGAGTGAGCCAAGAATAGATGGAGATGGAGATGAAGATGAAGATGGTGCAGACTGCAGATGGAGATGAAGATGGAGAGGCGCAGAGACCAGAGAGGCAGAGCAGCAGTCCGCAGAGACTGAGAGTGAAAACGCCGTCTAAGACGAGAGGCAGAGCTCAGTCGATACTCGATAGTCGAGCGAAAGAATCAGGGATTGGAAAAGAGCAATCAGAATGCTAAAGAGAAAAGCGTAAAAGCAACCTATGCCTTGGCCCAATGATCCCTACCTTTTGTGTATCAAAAAATTAGAAGTTTACTGTGACAAAATAACGTGCGTAAGTTTTAATTTTATATTAAATTATTAAAAAAAGAAAAACAAACGTACACTTGATTCGGTTCGAACAGAACCATCAAAACCACTTCCCGGTATCATTCTCGAACATCTGATATATACCGATTATCTGTATGGATGCCGAATCAATTCTTTTTATCTCGAAACACCAATTTGAACCGGCACAATTTATCTTAAAAAACGGGAAAATCGAAAACTTTGCCCACAGTTGGGGTAAGCTTTACTTCAAAAAGTAAAAATTCTTATGTCCGTCTGGAAATAATTTTTTTTGACTTAAACTTTTAATTTTAATAAATTTATAAATTATAATTTTAATAAATTTATAAGTAAAAGTATTCGGTATCATTTTTATTTATAAGTCGATAATTATAAAGAATAATTGTAGATGTGTTCGGCTAATAACGACTTATAAGTTAAGTAAAATATAAATATTATTAAAATATTCTTTAATAAAAAGAATTTTAAAAAAATAAAAAAGAATATTTTTGTCATTTCATTTGAATTAACCAACTTCAAAAAATGACTTATAAGTCCTTTTTTTAAGTCATAAAAACTTACTCTGTTTTTTTTGGACTTTTTTGAACTTATAAGTTAAAAAAAAAAATCATTCCTAAATAGCTTATTTAACTTATATACTTATAAATTGGATTGACCAACTTCTAAGTAGAAGACGAACAAGCTCTTAATATCTCTAGAACTAGAAGAAGTTCTACTTCAAGAAAAGTTTGCATACTTTATTTAAAAATTTAGAAAAAAGTCAGCAAACTAGCGTTGAGAGATTTTTTCCCATATTATACACATATTAGCGTTGAGAGACTTTTTCCCATATTATACACATATTAGTTGGGGGGTTGATTGGATCTCTAAATATCTTAAAAGACATTTATCTAATTTGTTAAGGGAGTAAACTTGTTTGGTAAAAAATATATTTCTTGTAGTGTTTTTAATTTATTAGGGTTATGTTTGTTTATAAGATGCATATTTGGGATTGGATTATTTGTATTAATTTAAAGTTATTTTTGACTTTTTTATTCCATAATGAGGGATTAATAGTTCTTGGACTATTTTTTTATCATTCTTAAGGCTATTTATGAGGGATTATATAATCTCATGATGAATTTGAGATTAATAGTCTTTCTCATTTTAAGTTATTAAATGACTTTATGAGACTAATATTTCAACATGAATTGACTAATAATTCTTCATCATGGGATAAAAAAAAGTCAGAAATAACTTTAAATTAATACAAATAGTCCCATTATAAGTATATATTTTGTAAACAAATATAGCCTAGGAGTTGTCTCTTACTAAAATTTTTAAATTTATGGACAAAAATAACCTCAATAATATTATGGTCCCTCCATTTCAAATTATAAGATTGTTATTGATTTTTAAAAAGTGAATTTGAGATATTTTTAAAATTAAAGTTGGAATGATTACAAGTTATGAAACAATTAATCTTATAATCGATATTTTTCAATATTCATTATTATATTAACTAAAATCAAAGAAATTCATGTCAATTATGAGTTTGAAAATATTTTAAATTAACTTTAAGAAGTTAATAATAATTTTATATTTTGAAACGATGAAGCATAATTATTCTTTGAACTATTTTGTTGTGTTGTTGTTTTATTAAATTTGATACATTTTTTTTACGGAATTAATATTTTCACAGAAAAATCATAGCTATAAGTTTATACCGACGTTTTAAATTGTCGCTGTATGTCTATAACGGTAATTTTTTTTATGAAAATAACAATTTTTCTTATAAAAATATTAATTTTTTTTATCTAATATAATATTTATCATATTATGCATTGTTGCTAAAAAAATTAAATAATTTGTTTAATATTTACTCAGTAGAATATATGAATATTTTTATACAAATTTATTCAACAATATTATTCGTTCCTTGTTTATTTAGACTATGTATTTAAAATTATCAAATACTAATATGAACCAAGAATTAATTAGTCACCATTTAACCAATTGTAGTAGAAGAAAAATGTCAATTGTAGTAGAAAAATGTAGGATAATAGTACATTTTATAGATCTTTGTTCATTATATGAGTGCATTTTCTGGATACCGACCCAATATCCACTAACAAAGTTTATACCACTAACAAAGCTAAGAGTCTGCCACTCCGTGTTAAAAATCTTGTCGGATTATTATGCTTTTACTCCCTCTCCCTAGCTAGCAAAAGTACATGCTTTATCGACGGTATGAAATTTTTTGTAATTAATTTTTTTTGTTATTATGTGTCAAAATTTATTGTTATAATTTTTAAAGTTTATGACGACGATATATTCTATCGTCCTAGTCTTATAAAAAAAAATTATAACGACAGTACATACCGTCGCTATAGACTTTAAAAATCGTCGCTATAAATCTCGACACAAAAAATAAATAATTTAATTACAGAAAATCTCAATCCGTAATTAACTCTCTTCGATGCGGGTATGTATGTATATAAATGAACAATTCTCATTTAGCAAGTGGCTTGCGAGTTTTTTAGCAAAGTGTCGTTTTCCTTGCCCTGGTTGGGGGCCTAAAATGTAGTATGAACTCTCGCAATAATACATTTTAAAAATTAATATTTTTATAAATAAAAAAATATTTTTATAATTTTTTTTCCACACGAATAGTAAATTGAACATACACTTATATGTTATAGATATCTTGTAAAAATATTAATTTTTATTTATAAAAATATCAATTCCATACGTCACATCTTGTGTAAAATCTTTTTGTTTGATTTTCTCTCTTTCTTTTATATTTTTAAAATTCACTATTAGATTGATTAAACAAATGCGACTAGTTCCTAATTACTACTCCGTATAATTTATATCCTCTATTCATGACATGAGATTGAAAAAATTGGTTACCATCCAATTATAATATTCAACATATTTTTGTGTTTAATTGGTTACCATCCAATTGATTGAGGCATGGTTTTAATATTTCCTTGCACGATCAGAGTGATTAAGATTCTTCATGAAAGGCCAAGTATACATATACTTTCATTTGCTATTTGATTTCACATATTAATTAAAGATCGAAGATACCATGCATCGAATATAATAATAATAATAATAATAATAATAATAATAATAATGTTTTGATAGAATGAATACTCAATATTAGATAAATATTAGTTGTTGTCCTGCTCACCAAGCAGATACGCATCAAATAGATCAAGTTGGGTCAAGTTATACATATTACATTAAGCATAATCTATTAATTTTTTTAAGTCCCTCGATAGTTAATATAAAACATTAATTTATTTATTAATCGTGCTATATATATCAATTTTTTTAATTATATATAAATTTTGTACAAATATAGCATAATATAAAATATATACGGAGCAATTATATATTACATGAAGAGTATTATTTATAAACATTATGTAAATAATTTTGTTTCATATTTATTTTTAAAAATAATAAAATAATAATAATAAAATTATGATTACCCCATATAATACGTAAAAATCGTAAAATGATGATGGTGGAGTGGTAAAATATAGAATAGGTGGGGGTGATGATGTTTAGCCATACTGACATACACGAAAAATAATATATGTGATTCAGAGTGAAATGTAAGGTAAATAGATATATAAAGAATATACACACACATGAAAGGAAATAAATATTCCTTATTTAAATTATCGTATTAATATTAAATATTTTAAGATTTAAACAAAAGATGTATCAAATAATTATGTTCGCAGTATATCTAAAAAGAGTTAAATATTAAAAATGAAAATGTAAGCGAATCTATCGGGTATTGGGAATTGCAACCACACGGCTACGGGGGAGTAATTAGGTCTGACCGATATTTTATATTATTTATTTATTATAATTTTAATATTTAAAATAAAATAAATTATTTTAAAAATTAAAACGATAATATATGACATGTAACCCTACATCTATAAAATGAACGACAGTGCCTGATCGCGCGTATTTTTCTGACTCTCGTCTGTTCGGAGAAGACAGAGCAGACCGGCCGTAACTTCTAAAATTACAATATTCACCTTCCGTTTCCAATGGCCGTCTCCAGCTACGCTTGGGCATATCCGTCCTTCGTGTGCCGTTCAGATCCCGATTTCTCCGGTATTCCTCGTCCGGAGATTCCGAGGTCGGGCGCCCGATTTACCGGAAAGCTCAAATCGGCGGCGAGCCATGCCTCGTTCGGTCTGTCTTCTATGATATTGAGGTTTCCTCCCAAGTTTGTGAGGCAGCTGAGCAACAAGGCTCGGAGGAACTGCAGCAACATCGGGGTCGCTCAGGTTGTCGCGGCTTCGTGGTCCAACTACCAGCCGGCTGCGGCTATAGCCGTAGAAGCCGCCGCCGCTTCCTCTGCGGAGGAGGAGGTGGTGGTGGCCTTTAACGGCAATGGTTGTTGTAATAATAATAGTGATGTACAGCTTGAGGTTTTGACTGATGTAACATGTCCCTCATTTTTGAGCTCCGATGGGAGCCTTGCGATTCATGCGGGTATGTATCTCATTATATAAATAGAAATGCAGATCTTGAAGCTCTTGTTTTGCCTGTGTATATTATTACTGTCAAAAAAGTACCTGTGTTTACTTGATGTGTATATATAGCCATATCTGTAATTGTATGTTAGAGTTGGTCCCTGGCTTATATGAGGAAATATGAGGGTACACTTTTAAAATTAATTACCAATCTCATTGCATTTAAGTTGTGTACGATCTTGGATTTTGTTTAAACTTTGAATTTTAGAAGTGGAAATTCATTTTTGGATTTGTTTGGGGGTATATTTGATTGTCATGCTTTTTAGGGTGTCATTGGTTTTCTGATGCCTATAACAACCTGTTTGTTGCCTTGGCTTGGCATGAGTCCCAATACCATATGAATTGGAACTTTTAAAATTTAGGAAGCATTTCATGAGTAGCCTAAATTACGATTATGTGGTATATAATTTGTATCTTGTGACCGTGACCTCAGGTGAAAGATTAGGTCGCGGTATTGTTACGGATGCAATAACTACTCCAGTAGTTAATACAACTGCTTACTACTTCAACAAAACTTCGGAGCTCATTGATTTCAAGGTATGAATCATACTGGTAAGAATGTTCTTATTCTTGCAAGAAGTGGAGACTGTATTCCTACCGGTGATAATCCTTGTGAAAGAGTTGATAATTTTGAAATCACAAGTTTAAACCTATTGATTGAGATCGAACTTGATTCATTGTGTTTTGTAGTGTATTTTTGGCGTAATATATGTTTTGGAATTTGCCATGGTTGCTGTTATCTTGGAAACTTAGATTATTAAGGTTGGCTCTATTCTATAATGTTCTAATAGGAGAAAAGACGTGCAAGTTTTGAATATGGACGCTATGGAAATCCTACTACTGTTGTTGCAGAGGAGAAGATAAGGTCTGCCTTCTATTTATGAATTATTTCTTATTCATCTATATCATCTATTACATTCACTTATAAAAAGGAAAAGAGTAATTGAGTTTCTTACTCAAACAGTGCACTTGAGAGGGCTGAATCAACCCTTTTATTGGCATCTGGAATGTGTGCAAGTACTGTCTTGTTGATGGCACTAGTCCCAGCCGGTGGACATATTGTGACGACCACGGACTGCTATCGGAAGACTCGAATTTTTATTGAGACAGTTCTTCCCAAAATGGGGATCAAGGTAATGTCTGTGCTCTGATAGATTATTAGCATGCATTAAGTTTGATGTAGAGTTTAGATCACTACTAATTAAACTAGAAAAAAAGGAACTGAAGTAAGAAGATTTCAAAAAGCAGCCCTGATTCTTAGAGAACAGAAAAACAAGCTCTGTACATGTTGAAGGGAAACTATGTATGATTGATTGAGTTTTTAATTAGGTTTTGATCACCTTAACTTGCATATCTTGGTATAGACTCAAATCTTTGCATTGTACCTTGTTTCAGTTTAATTTTAAGTTGGCCTACTGCTATACTACAACATTGAAACTAAAATTTTATGGTGCTTAATGTTTTTAACTTCTTTACTTCTTTTTAAAATAGCAATTCAGAGAATTTATAATGCGCATATACATGTTTACTTTGTCCCTATATTGTGCAGCAGAGTGTCAATTTATATTGTGACTTTCTTTTGTCCTACTAATTAGCTGTGTACTTTAGCTTCTTTGGAGACTCTGTTTTTGTGTACTTTCACATTCTATGGAAGTTCTAATTCTTGATCTGTAAATTCCAAAATGCAGGCCACTGTTATTGACCCTGCAGATATGGAAGCCCTTGAATCTGCTCTAGATGAAAACAATGTAAGTCCTGAAGAGAGTGGTTTGCTTGTTATATATATATATATATATATATATATATATATTATTTTCTTGTGTAATCACCATAAGAAAATCTAGTTTGTACTTATCACAAAAAAGGGGTGATTCTATTAGAACTGGCATTACTTTTTCATGCAGGTTAGTCTGTTCTTCACAGAGTCTCCAACCAATCCATTCCTGAGATGTGTTGACATAGAGTTGGTTTCAAGACTTTGCCACAACAAAGGAGCCCTAGTCTGCATAGATGGAACATTTGCGACACCTCTCAATCAGAAGGCCCTTGCGCTTGGAGCAGACATTGTTCTGCACTCTGCAACAAAGTATATCGCCGGCCACAATGATGTATGCTAGTTTTGTTCGTGCATCTAGTTAAATTAAGGATTAGTTATGCAAGACCAGTCAATGAAGTACGGTTAAACATCAAACAATTAAAATTCCTGTTTCAGGTCCTTGCAGGTTGTATTAGCGGCTCTCAGGAGTTGGTTTCAGTTGTTCGCAACTTGCATCATATTCTTGGTGGTGCTCTGAACCCTGTGAGTTACCTTGATTTTATCTTTTCTAGCGTAATAGTTTCTATTGTTTGCTTGTACCTATCAGACTCACATAATTAGAAAGAGTAATTAGAATATTATCAATCACCCTAAAAATTGCATTTAGCAAGTTTCTCTAATTTCTTTTCTGTTATCAGAATGCTGCATATCTGATCATCCGAGGTATGAAGACGCTGCATCTTCGTGTACAGCAGCAAAATTCTACGGCATTGAGGATGGCCGAAATTTTAGAGGCACATCCCAAGGTACGCATACTTGGAACTCTCATGATTTGTTCTTTTATTTAGATTTTATACATATGCATGCATCCATATCTACGAAGCAAGCAGCTTATTGAAGTAGAGTGAGACTTGCATGAGTATTCTTATCAAAGACACCACCATCTCCTTATTAACAATTATTTTTTGGAAGGAATTTTACAGTAAATGTACTCTCTTATACTTGGCTTTCCACTAATTACTATATACAGATATCGCCATGCACACGTCACACATTTCTCTCTCTCTCTCTCTCTCTCTCACACACACACACACACACACACACACACACATTTAATTTTCTCATGCTGCTCATAATTTTATTTTCTTTCAGTCCCTCTTTAGTCTTTATTCTATCAAATTTTCAACTTATTCGGATTTCAAATAATTACATTTAATTTCTATCATGCTGCTTGTATTATAGAATACACGAATCTCAATGTTATTTTTTAAATACGTGAAAGACAAATGGGGGACAACTAAAGTTTGACGGGGAGGGAGTATAAATTAGGGCAAGATTATTGGCAACATTAGGTTACCATCTTTTAACTGAAAAAATTGAGTAATATAATTTTCAGGTGAAGCATGTCTATTATCCAGGTTTGCCAAGTCATCCAGAACATCACATTGCAACCCGGCAAATGACTGGTTTTGGCGGTGTTGTCAGTTTTGAGGTCAGTATTTATCACTACTACAAATATGCATCTGGCTGATTAATCATATATCTTGTCATATGTTATATCCATCTTGAATTTGCTGAAGTTCATTCCCATGTCATTATCTAGGTTGACGGTGACTTGCTTACCACAGCAAAGTTTATTGATGCTTTGAAAATCCCTTATATAGCCCCATCTTTTGGAGGCTGTGAGAGCATTGTGGACCAGCCAGCAATTATGTCTTACTGGTACGACCTTCATTCCATAATCATCTAGCTGATGAAATTTTGCGGAACTGGTTTCTCTTGAATGATTAAAGTTGTCCAGTTTGTTTAGTTTTCTTGATAGAAGGTGTTGATATAATCTTCTGGCATTAATTTTCTTTGAGCCATTGCATCCTAATTGCAATTGTGTAGATGAGTTTTTTCAATCTTTTGGTATTAAATTTCTTTAAATCACGTGTCCAAGACTCCATGATGCATACCTGGGAAGAGAAGGTGAGAGAAATATGACTTGACATATATGTAGCATGATATCATACATGCGATTTGTGAAGTAGTGCAAATGTGTGTGTAAATTCGAAGGCATATATATAAATATCAATTGGCAGTGTTTTTCATTTTTATATTTTGAAGTAATTAGTTCTATTACAATATTCAGCATTTTGTACATCTCAACCTTGTGCTGCATATGAGTCTTTGCCATGGTGTCTCCCTTGATCAAGATGACACTCTTTCATTTCCACCTATGCCATGACCGAGATAATGAAATTTCATATTTAGGTTAAGCCAAGCCATGTTATGAGGAAATTTCTTTGACTGCATTGGGCATCTTTACTCTTTAGCATGATTCATTACCTTTCACTCCATCTCTGACTTTTATGACATGATGTCGCATGTAGTTGTGACTAATTGTTATTTTTACATCGGGTGCTAAATAAAGGATAATGTAATTCTGTGATACACTTGAAAACAGGGATCTGAGTCAATCAGACAGGGCCAAGTATGGGATCATGGACAACTTGGTTCGGTTCAGCTTTGGCGTTGAAGACTTTGACGATCTAAAGACCGATATTCTTCAGGCTCTGGAGAGCATATAGACCGGTTCACCTGCGCCATTGTTTTTCGTTTCAAGCAGTTTTTCTCCAAGCGGTTGTTGATCACGAAATGTTAACTTATTAAAGAGACTGGAACAATGCTCTTCTTTTTTTGTGTTTCTGCTTCTTGAGTAATAAAACTGGATGCTTTGAAGTGAAATTCCGTATCAACCTTATTTCCAAGTTGTATGGTCATTTTCATAATGTGGAACCATAATGCCGAAAGCATAAATGCTTTATAGAATAATAAACAACTATACCGGGCCATGCCTTTTATGATACGTTGGTTGGATTGCGATGGATCAAGATTCTAAAGGAGAAAAAACATAAATAAACAAATTAAATTATAATATAGATATTAATATTTTAATTTTTATACGATTATGAATAATATTTTATTTATTAGTAAAATTGTTTCATTTAATCAATTTTAATTAAAAATAAGTCACGTACATATAATATTTACATTCAATAAAATAAAATAAAATGTGCATATCTTGTGCTTACAAGTTACAAGAACAATTAGATATGGCCCCTTAAAACAACACGTGCATATTATTGACTTATTGCAATCAAAATTAAAAATTAAGACATTAGGTGTTACATATTTTATGTTAGTGGCGACCACAGTGACATGATGGCATGATAAACTCCTCGGATTGAATATTTTCTCCATTCCAATTATTCAATTTTCTTTCAGGGTGTTCGCCTTATGTTATCAATACCTGTCTCTCACGATTAAAATTTAAAACAAAAGACGCCACCCTATTCTATAACCGAAGTTGAGCACAAGCACACACTTAAAAAAAAGGGGTAAAAAAACATTATATTCATCTATGAAATTTAATATTTCATCCATTTTAAAATTAAAAATATAATTTTATTTTTAAAATTAAACGATAATATATTAAACTTTAAATTGATATAAATTTATTTAATTTTAGTTGATACAATTATTATAATTACTTAGTATATAATAAAAATTATTAATCACAAAATTTATTTCATTCTGAATTTTTATGAGTCGTATCAATTTTAAAGTTTAATATGTTATTTGATCTTAAAAGTCAAATTATATTTTTAATTTTAGAACGAAAAAAATATATTAGAGAAAAAATATATAATGTATTTATTTTTAAGGAATTGATATTTCTCAAACAAAAATAATAATTCTATAATATTTTTTTTACATAAATAATTTAGGAAATGAGTTTTACTGTCATATTTATGTAAGAGAAATATCGTAGAAATATCCGAGACAAATTTTATAAAAATATTAATATTTATTTATCAAAATAATAATTTCCTATTTTTACACTAGTAAATGAGTAATTAATTGAAATAAAAGTCAACATACTTTTGATTTATTTATATTTTATTATTTATTTATTTTAATATTTAAATATAAAATTAAATATTATTTTAATTTTTAATAATTAAGATAAACACAGTGTTCGAACGATTGCAACGATAGATATACTTATTGTTCATTTTATCTAGACAGATTCCGCACAAAATTCCCTTCGGACTTTTTATCTATTTGAATGTTTCCCATCAAATCTTCATTGTAGTATCCACAACGGACACATTCATGATTCTTCCTCCTATATGCACAACTATCAATTCTTAAGCTACATTCTCCAATTCATCATCACCTTCACATAATTATATTTAGTTATATGGTTGGACTGTTGGAGTGATGAAATTCGGGAAAGAGTTTACGGTCCACTTGGAAGAAACCCTACCGGAATGGAGAGACAAGTACTTGTGCTACAAACCCTTGAAAAAGCTCCTCAAGCACATTCCAACCACTGCCGATTCTTCTCCTTCTGACGATGCCGCAGTCGTTCATCTCCCTCTACCTCCTGTTCCGGACCATCTCGAGGAGTGGTTCGTTAGGATTCTCAGCGAAGAACTTGAAAAGTTCAACGATTTCTATGTCGACAAGGAAGAAGAATTCGTCATCCGATTTCAGGTTTTCCCCCAAAATTCTTTCTTTCCTCTCCACTCTTTTCTATTTATTGATAATGATTGTTTGTATGGACTTTAATTATTGTTAAAAATAAGGAAGAGTTGATATCTGACTCTACTTGAATTAGGTGGGTTGTCTATTTTCTAAATCATTGGGCAAAACTGGAATATTAGTATGTAATTTAACTTTTTGTAAGCTTGTAGGTAAGATATTACGCCATATAAAGGAAAGTTATTTTCTGCTATTGTAGGATTGAGTGTCTAAGAGAGAGAAGAGGGGTTTAAAGATGATGTTTCTTGTTTTAAATGTGTGAACTTGAATGCTGAGAAAGCAAACATAGAGATGGTGAGAGAAGCATGGTGGAATATAATAAAAGGGTTTTAATTAGATGGAGTATGGATCTTGTTCTGTGAGAAAAAAACACTTGGCTGATTTTAATGCAGAAGTTGGTGGAGCTTGAAAAGCACCTGATTTGCATTTTGGAAGAAGGTAAGGATGAGCCACATATCATATTTGGATTCTGGAGTAGTTCCAGACACATCTTAAATACAGATAAATTGATTTGAGATTACTAGAGTATTTAATTTTGTCTTCATAATCTTTAATTTGTATTGACCATGATTCAATGTCCTTTTAGTAGGTACATATCAAACAAAGTCATGCTAAAAAAAAAATTAGCAAAAAAAAAAAAAGTCGCGCTAAAAAATTACACGTCAGTGCAAAGTTGTGTTTTGTAGAAAAGTTGGCCCAGCAAATCTTCAACACTTGTCCTTCCTATTTGATTTGGACTAAACCTTGAAAAGACAAATTGTTTGACTGCTGAACCTGATTTTCTACTAGTCCAGTGTGCTGTCTTGCAAATGTATTCGCATTTATAGTAGAGTTTAAAGGTCAATGGTTAATTGTCTTATTGGTGTTTATCAGTTCATTAAGGTCGAGTGTCAGTTTAATAGTCTTAGTAATAAAGTTTCAAGATTATTTTTTAGATTTTCTTTCATTGATAGTCTTCAGCTTTTTCCCTCTTACGGTTGTATTAGTGATGTAGGTTATGAATTGGGATTAATCTGTCTCTGTTGGTCAATTGATGCCTCCTTGAATGGAAGTGTGACGACTTCACAGTTATTCATTAATATAGATTCTTAAGTGCAACTGCAACAGGAATTGAAGCAAAGAATTGAGCGAGTGAAGGGAGAAGATGTCACAAATTAGTGCATCTTACTTTTATGTTTTAACTCTGCTATTTAGTTATTAGTCTGCTTTGTTTGAATAAGTCAAGCCTTTGGTTGCTGAGGTGTAATAGTAGTTATTTTGTTATCTAAATTTATGCAACTGACTAGGTCTTTTAGGAGTCTATTTTTGCTGAAGTTAGTAATGCTGTTAGCTATTTTTCTGTAGCAGTGGATAGTGGTAGGAGTGAGATCAGTAGTTTTGTGGTTTTCTGTTTTCTATAAATTTGTAAGTGGTAATCAGCAGTTTGCAAGAAATAAGAAACCAAATTTCCATCTTTACTGTTTCTGTTTGTCTTCTTAGTTCTCTAGTGTTGAGTGGTGTATTCCTTCTCTACAAAATCTATTTTCTGTTTACATGGTATCAGAGCCTAAGGTTAGAGGGTGAGGTTTTTTTTTGTAGACAAGGTGCTTGTTGTTTGTCTCTTAGTCTCGTGACAACTAAGATGGAGTTCAACAACAGTGGCAGTAGTTCCACTCAATATGGTATTGAGAAGCTTGTAGGCACCAACTACAAGTATTGGCGATTGTGCATGAAAGCTTACCTTCAAGGTCAGGACTTGTGGGATCTTGTTTCCGGCGCTGATTCAGAACCGAAAGAGACTCCGGATAATGCTGAACAGTGTCGGAAATGGAGGATTAAGTGCGGTAAAGCTCTGTTTGCACTTCGAACATCGATCAGTAAGGATTATATTGATCATGTTCGAAATGAGGATTCGCCAAAGAAGGTGTGGGACACTTTGGCAACACTTTTCAGCAAGAAGAACACGACTCGGTTGTAGTTGCTTGAGAATGACCTTGCAATGCAAACACAAGAAGGTATGTCAATTTCAGAATATTTTTTAAAGATTAAAAATCTATGTTCTGAAATTTCAGAATTAGATGCTGAAGAAAAAATTAGTGAAGCGAAACTACGGAGGTTTCTTATTCGCGGATTGAAAAAGGAGTACACACCCTACATCACCTCAGTTCAAGGATGGTCTGTACAACCATCGGTTGAAGAATTGGAGTGTTTGTTGTCAAACCAAGAAGCACTAGCAAAACAATTGTCAAGAAAATCAATCTTGGAACAGACGATGTGCTCTTTGCTAAGTGGAAGGCTAAAGAGAAGGACAAATCAAAGTATTCAAGTAGTGGAAAGAAACAAGCAGAAAACTCAAATTACAGGAAGTCTGCTGGAGCAAATTATGATGGAAATTATGGTGAGTCACCTGTAACGTACGCGAAATCCCGACCTTATTTAATTATCCGATTATCTCTGGAAATCATATTCATTAACTTTAAATTCATGTTAACCTGGAATTTCGTGCATCAAACTTAACCTTTAACTTTAATTGACCGTAATTTGGTCCCTATTTTTTTTATAAAAAACTTAATATTATAATCCTTACCTGTTTCAGGATCGCAACATTCATTTACCTTTCATTAGAACTTAAGTCACCCATTAATAGTTTGTGACCTATTATATTACAATTTCTATAATCATTTTTATTCATGACTTATCATAATATTTAAATAAATTTTCGCCATGAAGTATTCATACATGGCCCTATTTAATTTTACATGTTCTGTACCTGATCCTGTTCACATACACCTGTATACATACATCTATGTCACACGTATCCCATTTATACCCCTGTACCATACATATATCTGTTTACATATATCTGTACCATACATACAAGTTCATCACACGTATAACTTTTTCCCTGGATACCACATAGATACACTTTTTGCTCTATGATCACACAAGTCATATACACTTGATTATATGGAATTATATACCATTTAACCTTATATTACAATCATGGTTTGACAATTAAAATCAAATTATTACATAACTGCATCTATACAATTTTATAGTTAATTGGCTTGCTTCCATTACATAAATTACAAAGATCAACTTTGCTTTCATGCTTATCTAGGCCTCTATACAGTTTACAAGTATCAATTTCCTCATGTCTGTCCATCTATTCATGTTTCTTTACCTTAGCTACACCGGAACTTCCGGTCTTCTTGTATTTTACCTGAAATGTTAGTTCATGGCAAGGGTGAGCACATAGGCTCAGCAAGTAAATCAGATAACACATTTCATGCTTACAGTTTATATAAATGCGTCATGCATCCCTTACTTTACTATGATGTGCATAATGTCACGTAATTCATTTAGCAATTAAACCATATAGTTGCACATAAGGCACGTTTCAACTCATTAACTATCACGTAGTTCACATAGAACGTTTATTACATTTAAGTCTGAACACTTGCCTGTACGCTTTTATTTACTTAACCTTTGTCGCCTTGTTTGGCCGATCTATCCATCTTTACCTCAGGTTACTCGATCGAACCTTTTCTGTAAACATACAATATATAAACATCAATATATGATCATAAACTTAATATGAATTATCAAACTTAACTCATAATTATACCACCATTCGTCTCTAATCATTTCCCATTTAATGTATTAAACCTTACATAGGTTCATATTATATTTCAACTTTGTCCTCGACATTTTTCATAATCTTTAGCTTACTTTGGCTTAGCTTTAGGCATGTTACATTATGCCATTTATCGTTTCATTATACCTGGACATCCTTTATATAGCCCATTCGTATTTATTTAGGGTTTACATAACCCATTCTTATCGTTCCTTGTCAAAATATTATATTTCGGACACTTAAAATTTTTTTTTGTCTTGCTACAGTAACTGCGCCCCGGCGCCACTTTTCTTCTTCCCAATCTCGCTGGCCGCGAAAAGCTTTCGGCCGATGAACAGTGACACTGCGCCCCGGCTCAGTGTCAAGGCCAATTTACTGCGCCCCGGCACAGTCCCTGGTTCAGCAGAATCTGATTTTTGCTGCTACTTTGGTGATTTTTAATTCTTCAAACATACATCCAATTGACAC
This sequence comes from Hedera helix, assembly GCA_947179155.2. Lineage (NCBI taxonomy): Eukaryota > Viridiplantae > Streptophyta > Magnoliopsida > Apiales > Araliaceae > Hedera > Hedera helix. The sequence continues at coordinate 37,655,970 of OX359275.1, forward strand.
CAAATTTGGTACACATGTAGACCTCATACCATAGTATTTTACTAAATTTTTGGTTGCCTCATTTGGTCTTTCTAAATCAAAGATATACTAGCTTGTAGGAGGCCTGTTCGGACAACTTTCCTATACTTAGGAAATTTCAGAATTTTCAAAATCAACTTTTGCCATTCTTGTGATTTTTGGCCATTTGATTTAAAACATCAATTCAACACTTGACATAGTTTATATAACCTATATATGACATGTCCAAAATTTCAAAACGATAAAATTTCGCACGAGACGACTTTTGTCCGTAAAAATCCATTTCGATTCGAAACGATCGATTTCGATCGTTCGAATCGCCATTTCGCTCAAATTCAAATCCGTCAATTACCAAAACGACTCTAACACGTGTAATAACTTAAAACTAAGCCATTTGGCTTCATTTTCCTTTTAATTTATCTAAATTGCCAAAAAGCACATTTAAATCGGATTATCATTAACTTTTCAAAACTTTTAATTTCAATACTTAACCTCACTTGACTCTTTAAGCTCAACACCCCACATAGGCAACCTCCAACACATCTAATAACTTTATACGTCTCTATAACCTCCATATGCACATTCCAGTGCACTTTACAGATTATTACGTTATTTACACAAAAAGTATAGCCTAATATTTGATATTTTCATACTAAAACATGATTCTCAACTATCAAAGCATTCTATATGCTATCTATCAAATTAATACTCATGAATCCAACATGTTCAACCTCTCTAACTAGATTTTTATCAAATCTAATGACATATTATACTTGATCATATCTTAAAACATGATTTCTAGCTTATATACATGAATATAACTAATCCATCACTTTGTTCTACCAACTTGTGTCTAGGGTTTCATGATTAGTCACATTTAAAACATGTAACTAGCATAATCTCTACATCTAGCTACTTGTTCATGCATGTCCATCCTTATTCTTGAATTTAAACACATGATCATCAAAATTTATAGCTTAAACACCATATTACCTTCATGAACTCAATTTCTTTCTAACTTCAAAGCTTGCTAAGGCTTTATTCATCACCTTAATGGTTTCATAAGCCTCACTTGATCATCTTTCAACAACTTCCTTCAAGATTTTGTGAACCCTAGCTCACTTCCTCTTCTTTCTCTCTTTATTTCCAGCAACTTCGAATGGTGAAGAAAGAAAATTAGATAAGGCTGGATACATAGAACATATACATATATATGTAGTATATATGTTTTGCTAACAATTAACCACACTTGGTTAACTTAACTCAAGCCTAGTTAGGGTCATTTAAGTCATTTCTCATCACCAAGGATGGACATAATAGTCATTAAACCTTTTTAGGATACATATGTCATTAATCAAATTGACAAGGGTACTTTGGTCATTTGCCAATAATTCTAGAGAATTAAATCTCTTAAATTCATAATTCATTAAATTTTAATCCAATTCAAATCATTTTTGATCCTAACTTGTTTCATCATGCATGAATTTTATTCTAGCATCCAATACTCTACAATTGGCTTGTCCCATATTACTTGTCATACCTTAAACTTAAATATCATAACTTAATTCTAATAATCACAAAAATTTCTAATTTTCATATCAATAAAATCCTAATCCCTTCAAACCATTTCGGTTCCATAATTAATCAATTTCACTTTCCGATATCTTAATAACATCAACTTGCTCACTTTCCGCAAACCGCTTCCTCGAGAAGCGAACCTCGACCAATTTATCGAATTCCATCAATATTTATTCTTTATTCTCATAATATCCTTTTTGACCCTTACGTCCTTTCGTTAATTTACATAACACCTATTATGCTAATTCTCAACATTCTTACATACAACGCTCTTCCTTCACATTCCCGGGATACTACATTCTGCATTTACATATCATAACACAATTATTTCAGTTAAATCATTAAATATTCATTCCTTGATAAACTTCAAATATTCCTCTATCAAATTCTTAATATTCCTCAATAAACCGATTATATCATACGGTTTCTTATCCTTTGCACAAACATACATATTTTACCGTGTCATTCTCACCTCCTCGCCTTCTAGGCCTATTTATTTAGCTTGCTGTTAATTTTCATAATTAAACATCAATTTACATACTATTTTCTTATTCAATTATTTTCTAACTATAAATCCTTCTAGCTTTACCAATTCAAATTCATACATATACACGCAATATCCATATATACCACATCAATCTATTACTTGTTGACACCTAACATCACGTCTTACAATAATTCTCCCCAAATTACCTTATTATAGGTATTACAATGAATCATTTAGCTCAAATTTGTCATATAACCATTTAAAATTAATAATTATTATAATTTCTCATTTTCATAAATCTCTTGTTTACTTTATCTTTCTATATTTGACCACATAGGTCCCTCCTTAATATTTCAACCACACAGATTCTTTCTAACGCATTGATCACGTAATAATTCAATTTAATCACGTAAATAATCATATTTAATCATTTTAACTAGGTTTTGTTTTATAACCTTCACTTAATTATCCATAACCCTTATTTAGAATTTCTTATAAAATCCTGGGGTGTCACATTCACCCCCCCTTAACAAAATTTCGTCCTCGAAATTGTTGTGTACTCATATCTTGCTTCGCAACATTCATAACTCTTTATATTCAATCCACATAGCTAGGTTTTCCACTAACCTTTACATTCTCTCATCTCTCTACCCATCTTACCCCTTTCTAATATTCATTCCAGAAGATTGGAATGTTTTCAAGAATCTTCACAATCATACAACAACTGTGAAGTCGTATGAATAAATAAGAGTAGCTTTTTCCTTAAAACATAAAACTTTTGCATTTAAAATAAAATTGATACTTTTGCTGAGGGGTCAATAAAGACCAATGAACTCGTTAAGAATATTAGCAATCACAAAGACTGCGAATACCCAAGGGTTATAACCTCCAGGAACATGAGTTCACGACGCAACCACGCCACTCTATTTTCCTGGCCCATTGGTACGCTAGGTGATCAGCCTATTGTACCTTCTTTCTTTTGCTTTGTGGGTTGAACCGTGTTAACCAACCCTTGTACTATATCCCCTTTTCAGGGTTGTTCACCTCAGACTTTTAAAACATTTTATTTTATCCATTTCCTAGATTTCAAAAACGTTTATTCATTTATTTAGGAGAATGGTCTAGCCGAAACAAATGGCATAGACTCACATTAATGAACTGTGCATTTACTGTAATTTGAACTTTTCAAAAGTTCCCTTTTACTGTTATTGGTTCAAAACTTGAACCCAAGAAAAATCCTTTAAAAGGCTTCATAATACTGCACTATCTTAGCAGTACGTTGAGAATTCAGTCATTTAAGACCTCTTAATACCGTACCGTCATAGAAGTACGTTGAAAATTCCGCCATATTATCATTTCACACCATAATCAACAGCGTGGCAATGACTTTTATAAATACATTTTGAAATTTTCGAAATAACTTTGTCTAGCCGAATCAATTGGCATAGACCATGAATCACGGAATTTTTTTAAAAAATCACTTTACGATATTTGAACATAATATTTCGATGGTCTAGCATAGCTAGAAGAGTGGATTGCCTACCCAATCCTAATAATCTCTTCTTCTTGCTTAATTCCTTAACTCGTTCAATCCTTTCTTATAATACTATCTCTTCGTATATTCTTAATCTTAGCCAATATCTAAGAATTGTATTTCTTAACTTATGGCTCTCTACTCTAACCCAACCCTGTTCAGCAAACTTGCCACGCATTTGGGCTCAGGAACTTACCACAATCATATGGTTCACGGAGCTTGTCCTAGTCAGGCTATCGTCACCCATTCGCTGAGGGGCTCCACCACATAATCATGAGTCACGAACTTACTATACGCTTGGGTTTTCAGAACACGCAACTAATCTTAATCTTTCTTACTTAACTCTTCTCATTTCTTACCGTGACGCTGGATCTCCACTGATTATCACGATAAGAAGCTAAGCAAGTACAAATCCCCGTCCCATACCGAGGAAATGCACACTCGGCCACTACCATGAGTCCCCAATGACAAATCCCACATACCCTAATCATCCCTCACTTTCCTTTACCTGATATGAATTTTATCAAATAATATCTTACAACTCATTAAGAGTCCCTTCATCTTATTGTTCACAACTCATCATGAGTCCCCTATATTCATAACTTACTATTCGCAACTCTTTAAGAGTCCGTTAATCTTATCCTATCATTTACAACTCATCTAGAGTCCCGTTTTTGTCTTATTGATCCCCTAGGATCTCATAGTCCATTTGCCCTTCATCCTTATCTTATCTTACTTATTCCTTAATCCCGAATTCTCAAAATTCATTTATTTCATACACAACTCCTCTAGAGTCCAATGCTTTACTATCTCTTTCTTCCTCACAAAGGTCATAGCCTAAGGTACTCCTACCTAAGGTCTATAACCTGTCTGCTCTGATACCAACTGTAACGTACGCGAAATCCCGACCTTATTTAATTATCCGATTACCTCTAGAAATCATATTCATTAACTTTAAATTCATATTAACCTGGAATTTCGTGCATCAAACTTAACCTTTAACTTTAATTGACCGTAATTTGGTCCCTATTTTTTTTTTAAAAAACTTAATCTTATAATCCTTACCTGTCTCAGGATCGCAACATTCATTTACCTTTCATTAGAACTTAAGTCACCCATTAATAGTTTGTGACCTATTATATTACAATTTCTATAATCATTTTTATTCATGACTTATCATAATATTTAAATAAATTTTCGCCATGAAGTATTCATACATGGCCCTATTTAATTTTACATGTTCTGTACCTGATCCTGTTCACATACACCTGTATACATACATCTATGTCACACGTATCCCATTTATACCCCTGTACCATACATATATCTGTTTACATATATCTGTACCATACATACAAGTTCATCACACGTATAACTTTTTCCCTGGATACCACATAGATACACTTTTTGCTCTATGATCACACAAGTCATATACACTTGATTATATGGAATTATATACCATTTAACCTTATATTACAATCATGGTTTGACAATTAAAATCAAATTATTACATAACTGCATCTATACAATTTTATAGTTAATTGGCTTGCTTCCATTACATAAATTACAAAGATCAACTTTGCTTTCATGCTTATCTAGGCCTCTATACAGTTTACAAGTATCAATTTCCTCATGTCTGTCCATCTATTCATGTTTCTTTACCTTAGCTACACCGGAACTTCCGGCCTTCTTGTATTTTACCTGAAATGTTAGTTCATGGCAAGGGTGAGCACATAGGCTCAGCAAGTAGATCAGATAACACATTTCATGCTTACAGTTTATATAAATGCGTCATGCATCCCTTACTTTACTATGATGTGCATAATGTCACGTAATTCATTTAGCAATTAAACCATATAGTTGCACATAAGGCACGTTTTAACTCATTAACTATCACGTAGTTCACATAGAACGTTTATTACATTTAAGTCTGAACACTTGCCTGTACGCTTTTATTTACTTAACCTTTGTCGCCTTGCTTGGCCGATCTATCCATCTTTACCTCAGGTTACTCGATCGAACCTTTTCTGTAAACATACAATATATAAACATCAATATATGATCATAAACTTAATATGAATTATCAAACTTAACTCATAATTATACCACCATTCGTCTCTAATCATTTCCCATTTAATGTATTAAACCTTACATAGGTTCATATTATATTTCAACTTTGTCCTCGACATTTTTCATAATCTTTAGCTTACTTTGGCTTAGCTTTAGGCATGTTACATTATGCCATTTATCGTTTCATTATACCTGGACATCCTTTATATAGCCCATTCGTATTTATTTAGGGTTTACATAACCCATTCTTATCGTTCCTTGTCAAAATATTACATTTCGGACAGTTAAAATTTTTTTTTGTCTTGCTACAGTAACTGCGCCCCGGCGCCACTTTTCTTCTTCCCAATCTCGCTGGCCGCGAAAAGCTCTCGGCCGATGAACAGTGACACTGCGCCCCGGCTCAGTGTCAAGGCCAATTTACTGCGCCCCGGCGCAGTCCCTGGTTCAACAGAATCTGATTTTTGCTGCTACTTTGGTGATTTTTAATTCTTCAAACATACATCCAATTGACACCAAATTTGGTACACATGTAGACCTCATACCATAGTATTTTACTAAATTTTTGGTTGCCTCATTTGGTCTTTCTAAATCAAAGATATACTAGCTTGTAGGAGGCCTGTTCGGACAACTTTCCTATACTTAGGAAATTTCAGAATTTTCAAAATCAACTTTTGTCATTCTTGTGATTTTTGGCCATTTGATTTAAAACATCAATTCAACACTTGACATAGTTCATATAACCTATATATGACATGTCCAAACTTTCAAAACGATAAAATTTCGCACGAGACGACTTTTGTCCGTAAAAATCCATTTCGATTCGAAACGATCGATTTCGATCGTTCGAATCGCCATTACGCTCAAATTAAAATCCGTCAATTACCAAAACGACTCTAACACGTGTAATAACTTAAAACTAAGCCATTTGGCTTCATTTTCCCTTTAATTTATCCAAATTGCCAAAAATCACCTTTAAATCGGATTATCATTAACTTTTCAAAACTTTTAATTTCAATACTTAACCTCACTTGACTCTTTAAGCTCAACACCCCACATAGGCAACCTCCAACACATCTAATAACTTTATACGTCTCTATAACCTCCATATGCACATTCCAGTGCACTTTACAGATTATTACGTTATTTACACAAAAAGTATAGCCTAATATTTGATATTTTCATACTAAAACATGATTCTCAACTATCAAAGCATTCTATATGCTATCTATCAAATTAATACTCATGAATCCAACATGTTCAACCTCTCTAACTAGATTTTTATCAAATCTAATGACATATTATACTTGATCATATCTTAAAACATGATTTCTAGCTTATATACATGAATATAACTAATCCATCACTTTGTTCTACCAACTTGTGTCTAGGGTTTCATGATTAGTCACATTTAAAACATGTAACTAGCATAATCTCTACATCTAGCTACTTGTTCATGCATGTCCATCCTTATTCTTGAATTTAAACACATGATCATCAAAATTTATAGCTTAAACACCATATTACCTTCATGAACTCAATTTCTTTCTAACTTCAAAGCTTGCTAAGGCTTTATTCATCACCTTAATGGTTTCATAAGCCTCACTTGATCATCTTTCAACAACTTCCTTCAAGATTTTGTGAACCCTAGCTCACTTCCTCTTCTTTCTCTCTTTATTTCCAGCAACTTCGAATGGTGAAGAAAGAAAATTAGATAAGGCTGGATACATAGAACATATACATATATATGTAGTATATATGTTTTGCTAACAATTAACCACACTTGGTTAACTTAACTCAAGCCTAGTTAGGGTCATTTAAGTCATTTCTCATCACCAAGGATGGACATAATAGTCATTAAACCTTTTTAGGATACATATGTCATTAATCAAATTGACAAGGGTACTTTGGTCATTTGCCAATAATTCTAGAGAATTAAATCTCTTAAATTCATAATTCATTAAATTTTAATCCAATTCAAATCATTTTTGATCCTAACTTGTTTCATCATGCATGAATTTTATTCTAGCATCCAATACTCTACAATTGGCTTGTCCCATATTACTTGTCATACCTTAAACTTAAATATCATAACTTAATTCTAATAATCACAAAAATTTCTAATTTTCATATCAATAAAATCCTAATCTCTTCAAACCATTTCGGTTCCATAATTAATCAATTTCACTTTCCGATATCTTAATAACATCAACTTGCTCACTTTCCGCAAACCGCTTCCTCGAGAAGCGAACCTCAACCAATTTATCGAATTCCATCAATATTTATTCTTTATTCTCATAATATCCTTTTTGACCCTTACGTCCTTTCGTTAATTTACATAACACCTATTATGCTAATTCTCAACATTCTTACATACAACGCTCTTCCTTCACATTCCCGGGATACTACATTCTGCATTTACATATCATAACACAATTATTTCAGTTAAATCATTAAATATTCATTCCTTGATAAACTTCAAATATTCCTCTATCAAATTCTTAATATTCCTCAATAAACCGATTATATCATACGGTTTCTTATCCTTTGCATAAACATACATATTTTACCGCGTCATTCTCACCTCCTCGCCTTCTAGGCCTATTTATTTAGCTTGCTGTTAATTTTCATAATTAAACATCAATTTACATACTATTTTTTTATTCAATTATTTTCTAACTTTAAATCCTTCTAGCTTTACCAATTCAAATTCATACATATACACGCAATATCCATATATACCACATCAATCTATTACTTGTTGACACCTAACATCACGTCTTACAATAATTCTCCCCAAATTACCTTATTATAGGTATTACAATGAATCATTTAGCTCAAATTTGTCATATAACCATTTAAAATTAATAATTATTATAATTTCTCATTTTCATAAATCTCTTGTTTACTTTATCTTTCTATATTCGACCACATAGGTCCCTCCTTAATATTTCAACCACACAGATTCTTTCTAACGCATTGATCACGTAATAATTCAATTTAATCACATAAATAATCATATTTAATCATTTTAACTAGGTTTTGTTTTATAACCTTCACTTAATTATCCATAACCCTTATTTAGAATTTCTTATAAAATCCTGGGGTGTCACATCACCAAACCAGAATTACTCAATTAGATGCCACAGATGCAAAATGTTGGGACACATTCGGAAAAACTGCAGAGTAAAGTTAGAGAAAGCTAATGCTGCTGCTTGTCAAAGTGAAGGTGAAGAAAAGCCTAAATGGGAACAATGTTTTTCTACCACGATGATTGAAGGACAATCTGATGCAACTGTAGTTTCAAGTCAATCTCAGACCATGGCAAATTACATCAATTATGAGAAGGAGTGGATCATGGACTCTGGATGTTCTCATCATGTATGTGGAAATGATTCGTTATTCTCGGAGTTGCATCAACATAATGGAGATCGAACAATTGTCACGGCGGATAATTCTATGCATCCGGTCATAAAGGAAGGGATTGTAAAGGAAGGTAATTTTGTTCTTGACAGTGTTTATCATGTGCCAGGCTTAAAGAAAAATCTAGTTTCTGTTCCTCAAATAACAGATTCTGAAAAATATGTTCTGTTCGGTCCAAATGATGTGAAGGTTCTAGATAATGTTAAGAATATAGCTGTTGATGTTGTTCTTGTTGGAGAGAAGAAAGAATCTTTATATGTCATGTCTGCAGTAGAAGCATATGTGCAGAAAACAAGTCGAAGTGACAGTACATCAATCTGGCATGCACGTTTGGGCCACGTGGGCTATCAAATGCTGCAACAAATCTGTTCAAAGAATCTTCTTAATGGTGTTCCAGTTATGAAAGGTGTTAACAAAGGCGTGGTTTGCCAAGGCTGTCAATATGGCAAATCACGTGTCCTTCCATTTAACAATTCGGAAAATCGAAGGAAGACTCCATTTGAATTAGTTCACGCGGATTTGATGGGACCAACTAAAACTCCAAGTTATAGTGGATTTCATTACATGATGGTGATTGTTGATGATTTCTCAAGGTCTTCTTGGGTATATTTCTTGAATGAGAAAAGTGAGGCCTTCATAAAGTTCCTGGAATTCGAAAGCACTATCAAGAGTGAGTTTGGCTCAAAGATTGGATGCTTAAGAACCGATAATGGAGGGGAGTTTATGTCCAAAGAATTTTTCCAGCATTGTGATGTTAAAGGGATAAAGCGACAAATGTCTTGTCCAAACACTCCACAGCAAAACGGCGTTGTTGAAAGGAAAATCGCGCATCTTTCGAGTGTAACCTTATCTTGGTTACATGACAAAAATCTTCCACGGGAACTGTGGGCTGAAGCTATGCAATGTGCTTGCCATGTCACCAATCGTTTACCTCATTGGTTAGGTACTAAATCTCCTTTTGAGTTGTTATACAATGTAAAACCAGATGTTAGTTATTTTCGTGTTTTTGGTTCTATTTGCTATGTTCATGTTCCAAAAAGCGATAGAACTAAATTAGATTGCAAGGCAAAAAAATGTTTGTTTGTAGGTTATGACTCAAACAGGAAAGGTTGGAGGTGTATGGATCCAAACACTAAGAGATATATCACATCACGAAATGTGGTGTTTGATGAAGTATCTCTGTACTACAATTCATCAAGGGCAGTCACACCAACTGTTGTATATGATGAGCAACTTGAATCAGAAGAAGATTTATCTCAGCTCGAGTCATCTGATGATTCTAGATCAAAGGGGAATGTTGAAACCACAGAAGAAACACTCCAATCAGCAGAAAGAGACGATGGGAAATTACAAGCTGATTTAAAAAGATTGACTAGAGCACGAAGGCAGCCTGATTACTTGAAAGACTATGACATTTCTGCAAACCAGATTTCTATAAGTTCATGTTTTTTTCTAGGTGAAATGAACAACAACGAACCATCATGCTATGATGAAGCAAAAGGCAGTACTAAGTGGGAATCCGCTATGCAAGAAGAAGTTGAAGCATTGATGAAGAATGAAACCTGGGAACTCGTGCCTAAGCCTAAAGACAATGAAGTAGTAACTTGTAAATGGGTTTACAAGTTGAAAAAGAGTTCAGATGGCAGCATCGATAGGCACAAGGCTCGTCTAGTTGCTCGTGGATTTTCACAATGTTATGGACTAGACTACGAGGAAACATTCAGTCCAGTTGCAAAGATGGTGACGTTGAGAACACTCATCTCCTTGGCAGCGTACAAAAACTGGAAATTATGGCAACTCGATGTAAAGAATGCGTTTCTTTATGGTGAACTAGATCGTGATGTGTACATGGAGCAGCCGCAAGGTTTTATTTCTAAGCAGTTCCCTCATTATGTTTGTCGACTAAAGAAGGCGTTATACGGTTTGAAACAGGCTCCACGTGCTTGGTATGGTAAGATTTCTCAGTATCTTACATTTTGTGGTTTTACGGTATCAAATTCAGATTCTAGTATGTTTGTAAAGCTTAAATCAGGAAGGCGAGTGGTGGTATTGTTGTATGTAGATGATATGATCATCACCGGAGACAATGATATTGAAATATCACGTTTACGGGATGACTTATCAGTTCGATTTGATATGAAAGATCTTGGTGAAATAGGATGTTTTCTTGACTTGGAAGTCCAGAGGCTAGAAGATGGCTATTTTGTGTCACAAAAGAGCTATGCTAAAAGGTTGATTGAAATTTTTGGCATGGGGGAGTCGAAAACAAAGTCAACTCCAATGGAGCCTAATTTGAAATTAAAGAAGGATGAAGGGAAAATCCTGAAAGATGCAATCAAGTTTCGACAACTCGTTGGTAGTTTAATTTATTTAACTATCACAAGGCCAGATATTGCATATTCTGTTGGTGTAATTTCTCAGTTTATGCAGAATCCGTGTAGTCCTCATTTGAAAGCTGCAAAACGGGTTCTATGTTATGTGAAAGGAACTTTTGAGTATGGTCTCATGTACAAGAAAGGAGAAAATTTTCTGGTACATGGGTTTACTGATGCAGATTGGGCTGGGGATGCAAATGATCGACGTTCGACTATGGGATAATGCTTTAGCACTGGATCTGCAGCAATCTCATGGTGCAGTAAAAAGCAACCTTGTGTTGCTCTTTCTAGCACAGAGGCTGAGTATGTGGCAGCTTCTAAAGCAACGCAGGAGTGTGTTTGGTTGAAGTTACTAGTTGGTGATATTCATGCAAGTGTTGAGTATGCTGTTCCGATTCAATGTGACAATCAAAGTGCAATTAAACTTGCTGAAAATCCAGTGTTTCATGCTCGCACGAAACATATAGAAGTTCAACATCATTTTGTGAGAGAAAAAGTTCTTCAAGGAGAAATCAGGTTGATGGGAGTTCGAAGTGAAGATCAAGTGGCAGATATCTTTACAAAGGCTCTTGCAAAAGCTAAGTTTGAGAAGTTCAGAAATGCACTTGGCCTGATTAACAATAAGCATGCACTAAGGGGGAGTGTCACAAATTAGTGCATCTTACTTTTATGTTTTAACTCTGCTATTTAGTTATTAGTCTGCTTTGTTTGAATAAGTCAAGCCTTTGGTTGCTGAGGTGTAATAGTAGTTATTTTGTTATCTAAATTTATGCAGCTGACTAGGTCTTTTAGGAGTCTATTTTTGCTGAAGTTAGTAATGCTGTTAGCTATTTTTCTGTAGCAGTGGATAGTGGTAGGAGTGAGATCAGTAGTTTTGTGGTTTTCTGTTTTCTATAAATTTGTAAGTGGTAATCAGCAGTTTGCAAGAAATAAGAAACCAAATTTCCATCTTTACTGTTTCTGTTTGTCTTCTTAGTTCTCTAGTGTTTGAGTGGTGTATTCCTTCTCTACAAAATCTATTTTCTGTTTACAGAAGAGCTGCAAGGATGGAGTCTTTACATCAGAGAGTGAATTCAGTAATGAGATGATGGACATTCGTAAGGATGTTGTTAGCATTCATGGAGAGATGGTGCTTCTAAAAAATTATAGCTCTTTAAATTTTGCTGGTACAACAGCTATTTTTATTATATCCATCTATATCTAATTTGGTTTTTTCAAGGGCTTTCCACCTTTTACTTGGAGAGTGTTCTTCTCAAAATTAATGAATTTAAAATTTCATGTATGGCAATTGGCACCTACTAGGCTACTAAAACAAATTATTTATTCTAAATTTAAGGAGCTTTTTGGGTGGGTTGTGCATTTTTTTTAAGTTGGTGACCCATTTTTTCTGGCTTTAATAGGTCTAATTAAAATATTGAAGAAGTATGATAAAAGAACTGAGGGACTATTACGTCTTCCTTTCACACAACTTACCCTTTGTCGGCCCTTCTTCACAACAGAACCTCTCACAAGGCTAGTACATGATTGTGAGGCAAATCTTGAAATCCTTTTCCCATTGAAAGCTGAAATTGTTGAATTTACTAGCACTGCACTAGATCAGGCAAACTCAACGCCTTCTGACATGGCAAATAAATCAGCAGAGACACCTTCCTCACTGGGTGAGGAAACTGGGGATGTATATCGGATGACTCTCGCTGCAATGAGAACTATACAGTACCTTAAAAGGGCGAGTTCCACATACAATCCTCTATCGTTTGCGTCTGTCTTTGGGTGCCAGGATAGTGACAGTACTGGTGCTGTAACAGCAGAAAACTCAGGTTCCGACTCTTTGCACTCCCCACAGGACAAGGAGCCAAACCGAGACGATGCCCCTTCCACCAAATAAAACTGCCTTTCCAGTTCCAGTAATGTTGAATGCTTCAGAATCCTTTCTCATATAGGGTGGAAATTGAATGATAAGCTTTTGAAGGGCAAAGGAATTGGAGCAAAGGAATGAATGGCTGGTGGTGCTTTGGATAACGGAAGAGGTGTTGAAGTGGCTGTTGTTCGCAAGTGAATGCAATGATTCATTGATGGACAGACGTAATGATGAAGTGGGTCCCGAAATGGCCTTCTTGCAGATTTGCATTACGCATTGTTGCTTAACGAAACTGAGACAGAGCTCGACAATTCAGCTAGGATAGAGTGCAGAGTTGGACGAAGATGTCTCCATAGACGTTGATGTCTGTGATTTTATATATTTATTGTTGTTATAACCGTGTCAGCCAATGTTAAACTTGCAAGTCTAAGATTTCAAGCTTTTTCCCCTTGTATTTGACTGTTTGTTGTTCATCTTGTGATATGCATGCAATACAGTGTAAAAACTTGATGCGAACCCATCGATAATAAGTAAGAAGAGTTTTCAATTAGAGTGTGAAATATATGAAGGCATCCCTTGAACAACCCAAATTTTGGTTATCGGCTTTTTAACATAGTAAATTTCAAATGACTACACGAGGTTTGACTATATTCCTATACTGTCTTAGAAATTTACATCAGTAACAAACTCTTTCATTAATTGTATTCTTTAGCTCCTTGTTCTTGTTCTTACTCAGTAACAAACTCTTTCATTAATCCAAATCTTTCCATCATTTTTCCTTTATTTTAATTCTGATTCTCATTTTTTCTTTTGAATTCTTTGTTTTGTAATTGTTAATCACAACACACTCATCGTGAACAAAACTCCAATTCAATTTCCACCGTGAATGACACAAAAAAGTGGTGTGTTGTCGCAAGCACTCAAAAATAAAATCTTACTTTAGAGAATAAATATGTAGTAGTGCAAGTAAGAGTCGATCCCACAAAGAATGATTAATTTAATTTTATGTTTTCTAAACTAAAATTGGGGAATTTTTAATAAAAGAAATAATTTGAATAAAATTAACTAAAATAACTATGTAAGTAATTTAATGAGAAGAAAAAGTCTTGGTTTAAGTCAATATCCACCATCAAGAATTTACTACTGATCATTGACGCAAGAATAACTCAATTCATATTTTAAATATTCAACGTGGAATAATTACTCTCATTCGAATAATTTTCTTATCTCTCCTTAAAGTTAAGCAGAAACAAGCGATATAAGTAATCCTTACTACTAAATAATCTCAAACAAGCGCTAAAGATTTAACCTAGTAGTAACATAAAGAAATAAAGAAATCGTTGAACTAAACAACAAAATCTAAGCGTTTACATTTTATTTAGATGAATATTTTTTCTAAGATATAACAATCTTTTGATATGCAAAATAATTATTAATCTTAGTTGTTTCGTAAATTAAAGTGACCAAACAATTACGGATTTGATATTTAATTTAGCAGTAGATTTCAACGAATAATAAACTAGTATGCATCATAGCAATCAAACGGATCAATCATAAAATTAAACGCAGAAAAATATTCAATACTCAAAATATAAACTGAACAATTAAAATAAATTAGATCTCACAGTGTATAAATCTTGATGGCTTCAATCACTTAAACCAAGAAAAATAATTTAGCTACTCATAATTGTAAAAAACACCAAAGAATAGAAGAGAGAATTTTCTAATAGAAAAGTTGTCTATTACATTGGGTCTCAAGTCCTCTATTTATAGGTTCCATAATTCTCCTAACTTGTCCAAACTCTAATATGATTTATAATTAAAAATAAAAGAAAAATAAAATAATTATTATCCTAACCCTAATTGAAAGTCTAAATAAAATAAAAAATTATTGTTTCTTTTTCCAAATTAAAATCGGACTTTTATTCTACTGATTTGTTGCATTGCAATGTAGGAAATCCAAAATAAGGAAGGAAAAAGAACAAAGTCTGCCAGCCGCCTTCTTCTTCTTTTTTTTTATCGTTGGCGCGTGTAAGACACGCGCCTATGCCAACTTCTCATGGTCGCGCATTGCGCGGACGTCGTTTCCTGTCCAATTGCCAAAACAGCATCGTTCCAATTCCGCGCTGATTCCTTTTGTTGCGCGCATTACCACATTCTGATTAATTACGAAAATGCCACCGGTCGCTTAATTACAATTTTGCCATTCTGCTGCTTATTTACTATTTTGCCACTAGATCTTTACAGATTTGTCCCCAAGCTTATTTTTTCTACAAAATAAAATATAAAATAAATAAAAATAATATAAAAATACTAAAAATAATAATAATGTATAATGATAAATAAAACACCTAAAACACTAAAAATAAATAAAACACATAAATAAAAAAAAATATAAAAATACTATAAAATTACCTAAATTAACACAAATTAACTAAAATCTTATAAAATCTATTAAAACCAAAATAAGCTAAATAATTAAACATTTAAACAAATAATAAATATAAAAACTAAGTTTTAAGGAATAAAAATATCGTATAATTTAACCTTATCAAATAGCGTGACAATTCAGTTGATATTTGATCTCATAATTTAATATCTCAGATAGCTTGGGGCTTCAATTGAAATTTGAAAGCATAATTAAAATAAAAATAAAAAAACACGATCCATATATCCTGATAATAAAATTATTTGAAGTGTAATTACGAAAACTAAGATCGTAAACCTGAAGTTGATCGGAAAGTTAGCCGGAAGTTGAAGAGATGATGAGTTTGATGGATCTGATATTGCTATTTGGAGTCGACGACAGCCAAAAAAGAAGAATAATTCTACTGGTTTGGTTCCCCTTTCAAAACGACAACACTCGTGGGGTCAAGACCAAATGAAAGTAGAAAGAGAAGGCTTATTAGTGAAATTTATTTTTATAATTTATTATTATTATTATTATTTTGTAGAACGGAAGGATTAACTTTTATCCTAAATTCTTATTTCCATTTTCATCCCCCCTAAAAAACTGGAAAAAGGAAAAATGATTATTTCTTTTAAACTAAGGAAATAAATTTGGACAAATAATTGTTAAAGTTGTTTCTGCTGAAACAAATCAACGTTAAAGCATGTTTTATAATATTATCCACGTGATCTTGTGCGAATTACGGGTTTTGTTTTGTTATAAAAATATTGTATTATTTATATATATTTTTTTATATTATACTATATTAATATATTAATTTTACTAATAATAGATTAGTGACGTGTACAATAATTTTTATATAATAAAATATTTTTTTTCTCTGAAATATCCTATTTAATATTCCTCTTTAAAATAATGTTTAATTAATTATTGATGAAAATTAAATAAATTTAAAAATCTATAATAATAATTCTTCTATTTATATAATATAAATGATAACATTCCTCTTTAAAATGATTTATTTGTTTCTATATTTCTATGTTCGTCGATCTATTTATGTAACAATAAAATCTTAATTAAACTCAAATAATTATACTTATATAATTTAATAAAAAAAATTATTATATAATAAAATATTATTGTTATCAATAAAATGAATTTTAAAGAACACTAACTAAATTAGAAATTGTATAAGAATAAGAGATATGGTAAATAGATGATTATGATAGTAAGAATACAGATGAAAAGATTTTGATATTAAATAACGGATGAAAAAAATAGCTTTTTTTTATACTAAATTTTGGGTTTCTATTCCAATATTTTAGGGTTGTAGGATCATTTTCAAGTTTTAGAGTTAAAAGAATATTTTGTGCTATTTAATATATGTATAGATTTTATTTATAGTTAGATTTTATTACTAAATTTTAGTGTTGAGGGGTCACTTCTAAAATTTAGGGTTGAAAGACAATTTTGTCTTATTTATTATATATATAGACTTATAATTAAAAAAGCAATATCATTACTTTTTTCTCTCTCTTATCTTAGGTCTAAATATAGAGTAATACTCTGAACTTTTAACGTTTTTCTACTTTAAAAATTGAACTCTTAATTTTTTTAATTAAGTAATTAAATTTTTAATTTTTTTCACTTTGGAGATTGTCTTATCAGTTTTTTCAATTAGGGGATTAAACTTTTTTTTTTTTACTTTGAAAATAAAATAAAATTTTAATTACTTAATTGAAAAAATTGAGAGTTCATTCCCTAAAGTAAAAAAATGTTAAAAATTCATGTATTAATCTATATTTAAACCTTTTTTTATTGTTACATTTACAATTGATTATGATATGGGAAAACACTGTTATTATAAATAATAATAATAATAATAATAATAATAATAATAATAATAATAATAATAATAATTTTAATTTTAATTTTAACTAATTTGTCTCCCTTGTATCTAAGTTAGTTATTATGTTGGGTTAAATATATATTTTTAGAATTTATTTAAAGATAGAAACTTCATGTATATAACTTAGTAACTTACAACATGGTGAGAAATTACAATCGTATCTTCTTCTCATTTTTTTTGAAGCTCACACTCATGGTGTGTACAAACGTTAACTATCTATCATATACTCATAATCCTTCACTTCACTTCCCTATAATGGTTTCTCATTAAAATTTGATTGTTTCTTGTTGGACGTTTCTGACGCCGTAAAAACTGAAACTAACTAATCATGTCCATTATTTGTCTAGCACCACCTTAGTAAATTGATTTTCTAAAATTGCAAAAGGTAACTTCATAGCAATCTTAAAAATGTTGAAACTCTTTATCGTTTTTGGTTACCTTGATTTATATAATATATATAGAGAATGATTCATATTCAAAGTTGAATGTGAGTCTTTATCCATCCAATTTTATTTTAAGATCAAAGGGTACGCATGAAGACAATACGCGCAACAGTCAATGTAAAAGACGGTGACCCTAACATTCAAATTCAATTTATCTAATCCGTACAATAGTTATACAATAGTTATACAGATGGTCAAAATCATCTGCACAACAGTTTACGGACATCTTAATAACTGTTGTACATATGATATCAAAATCAGCCTTCAAATCTTAAAATGAACAACTACATCATAGTTAGATTAATAGAAACTTCTATCCAACTTTAAATATAAATCATTCTCCTATATATGTGTGTGGAAAGGGAAATGATTTGTGTGTGTAAATTTATGACGAATTTGAATTGTAACTTTCGTAAAATTTTAAGCGATAAGATAAATTAAATTAGTATTGAAGTTAATTCTCTCATATTTTATATATAAGTTAGTCAAAATAAATTTATCAATCATAGGTAACAAAAACTCTCAAGAAAATAATACTTTTACCATAAGCGGTTTATTCATTTTAGAGCAAAAATAATATATGGAATACAATTGATTTTATGCAACATTTGCATTGGAATATATATCGCGCTGAAAATCGTACCCCTTTTTATGTAAGTAATAATTGAAAGTTATACACTACAATTATAAGAAAATTATCAAATATAAATAGATTAAAATGCTTATAAAGTCCTTGCTATTGCTCTACTCTTTAAATAATATATGTTCTTAACTCAATTATGCCCAACATTATTGTAAATCCACAATAACCAGAAGTTATTACATATTCCCTGTCAATTCGTGCTTTGTGCTAGCATACACCCTAGGCGTACGGAATGAAAGCTCCTTTCATATTTATCAAATTATTTTAACTAAGAAAATAGTCGCAATTCTTTTTATAGAATGCAAAATAACTCAATATTACAATTTTGTTAATATATTATCGCTATTAAATTAAAAGACTTGAAAAATATGTAAACAAAAATATATACCTTAAAATTAAATAAAATTTTCAAATAAAAATTGGCTGGAAAGACGTAATCCGCCTTATATATTTACAACAACATAATTATTTATTTCTTTTTCAGCGTTATTTAAAACACAACGGTGTAAGGTATAACATAATTCAATTTGTCATTAATTTTGGTGACAAAAGGAAAAAGTTCGAAAAACCTATAAAAAAATAAATGAAAAAAGAGCTTGAATCGTGATAAATGCCAGACCAACTATAACCGTAGGGACAGAATTACAGTTCACATAAATTTACGCATTTTTTGTTACAGTTTATTAGTAAAAATTTACATTGGCTACAAGAAGAATTAATTCACAGGCTAATGGTTGAAAAAAAATGCTATTACTATATTAATAATGCAACTGATACGAAGGTACTCGAACAAAAAAGGCGCCATATTAGGTAGGCAATGCGAAAAAAAACATTGTTCTGAACAAGAGGGTTCCAAGTCCCAACATACACTACGGACTCGAACGTAAGTTCTATGCCAATGAAATTACTAGGCCTAACAAATTATCAGCCAAGAGTAAGATTAAACTTGCCAGATCAGGCTCTTAAAAATCCCTAAACCAACTGAACTGCTGTATATCATCACAATATGAGAAACTATTTATACAAAGGAAATGATATGATTGTAATATCAAACTTCCAGAACAGAAAGGTCATGGTAGTACAAAATTTGAGGAGCTATACTCTATCTCTTGGTGGGGCAAATAGGGCACCACGTACCTTCCCAAAGAGAACCACTTTTGTCATGGTCCATGGAGACCGATGATGATATATGCAAAAGCTACAAGAATATGACGAGAATAAAATGTCAGAAAACGCACCTGTGCACATTTCAATTTACAGTTTGTACTTCATAAAAATTCAGTGCGTCAAGAATATTTTATCGGCTTCACCTGTGAAATTTGTTGTGTCCAATAGATAAGAGCATGTGAACTAGCAAGTGCTACTGTATTCAACAAACCAATGGAAAAGATTTCCCGGACAATTTTATTCTGACAAGTCTCTAATCTGAAGATAATATTCAGGTCTCGATCTCACTTGACAGAAGCATGAGTTCTCACCAGGAATTCAACTACCACCAGTTTCAGTGTTCTTTGCCTGCAACTGCTGTAATTCATCACTAGGAAAAATTTCTAACTGCAAACATGGGGCTATATCCTTCACATGTAACCAAGTCTGCTGCCAGAAACTGTCCTCTCCATTATCATTACCTGGCACAAGGATCCCGCTAGTCTTCATGACAAGCAGGGTGTTCTTGAGGAGCTCTGGGATTAATTCATGAATCTTCTCGCTTTGCTTCCCTCTAAATTTCACCTTCATATATCTCTCCAGACTACTCAGAACACCCAACCATATTTTAGAGAAGGACGGCAACTGCGAGAGGTGCTTTAGCGACTGTAAGAACACTTTTGATGAGAGTTTCAGGGATAAAACAAGCGATCCTTCCATGTTACGGTAGTCCTTGGGAGAACTCTCCTGAGCAATTTCTAACAAGTCATCAAGCAACGTGAAGATTACCAGATCGAAACACTGCAACCACAACTCATTTGGTAGATGGATCTCATCCACCCCTGTCAGGCTCCTCTGTAGTATCAAAATTGCATGATTCCTGACCTCTTCTCGCTGATCCAGGCACACTTTCCTCACTCCCTGTACCAGCCTAAGCCACATCTCCCCAATATCCTGATACATTTTAGTAGCAGCCTCTTCCCCCACAGCTTCCTTGGTCTTGCAAGACCAGCTCACTAGGCAAGCCACTGAACCTGCCATCAAATCCAAAGATCTAATTGACCGATCGACATGCCCAACTCGGGACTCAGCAAACTGCCTAGCAGCATTCATACAGAGCACATAATTTGCTGGCAACAGGTGAGCTCCATCACACATAATGAATTCTAGTGTCTCAAATCCAACTTCAGATGCATCTGGATGTCGAGCTGTGATGGAAAGCAAGGAGGTGATTGTACGCCAACCTGCATGAGATCTTATCTGCATTGCATTTGTTTTCACCAGGCGCATGACCTCCTGTGTAATGTGTTCACAATATGCATCAGCAACCCGAGCATCAAGTTTCAATACCAGTTGCAGAGACTTGAGTAAATCATCAGTCAAGTTTTCCTTGTAAGGAAGAAGCCTCTGACATATCCGTAGAAGCCCAAACACAGCCTTCTCCACTAAGGTGCAGGGCATTACAGCTGACTGAACAACACTGGCTATGTGCTCATAAACACTCTGCCAGAGAAGCATAATTCTGTCCCGGTTATTTAGTGTGACTGCAATCATTAATTCCAGACAAAAAATTGCAGTTTCTTCATCTTCCAGAAAGTTATTTCCCTTGTAGGATCTCCCTGCAGCTGAGATGAGGGCACGAACAAGCTGTGATAGTGACTCAGCTTGCAGAAATTTACTTTCACTGAAAATGTAATCAATTTGGCACTTCTGAACTGTCTGAAGAGAGACTTGATGAGCGGCAAGATGTTCTTCAGTTGGTTGCGGAGCAGGTTCTTCTGTATCAAGATATAAGAGTTGGCTGAACCGGCCCATCAGACTCGATGATCTCCTAGGAGCCACCAAGGATGACTTGTGGGATATTGTTGGTGGGGAACCCAAAGTAGATTTCCTGTGCTCCATGTCAGGAGGAGGCTCCAAATCATCAGCTGCATCACTGGCAAGACGAGCAGGGAGAAGTCCTATTCTGTGCAAGTTTAGCACACAGTCTAGAATGTTTTTCCAACCAGAGCGGATATAATCACCGTACCTATTCGCTATGGTAAAAACTGCTTCAGTTGCCATTCTAGCTTTAGCATCATCCCCAAAAGTAATGACAGATTCTTCAACAGATGGTGGAAGTAAGAGGGTTGTGAATGTACAAAGAGAGACAACCAGATCATCTAGTACTTCACTTAGATGATAGCAAGCTGCAATCTTAGCAACTGCTAAGAATCCATCAACGCATGTTTGTAAAACATCATCCTGAACCACATTGTCAAAAACCACAGATAGAGCAGCAATAGTTGGACCGGATAAGATAGCAAACATGTCATGGTCAAGGTGCTCTCTAGAATCACAGATGATGAATGGCGCAGCTTGTTTGGATTTGTGCATTAGACTGAACCAGTGGCTAGAGGTCATCAATGGAGAACCAGCAGCTTGCTCTGGGGTCATCCGGATCTCATTCTCACCTATTGAGTGATAAAGCTCAGACAGGTATTCACGAGGAAGATCATTCCCCCCATTTATGCTTCGATTGTTACGAATAAAATCTTCTTCTGTCATCTTCTTCTTAACCTGTGCATTGTGTTGATCTGTGTTGAGCAGTATTATGGAATATGATAGTAGGAGTGCCGCATCTTTGTTGAGCAGAATATGGGGAGATTGCTCATAATATCTCCCGGCAAATGCCTCAAGGACCCTCTGTATCTTTTGTGATTCTCCAGGCAATCTGAAAGTTTCCAAAAACACACGCAATGCAATGTCCAACTTCATGTCTTGAAAATCAAACATGCGCGCAAATTCCTGAAGCACTTGAACACAAAAGTCGTCATGATTTCCCAGATAATCCCCAATAAGATTTTTATCTAAGCCAGTTGAGAACCTGAAGAAACATGCTACACTTTGGGGATCAGGTTTATCAGGCAACAGATGCATTTCCTGAAGAAACTCAAGACCTTTCTTAGGTTCCCGGTTAAAGTGATCGACTCCAATCATCAATTTTCTCTTTATGTACTTCATCTTATGGACAAATGGCACCCAGTCATTAGGGTTGTCATAGTTAACACATTTCAACTTCCAAAAAGATTCATAATCTGTAAAATTTATTGAAGCCTGTTTTGAAGCTGGAAACTCACTTCCAATCCTCTCAGCCATACCCTGTATCATGGCAACCAGACCATCCAAAGCAAGAACATGCATTGCAGATAGAGGTCTGTTAACTGGAAATGCACTTTTTGAAAGTAGATTGGCAAGGTCTTCGAAAACATTGTCGCAGGATATGTCACAGTCAAAGTTGGCATACATCTCAGACATAAACGTTGGTTGCCTGCAGAGGTCAACAAGAGTTTCCATAGCAACCTCCTGCTGCTGATATGAAGCTCCATATTTGCTTTGTGCAATCCTCAAAAGAACACAAGAGAAGAAGGCTTCAAGTTGCAGTTTTAGCTTGATACGCAGATGATGATACAAATTGAGAACGATGCTACATACTGTTGAAAGAATTAACGAAGGCATCGACAAACCAAACCTCGTCAAATTATGGAACAATTCATCTTGAATTAAAGCCAACAACTTAGGGTGATGTCCAATAGAAGCCCCACCCAATTCAATAGCCGAATTGATTAAACCCAATGCAAATAGGGGCATGTCTTCATCATAAGCTATAGGATTTGATTTAGGACCAACTCCAATGTCTTCTATAACATTCAAAAGAGAACATAGGAAGTGAAAAATTTCCACCATGCATGGTATTCCATATGGCTCCATCATAAGATCCCCTCCAGTTTGAGCAACCTCCTTCCCCTGACGAGCCTCAACTATGTTTCCATTCATCTTTCCTGCTGATGTATCGATGGAAACATTTGAAGGAACTTCAGCAGGAGGTGTCCTATCAGGATAGTCTGAACTGACATGGCCGTTATCTAGTTGTATAATCTCAGAAGTGTGATTCCCATCTGGCACACCAACCTGCCAAAAAAACACAAGCTTTAAGAAATTGATAGGGAAACAACAAAGGAACTACTTCAATTTAAGCAAATTATGACGAAAAGCACTTCTTTTGCATCACCACTAACTCATACATTTTTCTTTTAGTATTTTCTTATAACAAGCATTAAACACCATTAACCATAAATGCCAGATCGTGTGTAAGGCTTCACCCCTAGGTGACAATGGCTAAATAATTACCATAAAATACTCAACATATAGTTTATGAATTCAAGTCTAGAAATCTAATCAAAATCCCCTACTAACCATGTCCTACCTATCTGAAATGACTGCAAAACTATCATATCAGATTCAAGGAGTTCCTAGAACATTACTGGAACATGGACCTGGCACCAACATCTTAACATGGTGCTGCCAAATATTTTTAAGGTGAAGAATATCTTCCATAAACAAGAAACTCGGATCATTACCTCTTTGTTAACATGAGATTTGCTTCCTTGAATTGATGCTTGTTCTATGTTGTCAATATCTGACAGATGTGAGAAAATACACCTAATCAACTCGTGCATTGTGTGGCGTGCTATTCTCTGCAGCAACTCACCTTTAGAGCTTGCTTGATGAACTACACGAAAGCAAGTATTTATTATGTTGCATACATGCTGGTTACTCAGCTTAAGTGATGCCTTATTCTTCATGCAAGCCAAAAGAACCTGAAGTATCTTCATGAGTACCACTTCTTCAGAGGCAGGATCAGTCACCTCAAACCGACAACTTGTCACAGCATCAACGATCAGGTGCAAAGCTTCGCCTACATTCACAGTATCCAAATCAATTACTTCCAGGGTTAATATTTTGTAGACTGCTGATAAAGCAACACCAGTAATTGGTGCACCAGTTTCATCGGATTGAATCACATCCAAAAATGGCTTGAGGTACACAACTGGATTGATTGTTTGCCACTGATTCTGCCATGAGAATATTTTTTTCCGCAGTTCCTTGAATGAATGGATGAGAAAGTGATCTAGCTGATCATCATCTGCCGTATAATGAGCTCCCCATCGAACATTTCTCCTCATTACAGCCAAAACTGCACCTATTTCTGAATTCACCATTAATGCTAAAGCATCTCTGGAAGGCCTATGGGAACAGTCCTTGAATTCTTGAGTACATACATTGACATCAGACTGATCACTTAAGCAACCCATGATCAAAACTTCTGAATGCACTTACTTGATTGATGGACCACAACCAGCACCCATGCAAAGAGCAGTCTAACCTGGCCTGTTCTTAACCTTCACAGTGACTGACAAAGAAAATAATCAAAAAAGATGAATGTGAAAATAAATTAACCAAAAACTTCAAAACATCAAGCAGATGAATCTACCAAATTAAATTGAAACATACTATATGGATTTCAAATATAACATATATACTGACAACATCGAACTAAACTCCATCAAGGTTAATAAGCTGAATAATTTATTTATTATTTTATATCAAATCTGTGAATCAGTCAAGCTGAGTGCATGCAGACTTTAGAAGATTCATTTAGGAATGACTTCTTCAGAAATTGCTACTGTATTACATTATCTTCTTTGTCAATTAGATTTTTGTTTAAATGCAATTTTTACAATGAACTTGCTGACATGAAAGATAGTTATAGGTTATCAGAAGTCAGAACCAACCTAGTTGGTTAAATATATTTTTACTCACAACGCAATAACAAGAAAATACTTTTTCAATGGATTGGAATCCATATTGGATTTTCAATTTGTTGGAATCAACAAGCATATTAATTGGCAATTCTACCGTATTTTCATAGACAAAATGAATCGCAAATTACTTGTCAAAAATAAATTTTAAACATAAAATGAAAAAGTAAAACACAATGCTTCCTAGTCACGGTACCAGATCTAACTAAACCACATATCAACTCCCCTTCTTTTTTTTTAATTTTTTTATATTTTAAATTTTGATAAGTATGTCAATTCCACAATTGAAGGTGCGAAATTGTAACTTAATAGTTGAGAATCGGCAATAAGGACGTAATGAAGATAAATCTAAAATGGGTCAACTGAATCACAACAAATCCGATTAATCTGACGCGATTTGCTAGAGCGAGGCGATTAGCAGTAAATTGGGCGTAGGTAGGAAATGGGAATGATCGGATCGAGAGGAATAGACGAACCTTTTTCGATTCAGCAACCAAGTTGAGAGAGCTCTCTGGTTCTAGAGCTTACAGAGGTGACACAAATCGGAGTTTCTGCATTTTCAATTGAAAGAAAGAAAGGTCAATCCTCGGAAGAAGAAGCTCCCGACTTTGAGAAATGTTTTTAATGAAAATTATTTTTGAAGCGGAAGAGAGGAACTAAATACTCGATACTCTATTTTACGGTATTTGTGAGTTTATTAGAAAAAAAAATATTGAAATAATATAATTCGGAACATGAATTTTATTGTATTGTAAATAAAGAGTAACAGATAGATTGTGAAGGAAATGTTTTTTTTTGGTGAAATAATATTAGAAAGAATTTTTTTTCTTTTTATAACGTTTGCTAAGTTTTAACATCTTTTAAAATAATATTATAATATTATTTAAAAAAAATTCATTCTTAAACTTAATAATACTCCCAGCACAGAAGAATATGTGCATTTTTTTTTATATCTCATTTTAGGGTTCCTGAGTGATAATACCCATGTGATAGTATTTGGGGTTGAGCAAAAAAATGATTTATCCTCGAAATTGTACCAAAAATTATAAAAACCGTATCAATTAAAATCGCACCAACAGTTCCGACATATGTGATGACTTTAAGTGGATTGAAAAATCGAATTTGCGATTTGAGTTTAGTTTCTGGACAAAATCGCATTTAAAAAACCGCATCATCACCAATAGTTTTCGACTCTTCGATGCACAGGTTCTCATCCTTTTGTTTCTTTGTTTTGATTTTTTACTTGATAGACATATATACAAATTGTGCTTGCTGAATTTAGTTTATGAATTTGCTTTTAATAGATAGGTATTTATTCATTTGTTAAATATAAAACTTGAAAGTTGAGAACACTGTTATTTGACAATTAACAAACCTTTATTTTGCTTGTAATTTTGTAGAAAAGTTGTGAAATTTTATTAAATTTTATTGGTGACATTTTATTTTTAGTTTTTTTTTTAATGGGAGGAGGAAGGACAATGCTCATAACATTAAATAATTTAATTTAGATCATGGGTTGTAATTACTTTGTGAGGTTTGAGATAGACATTGTCCATATTACTGAGTATATTTATTAACCCAGTTGTTAATATTTAGACAAACAATATTTTATCAGTTTACATTATAAGAGTTATTAAGCCTAAACAATCATTACTATTCAATGTGACATTTTTTTAATTCCTTATAGATAGCATTCACTATAAACTACAATGAATATTTTTATTGCCATCAATTTTTGTAATAGAAAAATATTTTTCAATATGCATATATTCAATTAGTTTTAAAATCGAAACTACACCCAAATAAAACCGCACCGCACTTTTTAAAATTACACCAAACCGCACCTTATGATTTTATATGCGGTTTTAAATTTATCAAACTGCACTTAAACGGTTTCGGATGCAATTTAGCTTCAAATCGCATCAAACTCAAATCGCACTCGAAACTGCACCATGCTCCTCCCTAATAATATCCTTAAGGTGGGAGATTCAATTTACCAACAGTCTTTAGCTCAGTTGATGTACTAGACCCTTGCTAAGCAAAAGATTGTAGGTTCAACCCTTCTTCCAAATTAGTCGGGGGAAAAAAACATCTCTAAACCATGTCAGAAAACACCAAAATTAAACATTTAACGTCTCCATTAATTAATACTAGTATATTCTTTCTCAAATAAAAGTTAGACCATCTTCCTCTAAGCCAAAAAAAAAAAAGAACTGGGAGGAGGTTTTAACAAACAGTGAAGACCCTTTCAACTCTCACTTCTCTGTTGACATGATCTTCAATTCTACAAGTACCTTAATTACATCTAAAGTTCTCAACAAAATCACAAGTCAACAATATTAGTGTATATAACAATTAGCAAGCCAAGAAACAAAAAAAAAAACAACAGACAATTTGACTACTTGGGCATAGAAATAAAGAAAAACGGCTCTGTGTCAGAAAAAGCTCCGAGGAAGGAAACATGGCTTGGGATGATATGATGAAGGCACAGCAGAGGCTGCTGCTGCACTAGGTGGAGCGCGACGGGCTAGGAAGCGATTTGTTGCGACGGGCTAGGAAGCGATTTGTTGGGGTTCGACAAAGACCATTTGGCAATGGTGCTGTATTGGAAAAAAAGCGAGAGGAAGGATGGGATTATCTTCAGCTTCAAGTAATGATCTTGATCTCCAACCCACATACTTTGTTGATTATCTGGTACATCTTCTTGAGTAAAATTCAAAAACAGTTCACGTAAATTCTTGGGTAATTTCTAAGTGATTTTAGCCAACAAAGAGCTCAATTTTACCCAACTTTAGGTCTGGGAGCCCAAATTAAACTTAATATCAGAACTTGATGAAGCTACTTTGATCAATCACGTCTAGATACACATTTTTATCACTTGTTTTTCCAGATAAGCGACAAGATAAAATACAAAGACAATTGAATTTGGGTTCCATGTTTATTTTAAAATGAACTATAAAAATGACTCCATCCAGCACTAAATTATGAGGCTGTCATTGCAGTTTTGTACAAAGATATCTAGAAGTATATACACATTTGGTATAATTTCCTTTACTTTGAAACGAGCTGGACAAATGAGAAAAATAGTGCTCGGTCATTTCACTAGCTCTCTCGGGTACGATCGATGCATAATAGTTAGGTATCACGTTCAAAAAAAGAGTTCTAAATTACATATTAAAACACAACCCACTGTTGAGAGAGGTTAAGAGCAACTAATATAATTATGAAGTTGCGCTACTGTCATCCCAACAGTAATTGGGGCTTTACAATTTACATATGACAAGTTAATTTCTTGAGAAATGATTTATAAAATCCTTAGAAGTAACAATGTTCCAGGATTCCAAAGTTACAAGTTAAAAGTTGGTCATAACAGAAGCCCAATCTCCAGGTGAGTTGGTAAAAGATTGGGTCGCACGACAGCCAACTAAAACAAAAACTGAAGACGACTAGAAATGCAAAAACATAGAACCCAACCAAACTGAGAGACTGGTATATACAGCACAAGCTTCTCTTCGCGAATATCACTAAGATTCACCATCTAAGCTGGCCTTCTCCTTAAAACTACTAGATTTAGAGCACTCGAAGCTGAGCAAGAAAAGCAGCACAAAGATCCAGAAAGAGAAATTGCGGTCCCTGGACCCTCTGTAGATCAAGCAGATACTTGTCCTCACGAGTTTTGTAAAGCTGAAAAAAGATTGTCTTGTAAGATATCCATGAGCACATGGCATGGATACTCAGGAATTAATAAAGCAAAAAAAAAAAAAAAAATTAACATTTTTGTAATGGAAACCTATTATGAAACAAAAAACACAGAAAATATGGGTGCATTAATTAAAAAAAGTCAATACCATATTACAAAAACATAATTGTAATTTTTTAAATAAGTCCTAATTGTAATTCACACCCACTTTTTCCACCAGATGTTATTCATACCATTGACATCTGAAGGCAACTATCAAATCACAACCCAAATTTGGGGGTTCTAATTTTGTACCCGAACATAATTTTGGGCCTTTGGCATACCTTAGCTACTGATCTCGGATATAACTTTGTCGTATGATAGGAAGAACATGAGTGTAGAAAGAAAAGAAAAAAGGCACAACAAGGGACAAGAAAATGGATACAGCTAATAATAATGAGCCATAAAAATACAACAACAATTTGCAACAGTGAAAGTAAAGCTGAAAGTAACATAACAAGAGTAATAACCTGGACTTCAAACTTGACCACATTTGGCAATCTCTTGGCACCGTCACTCTCAATGATGGTTGATTCATCCCCAAAGTAATGATTACTGTGCATAGAATTGTTTACCATGCCTTCATGATGCCCAGGAATGCCAGGAATCCACCTGCATTTCATGTTATAGTGCCCTATCTTTTTCCAACCTACATTCAGTTCTTGCATAGCTTTGAGAACTTCTGTCATTATCTCACGTGGATGAGCTCGAGACTGTCAGAAAGTCAAGATTACAATCAGTGATTGCCATCCATATTGGATGGTAAGACAAAAGAATTAAACATGCCACACTGGTACATGTGCGATATAGTAATTGAGATGAAAATTATTCCAAGAGTTTTTACGACAGTTACTTTATCATCCATATAACTCAATAATCTTAATTATGGAAACGTCTTACGAAAGCTTTGAGCTTTCCAGCATGATATGCCAGTCTGCTCAGTAGGGTTTCTGACATTTACAGTAAGCTTTTTCATATATTCACTAATCCCAGAGGTAGACAAACTTGCAGAAACTTAACCTGAAGTCCAAGAGCCCATTTCCTGTCAACGGGAAACTGTGGTCTTGACCCCGTTCCTTGGTAATCCATATATCCTGGAATTCGCTGCCCCATAATTGGAGATGCAGGCTCATTTGAACTCATATGGCTAAAACCATCCTGTAAGATAAGCATAGAACTTCTAATAAAAAGACCATAACACAGACGGAAATATGGGCACTAAGTTTCATAAATAGCATATTTGTAGTACGTACACTTCCAATCCAGAGTAAGGGAACTTTTATCTAGCCCTGCGCCCAGGGCTGGGGTTGTTGTGGAAATACCAAAACATGGTCAATGCTTAATGAAGTGATGATAACATGTTCCTTTAGGTAGTTTGTAAGGATAATACTTAAGGTGGTGATACCCATGTCACTTAGGCGGGAGCCATGAGACAATTATTAAGACCTTCAACAGGAGGTTTAGTACAACAGATTAACTTGACCAAAATAAACTTACCATAGACTCCTGAAATTCAGCTCCAAGATAGCCGCTGGAAACACGGAACCGGTTGTCTAACAGCAAATAGTACGCAACAGTGCCCTGGAATGCATGTAACAAATTAATAACCCTTTTATCTCAGAAAGATGACAGACAATCACATATCTACCTCATTTTGAATTCGATTGCGAAGAGACTCAACAAGGCTGGTCCTGTCAAATCCCATCTTTAACACCTCTTGAAGAATCTCTTCATCAATCTACAAACAGAAAAATTAATGAACCAACACAGAATACTCAAAAAAATATATTGTATTTAGCAGAGTTATGCAAGCTCACACCATCAGATGTCCAAAGACATGTATATCATATGTTCAAGAACAAAGATAAAGCACAAATAAATATGCAGCATAACTAACATCATTGTGAGACGTATTTACAGTTGAAGAAGTTCAAAATGAATATTACTAGACATTGCATTTCTTCTTTTGTGAAATATACTCCTAGAGAGAGAAATAGATGCTACAAAACTACAACAAGATCCACAAGATCAACAACCTGTAATTAAATACAAAATCAAACTCTCATGAGCTGAACCTCTTTTCAATTTGTCCGTACTGCACAAAAACTCAGTACAATGATTCTTACAAAAAGTATTAGCCACTATATAATGCACCTCTGGTTAATAAAGTAGTCAAGGTACCTTTTTCGCTTGTTGCATCGTATCTGGTGGAGGCACCGCTAAGTAGCGTGGAAGATGAGCTTGAAACCATGGGTGCATACGAATCTCAGGAATGGTCATGCGCTTCATAGGGTCAACCACAAGCATCCTTGGGATCAAATCTCTTGCACCAGGTGATAAATGGCTGGGAAGAGTATATATTCCACCCTGGAGTGCAACTTAAAGACAATGAGTAAGGATAAAGTACTTGCAAACTCCATTCAATGGTGATGAACTTCATAATTTAATAGTGCCTATGAAGTTCATCAACTCGACAAGATTCATAATCTACACATAAAATGGAATTAGACAAGATATGAGGCCCAATATAAATGAGACCCACAACGGACCCCATGGTACTTGTACAATTATGTTCGTGAAGTTCAGTAGATAGGTTAGTGGTTAAGCCTTCATGGTGTTCATGTGCTATAGGGTACTATTTTCTCAATCACACAATATTCACCAATATCTAGGTAATCTGACCAAGGGAGCACAAAGGAACTGATGCCGGATCAAATAAAGTTCAGGAGGAGGCTAAAATCATATGTGCCAATTGATACCATCTGAGACATCTGATAAATGAACTGATAGTTAAGTTGATAAAATGCTTATGAGGGAATATTAGAGATAGATGGTAAGAAGTATCCAATTTAACCTTTTAGTGTTAAACTAACCTCTGGACCGACTGATCCAAACTCAGAAGTTTAAAGCCTTAAAGTACAACACTCTTCCTCTACATCTCCTATGTATTATCTACAAATCTTCTCATGTTATCCACTTGCAGAATGATGGAAAATTGATTTAAAAGCAGCATTAAACTCACATGCTTATTACAGAAAAAACTAGGCTATTCAAGATGCAAAGCTTTTCTCTATATGTGGCTACATGAGAATATATATATAGGATCAGAGATAAAGACTGCATAGTAAGATTACAATGAAGACCTCAATGGCAAGACAACAACTGATTGGGAAATTTATGAGAAAGACTCTTCATCGCAAGCAATTAATTGGATACAAGACAACTTCATGAAGAACCGGTTGACGGTATTGAAACTCTTCAAAAGACCATGGTAAAAAAAATAAAAGGGAGATGCAGACACAGTATTCTGAAAAAGACGTGATACTGAATCTTTAAATCCAAGAAAAGAAAATTTTAAAGTAATTACTAGTTTACAACAAATGCTCAGATAGGGCTTGGCTGACAAATATGAGTATAACATAATTTCAAACTGAGGTTAAACAGTGCCAGCCAAATACATAGATTGGCATATATAATGGAAACAACATTAATGTACCTTTATTTTCTTAAAAAGGTTAGGGATGTTTTCATCGTCAAAAGGAAGGGTACCACATAGAAGAGCATACAAGATAACACCACAGCTCCATACATCTACCTCAGGCCCAGCGTACAATTTCCCTGATATAACCTATAAAATCGATGCAAACATAACCTTAAAAATATAAACCTCAGGATAATAAAAATTGTAATAACACAAGCAGGTCTCTTTTGAAAAATCTCCCGACTTTTTTCCCAATTTCAATATAATACTAATCTCCCTAAAGTACATCCATTAAGTCCATACCTCAGGGGCAGCATAATTTGGGCTTCCACAACTTGTCTTCAGAAAATGACCATCACGCATGATATTGCTTAAACCAAAATCAGCAATCTTGACATTGCATTTCGAATCCAAGAGCAAGTTCTCAGGCTTAAGATCCCTATGAACCACCATATTTCTATGGCAGTACTCGACACCAGAAATTATCTGCTTTCAATGTATTGGCCAATCGTAAATTTTAGACATTCTAAATAGTAAAAGAAAAAGATTATATAATGCACATGAAGGAAACACTTGGAGATATCTTGCAGGTGGTAAGACACTTCTACCTGTTGAAAAAAATTGCGAGCTTCATCCTCCTGCAACCTACCCTTCTCCACAATGTAATCAAAAAGTTCACCAGACTTCACATATTCCATCACAACATAAATATCCGTTGGTGTCTCTATAACTTCATACAGACGAATAATGTGGGGGTGCATAAACAATCTCAGTATTTTAATTTCTCTTCTAACTGCAAAAAACAACCATGTCCAAGCCAAGGTAAATACAAAAGGGGAACAGCCATATTAAATGAGAACCATGATGGGAAAAAGTCAATGTCTATGGCATTAAAGCTAGCTAATTGTCACAATAGCACAAACAAGGAAACTCCATATACCAATAAAACCCTAAGTTTCCTGGAAAGTAACAACATTTTGTAAAGATAAAAACATTCTCCCTTGACTTAAGCCCTCAACTTTGTGCAAGGTCAGGATATTTACATACTATGTGATACAAAAAGTTTTATAGTGAACAACCAAATAGTTGAGCATATGTAATTTACATACTATCTGATACAAAAAGTTTTATAGCATTAAATAATATAGATCAAACAGATAAAATGAACAAATAATTAAGAGAGGTATGTTATTTAAGAGGTATGTTTTAGATCCGTCCTCATATATATATATATATGTATATGTATATAATATTTCGGGGGGAGAGAGAGAGAGAGAGTCAGTTGTTACAAGAAATGCAGTGTACTACTCTTGAACAGAAACATATTGACATTATCCAACAGTAAAATATAGCTTTTCATTTAGGCATATGCTCCCACCTTTTTCTTCCATCTCCATATTCTTAATCTTGCGACGGTTAAGGATCTTGATAGCGACTTTGTGTCTTGTCAATGCATGTTCTGCAATTTTCACCTTACCGAATGAACCAATTCCAAGAGTTTTTCCAAGCTTATAGTTGCGTAAGAACATATCCGCACTACTGTTGCCTTGCCCAGCTGATCCATCCATTCTCTTGTCCTGAAAAAATAGTGCATGAAATATGATAAAAGCTGAAAAAAATTATTAAATGCACAAACGTAAGAATATACAAGATATATTCACATAAGAATGTGTGGTAGAACATGCATGCGGAATTATGATACAAGTAAATAAAGCCACTTCAGTTGTATGGATTTAATTAACTTAGCAGACACAATTTACGAAATGATAAGAATGCTTGGTTTGAAGTCCTAACTCAAGATAGGGCCACAAACAAGTAGATACTTCTGTGTCAAGGGTAACTATCTATATGCGATTTTTCAATAATCCCAACAAATTTATAAATTCAATGATGCTGGATAGTAGAGAAATACAACAGCTTTTGGAGGCATAACACAAAGATCCAGGGCATTGGAACTGCTAAAAAGTAGCTTGAATAAAGATGGTTCAAAGCCCATAAAGGTTCCTAATTGTTTGACATCAAACCCTAACCCCTGGTTCTGTATCATAATGTCGAACTTTGAAAGATGGCAAGCACCAGCCTTAATTTACGAAATACGTACCATACCACAGCTTAACTACTAATGCTATTATTATTTACTTACAATGAACTAGATACAAGTATCTATAAGTTTTAAGGAAAAATTAATATGCATATTCTGAAAATTGCATCAAGTAGAACAGTACGGTTTGCTTTAGTAACTATATACGAAATAAATCACAGTGAATGTAAGGCCTAAATCAAGAAGATGTGAGTTTGATAAGCATCAGCACATCTGTAATGACAGTATCTATCAGTTCAAAGTAAAGTAGGAAACTTCAATTGAAATTAGCATTTTATTCCTTCTTGCCTTGAGAAAAATTTATCTGTAAATCAATTAGTTCCAAGGAAGATCACAGGATCATCATAATTCATTCATCCAGTTGTGAGCTCATAAATAGAAAGCAGTATTTATATACATTTTCCTAATCATTTGTGTTTATATCATGCAGTACCTCCTTACAAACATGACATTCCAACTAGATTTAAAAGTTTAGCCTTATTTTGGAATGAGCCTAAAAGGAAAGTTGGGGTTCTCATTTTGGGATGGAGTGATCACCAAGTAACACCGACGTGCAGAACAAAGTCAAAAAGGGATTTTAGGTAAATTCTTCATTCTTGACTGTTGCTATTATGTAATAAGGAAATAAAAACATCAAGATCCCACTAATAACAAAATGACTTGATTAGGCTTATATAAGTACTAGCAAAATCTTGTTCCTGTGCGGACAGTCTAATTAACAGCCGAAAGCGACAAAATAAGAGAATTC
Organism: Hedera helix; assembly: GCA_947179155.2. Lineage (NCBI taxonomy): Eukaryota > Viridiplantae > Streptophyta > Magnoliopsida > Apiales > Araliaceae > Hedera > Hedera helix. Next base: position 37,691,572 of record OX359275.1, read on the forward strand.
AGCAGAAGTCAACATGAAATCCTTTGTTCTGATTTTTAATCTGGACATATTTTCCAGGTCATACTGACCCTAGTGATTATGCTAATCATAGATACTTAACCAACGGTTTTGAAACATGTGTATGGTGGCTCAGTAGTAACTCAGCTGAACAATTTACAGGAAAATATTTCCAAGGATAACACAATATCTGACTCTAGCTACATTGTAACAAAATGGTGTTTTAGGCTTAAAAGGAAAAACATAGAAGTAAGCAATCAAAGTAAACATCTTCTAACTTTCTAGGTCACAGTTCCAGCTCTTTCCATTTCATAAAATTTCCAAAGTAAAAGTTTTTTCTAACCAGCAAATAAGTAAATGAAAAGCAATACCAACTCCAAAACCAATATAAATGGGCAACCCTAAGGCAATAAACATATTCATACGATTACAAAAGATATCCAACAAAACAATCACAGTTCTAATTTTTCTTTTTACAATTTGTGGAGAAATGCCAAATGGAAGGGAATCAATGTTTAATTCAAAAGCCCTAGAGTAACACTAGCTACCACGGATCTGAAAATTCCCTTAGAACAATCAATTCCGATGCATGAGTTCTACAAATTTCATCACTTGCAAGCCTACATAATATATATATAAATCCATATACGAAAAACATGTAAAAGAAATTAGATAAACTAAAAAAGATACGGAGGAGAAATGAAAGAACAAGCTCCACTGAATCGAAATTACTCCGTGAAATCCAGACAAACAGAAGAGTAAAATGATGCAATTAATCTTGTAAATTCAGTGTTTATATGAATTTGGATAGAGAAAAAGTAGGAGAGAGAAAATCGAAGATATAATACCTCCTCCTCCGATAGGGGTATTGCAGAATTAAAAGCAAAGACGACCCAAAGAAGAATACCACCACTACCTTCCTCTATCTCTTCCGTTAACGGCGGGACCTTGTTATTACATTAACGATTTCATTTAAAATATAGAAGTTGTAGAAATCGAATAAATTTATTTATTTATTTTTAACGGTGACGTCTGTTAGGCTTTTATTGTTGGTGACCAGTGACTATTATGGATGAACCTTAAAATCAAATCATGTGGTGCGAATACTTTCGTTTTTCTCCTCTACTTTTTTTGGAATCAAATTAATTGTCTTTTTCTAATTATTATGCTCCCTAAAAAAACAGAATTTTACTCATTATTTTTTTTATTTATAATTTTCATTGAAATAATACTTTTATTTTTTTATATAATTTTTCATTGGCACTATTTTTCTTATCAATTTATGTACTCTCAAGTCAAATTTTATGTACAAGTGAATTAATAACATACATTTTTATATGGGAAAACTAAAACATAGTATATTATTATTAACATGCCAAGAGAATATAAACCTTGATGAAGGTGTGGTACCTTTCTGACCTATATCCCAACTCATTAATAATCAAACAAGTTAGCAGATAAATAAATACTCAACCTATATCAACTCATTTGGATCCCTACAGCATATGAACTTTGCCCTTCAACTGCAAACAAATTGATGGGGCCAATTGTGCATCTTTCTTTGCCTTTGTACCACAATCGATATCCAAAGGGGCTTGTGCTATTGTAGTTGAGAAGCAGTAGTTAACAAACCCGTAACACTAATTTCAAAATAAATCAGTTCAAAAAATTACACTGATGTTTTTGGATGGAAAAATAAAATACAGTATTCATATACAGTGGATATTTAAAGTATAAAACTGGAACAAAGACACCAACTGCAACTTGCAAGGACTGCTATGAGCGCTCAGCCCTCAATATTCAGGGATGGATGCATAGCGATAACCTTGCGCACCCCTCCACGAATAATATGCAATTCGTGTCTCATAAAATCCTGCAGCATTGAAATGGGTCAGCATTGAGAGTGAGCACTTGTTCGAGAATTTATTAAGATGACGACAGGATATAAACATACAGAAATATATATCTCGACATTGTAGAATATAATGGTGAATGTAATATAAACCAAGAGCTATCTTCTTCAAATTTCACACTAAATAAGTAAACAAAAACTACTGTAATAACATGTCGGAGAATCAAAACACATAATAGAACTTCAGTTACACCGATTTTAAACACTTTCTCCACCATCTTACTGCAGGTACGTTATCTGCAAAAAGGACGCAAATCTTACTACTACTGGAAGTGGCTTCCAAATTGGCAAATCAGGGGCAGCTCAAGCTTTAGAACCTTAATTCGATAAAACATGAGAAAGTTGATCTTAGAGACCCTTCAAGAAACTAGCATAGAATTTTAAGATCAGGTTCATAAGCTTTTTTGAAAGAAAAGTTTTCAATTCTCATGGGTTTTGTTCAAAGTATTTTGTATGATGCTCAAGGTTACTCGCTCTTAAGCTGCTATTATATCAGTGTTTTATGACTATTCCTCAGTGCTATGAAAATAGACAACTCTCAGTGTCTCTGGCTCAATGTGTAAACTTGTACTGTTTATTATACACATGCAAGTGAAATGATGAAGACAAAACAAACAAAAAAAGCAGGTCGCTAATGAAGGTTTTGACGTTCAGTATCATTCTTCAGTCAGACACATTAGCCCTGCAGCATTACAACCTTTGGTTATTAACGCAAAACTAAGACCCACACCACATTAACAACAAACTATCCAACATGCCAGTTCTAAAAAATATGCACATGTTAGGAAGTATTCCATTATATATGTCTATCCAGTACAATTTTTTTGAAGCAGAATATTGTTAACTCGTGAGATTTAAGAACTATACTCGACAAAACTAATCATTTTATCCCAAGCTAGTTGGGGTTGGCAGATTTAAGAAATATCTTTTTCAAAAATTTCACTAGTCAAACTCCAAAAGAAATGGTTTTATTCTGCTTGTCAAAGGGAAAATAGTCGGAAAAAAAAGATCGATGGCACATATAGAATCGGTTGCTTAATGTAATGCTCCATGATGCATCATATATCACTTATACACTAATAGAACACAACCAGGATATTATAATTGATGCTCCTATTTTTACTTTTTCTGGCATACCAGGGAGAAAGGCTAGGCATCCAAGTCCCAACAGGCCATATGCTTGGGACTTTTCTCCTCCCATGTGACCTGTGAAGATGAATATTGATAGACAGAAAAGAACACAGCCAAGAAAGAGTAAAAACAGGGCAAGTGCAATGGATTTCTGCGGGACCACATCAAAGGATTTTGGCGAATAATCAAATCGAGCATCATATTTTCCCCCGCGACCATCATTGTCATCATGGTCATCAGCAGCAAGACGGCTGTAATGAATATTTCTTCTAGATGCCATATCTCAAGATATTAAAAAGCGACAGAAATATTCAACTTAAAGTCGAAAGAACCAGCTTCAAGTCAATAGTACAATCAAGTATTAGAACACAAGAATGTGGATCAAATAAATATTTGGCATACATATTTTATACTTTTAGAAGTAAAATTCAGAGACCAAACAAGCGAAAACTTTTGCAACAATAACCAAAACATACTGACAGTTTGCACAAAGGGTATATAGAAAAAACTTGATCACATGACGAAAGTCTGCACCATTATGAATCATGGTCAAATAACAAGATAAGTTTATGATAAACTGTAGCAATAGTAATTTACAAGCTTATGAATCACGGGCAAAAAATAAATTTACAAGCTAGAAAATGAAGAAGATGAGCTGTGTTGTCTTGACCAGATTCAAGTTGGCCCTGCATATTAATTATATCAGAATCTCCCTTTTGTGTTGGGAACTACTTATGCTACTTAGTACATACAAATTCTCTTAATTGGGCAATGAGAAAATATCAACATTAAAACCCCTAGTACCTTGAACAGTGACCATTAACTAAACAGATATGCTTGTTGTATTTTGAAACTACCAACTGATCAGAATGTGGCATACCCCGTAAAAGAGTGCCCCACGAGAGAATCCAAATATAAATATCATGGAGTTGGTAAGCTACAATTATATGAAGTACAGCTAGCATTACCAAACAATGGCACTATAACGAAAAGCAACTGAAATCTATATTGTCCTCGGAACCAAATTACAAGGAAAAGGAAAAATAAATTTTCAACACCAGTCACCAACTAACAAACATAATCTTAGGCATCCTCTAACCAATTTGGAAAAGGTACCCTCTATAAGCTGTTTAGTAACTTATAGACATCACATACTGCAGCTCTGAGTAATTTAACTTGACCGTATCAGAATACACGAACTAAACCATAATCACTATACATCTTCTCAATGCTAAAACACATTTAGAAAATTTCTTATCTGATTGATATACAAATTCTGAACAAAAAATATGTGCAGTTTTTATGCAATCAGTTAAGAAATGCTCTTTGGCAAAATGCTAATAAATGATGCATATATAAGTTCACATCTGTGTACTAAATCAGACGTGATTAAAACCCCTCAATGTTCGCCTACTAATTAAAATTCAGGAATGTAAGCAGGTTGCTAAAGTAACATGGCACAATCCAAAAACCCAATAATTGTACAATTCGGGCCAAGTTTGCCTGAACAGTACTGCAACTCAGCAAACATTAATGAACTTAAGAAATTTATATCTCTGTCTTACAGTGGAATTGCAATCCCAACATATTATGAACATAGATATCAAAATACTTGATTGTCATCCATCTCTAAACCTCGCCCTCTCCTCAACTAAACCCCACAAAGTTAAAAATGAAATCTGAGCTCCTACCATTCTTGTAAGTTGAAATCATAATGAAACAAAACAATAATAAAATTCGTTTGAAAAGGAGATAAATTGTATACACACAGATGGAACTGAATTCCCCCGATTAAAGCCTTCCGTATTTTAAAACCCGAACCCATAGCCTAATACCTAAATATAAACATGTATAAACCAAAAAAATCTTACGACAGTTTGTACGGATTATGTAAAAAAGGAACAAATCTCATATACATACGTCAAAAGAAATCAGAAACAGCATAAATACGAGATAAACTAAAAAGGGAATGTTTGGGAACTGACCAAATCAAAGTGCAGAACAGATTTGCCGGTGTAATAAGGTCGCCGTTAATTGAATGAAGGAGTATATCTGTCGCAAAAGATAATGAGAAACAGTCCGGTTGTAATTGAAGTCAACCAAAGCGATAGAGAAACAGTGGACGTATGAATGTTCGTTTACACGCCAAAATTGTCAAAAGAAATGGGGCGGCTTGGAACCTCACGTGCAGGTCACATTAGACTATTTCAACTTTGGTTTTTTATTCAAATTTGGTTATTTTATTTTCCTATCCAAAAAAAAGAAAGAAATGAGAGAGAGAATATTTACTATGATTGTGAATTTGGGAAATATATATATATATATATATATATAATTTGCAATTAAAGAAAAGGAGAAAGTAAAGTATTTTTATGTTAATTTTTTTTAATTAAAAATACATATATTAAAAAAAAGATATATAATAGAGGATATCTAACTACTATACTCTATAGGATTAATACGTCCATTTTTAATATTTTTTTAGATAAATCTAATCGTAAGAATTTAATGAACATATAAACATATTTGAACATATAAATTATCATATAATTTGATGATGTCTATTATTGACTTTATATGGTAACGGAAGTTCAATTAATTGTTATCGTCAAAAAATATATTTATTTAATAATATTATAACAACCTCAAATTAAACAAAAATTAACTAATGATCTGTGCGAAACACAAGTTCTATTATAAAATTATTATATTATTTATATTTTTGATATTATATTGTATTAGTATATTAACTATAGTAATAATGGATTAATATTGTGTACGATAATTTTTATATAAAAAAATATTTCTTTTTAAAATATATTATTTAACGTATAAAAATTTAATAATAATTATTCATCTATTCATATAATATAAATAATACTATTTGATAATTTATTTGTTTATATATTTATCTATTTATGTAATAGTAAATTATATTTAAATTCAAACCATTATACTTATATAATGTAATAATAATAATAATTAGTATAATTAAATATAATTGATAATAATATAAATTTTATAGTACAATAACTAAATTAAAATTTTCATAAAAATAAAAGAAAATGATAAGTACATAATTATAATAATAAGAGGGTCCGGGAAGTTACAGACTACCGCATGCAACTTTAAAGATTAGGGTATAGATTTTGGATTTGGAGTTTATGCTTTAGAGCTTAGGGTTACAACTTTATCGTTGGGCTTGTTTTTTTTGTTTTGGAGTTCTTTTAACAGGAGAAAAGAAAAGAAAGTTGAGGAAAGGAGGGAGTAGAGTATACTTCCTCCCATATACAAGAACAAGAGATAATATATACAGCTTTTTTAATTCAAAAAATAAATGAAACAAACTAAATAGAAGAAATTCAAGTAACTAATATGTCGGGTATGTTTGGGTCCTCTACTCAAAAATTGAAAATTGAATATTGGATTCACAAAGCAGTCTCAGGAGGATCTTTGTTCTTCTCCAACTAGTTCAAAGGAGCCCAATAAAGGTTGCTTGAAAAGCCGATGATTCACCAAGGACCCATCTGAGTACGGTATGGATTCATCCAATATTACATCAAACATCTACACAAACAGATCAAAATTACTTTCTATCTAATCTGCATCAAATTATTCCCAGTTTTCAGATGTAACATATATATATATATATATATATATATATATATATATATATGCACATTATCTATTATGTTATGCAGACCAACATAATATAAGTAGAAAATCTAGAACTTATCTTCTGATAAAAGCGCTCGCATGCATGCACAATTTCAAAGTTTACTGTGGAACCTAAGATAACAGCTGAACTATGAACCTCAATTAAGATGTACCTCTATGAAATCGAGATCTATGAACAGCTTGACAAGTGTGGCTGTCTTTGCCTCCAACATGTCTACCTGGCTGTATCAACGGTCCTGAGAATCGAACCGTTGCTTTCTGACGATTATTTTTCAGATGCAGATGATTATTCATCATAACATTCCAAAGCATTTAGGAAATGTTGTAGTCACAAACCTACTGAAATAAAAACAAAGAAATGACAACTTACTACAGATTAATCCTAAGACGAGTGTAAAGCATATGAATCAAATGAATCTTGCGATTAAGATGACTATGTTGCCTCTGTATTGCACGCTTCGGTATCTCATCATGGCCTCTTGAAGCAGTGTGCACTCTGCTTGAAAATTCAATATCATCTTTCCTGTTTAAGTGCAAATTATTACTTGCATGCAATATGCTGGTTGGGTCTATAGCACTCAGAGTATGACTTAACGAAGTTTTCTTTCTGTGTGATCTTAAGGATGCAGAATCCTGTTTTCGACTTTTGGCCCACGCAAAGCCACTTGATGCTGATATTACTGGGAGGGAACAAATGGTGTCTTCTTGAGATGCCTCCGACACAGTACCTTATGACAACTTCAGCGAACCCAGAGACTCATTGGCTCCTTCTCCCTTCGGATGTGTATTACCACCATTGCTTCTTTGAGCAACATCTATATTGGTTCCATCTCCTGCATTAATAAGAATACACAAATCAGTGGGAAGCAATTTCTTCTATAACGAACTACTAGTACGACAGAAGTGGAGCTAGAGACACCTATCTCGATACTACTTTACAGAAAGTGGTTGATTGTTGCAAGGGTTTGCAAACTTTTCATGGATTTCTTAAAGCTCCAGGCGCATGCATTCTGGAACCAACCTTTCTCCTGAAATAAATGGATATAGAATTATGTATACACCCAAGGCTCACTATTATTATATTCTTTTGGTAAAATTTAGTACGTTTCTGAAGCAAGTACACTTGACATGCTCAAACGTCAATTAGCATTAACAAACTCTAAATTATGGAAATGGCTTAAAAAGAGTTTAGCAGATTATGGGGACTAGGAATTATAGGTACAACAGGTTAAAATAAAAAAGACCAATAGCTAGTTTACTTGGTTCCTGTGGCATGATGAATTTAATAGCTAATCCGATAGAAATGGTTGGAGCCCATAAACTTCTTAAAGAAATTGCACCCATGAGGACCCACAAATAGGTCATACCTAAAAGTTTCATAGTAAGTTTTGACTCATGCAAACAATTGAAGCTACTAAATAAAAGTAGCACCCACAAGTGTATGTGCTGTGCAAAAACCTAGTATACCAATAAAAGACTACTCACCACAGCCTTTACACAAAAACTAAAGGGTAAGGGAGTTACTTTCTTGCATCCTCACGGAACTTAGCATCAATCTCTTTGTTAGGTGGGTATTTTGGCAAGCTTGGCAGATCACATGCATAAGGCACTGAGCTGAAATACTGAAGATAACACAAAGGCCTCCAATCAGGAAATCAAGCTTAATAGGACATGATAGTATATAACATTCATGATCATGTGACATGATGAAGAATGTAGACTATGGGGGCAATACGAGTTAATATAAAAGTTGGGAATAATTTAACAAAATTTGTTTATTGCAAAACATTAGATAGCAACGAGATTGCAGTACTTTAGTGGATTCATATATAACAGGATTCATATATAACAGACATTCAAATTCATATTAGACCAACTTTCCATAAAGGGTTACCTCAGAACTAAGTGCAGACGAAGCAGTCCCGCGCTTGTACTGTTCTATGGAAAGAAAACTTTCAATAAGGGTCACAGCAGTTTTGGGGATCGAATTCTTTACACCTCTCTCTCAGTGTACTTTCATAATGATGCTGGGGTTTAAACATTGTTGCAAGAGGAAGTTTAGACCACCTCCAGTATTCATCAGGTGGAGTACCGCAAAGCTTGAAAATTTTATGTAATTCTTCAACCTGTGCATGTGTAAAAGAACTTATTATCAAAACACAGATATTTAAGTTTGGTGACTATCATGTGAGTAAATGTGTAATTTATAGTAGATAGCTGCAAATGTTTGCGAAGTCTGTATTGGTCCCTGAAGAGATCCTGTTGTAAAAATGTCCTTCATTATTTCATTCCTCTAGAAAGAAAGGCCATTTCTAGTTTGTTTTTTTACCCAAAAAATTGTAAGCCCTCATTTTACATATGTAGGATTAATACCCATTTGGACATCATACATGGACGAAATATGGGCTTGCGTATGGTCCCCCTCCCCCTTTCAGTTTTTATTTTCAAGGTAGATTAATGAAGAATATATAGTCTACATTAAGAGAAAGCAAATCAAATTTCCGTATAGTTTACCATGCCAACTAAAATTTCAATTACGTTGTGCTATATAACATGAAATGATAGCGAAGCCTGGATTGGTTGGGTTGGAATTGATGAAAAGAGTTCTCACCTCAGTTCTTCCTTTCAGAAGAGGCCTTCCTATGTAAAGTTCAGCAAACACGCAGCCCACACTCCACATATCCACAGATCCCCCATAATTGGTTGAGCCCAATAAAAGTTCAGGAGGACGATACCATAGAGTTACAACACGACTGGTCAACGGTTCCCTGTTCTTTGCAATACTGAAATTTGCCAGACGAAAATCTGCTATCTTCAAAATCCCTTCATTGTTCACCAAAATATTAGAAGTTTTGACATCTCGATGCATCACTCCTTTTGAGTGGCAATGCTCGATTCCACATAATACCTGCCACATATAGCACTTAATCTGCTCCCAGAGAAAATGTCGATTTAATGTTCTAGAAAAGAATATTTGTTGAGTCTACAGCCTATCACATTCCAACAAAACCAAAGATGTATGGAGAAATGCCTTAAACAAAGGAAAAGATCTGGTATTCCTCAACAAACTTGAATTTAGATAAATAATAAATAAAAAATTAACGAACCTATGCATCACTGAACTTGATGTGATTTGATAGTAGTCCCGCGAGATCATGTTCCATGTACTCGAAAACAAGGTGTAGACACCCAAATTTTGCATTTCTCTACTAACCCTGACAGGAGGGCAAAATCGTCAAGTGACCCAATATACGACAAGGAGAGGTGGGCACCAAAATGCAGTTCCCACCACGGCTTACGATCAAGGCTGTCAAACGCAAAACGAGAATTGAGGCATCTGAGGCGAGGCCTACGGGCCATCCAGACAGAACCCGATGCGAATCGCCAAAAAAGGACAAGGACACTGCAATTACAGCATTAGGGTGGGGTCTCGACGTCGGGAAACCATTCCCAGAATTGATTCAGGTATCAAAGAACAGCTTTCCAAAATAATACAGCAGAAATTGGCAAATTAATACCGCGTGGCACGAAATTCGAGAAAAATGCGCCGGACAGCCGCGGATGCAGTCGCGGCTGCCGACAAAAAGACGTTCGCGTGGCTCGAGGGCGGCACACGGCAGCCGAGGAGACGGCCACAGCAGGCAGCCGCAGATGCATCTGCGGCTGCCTGCTGAGGCACTATAGATCGCCATCTTCAACCCGAGAACCAGAAGAAGAAAGAAAAAAAAGAAAAAGGAAAAAAGAAAAAGAGGAGAGAGAGAGCTCGCGGGGAAGAGAGAGAGGTTATTTTGCTGTTAGATCCAAGCACTAGATCCATATTGTTGTGCTATTTAGCTTAGTAATCTTGTGGTGTATCCATTTCGTGATATAAAAGCTTGAATCCGCGTTTTGCAAGGTGAAAAGATTGTCCTTTTGGTATTCTATCGCTTGTATTGTTAATATAACTTATGTTTTGGGTTATGTGATGTAATATGTTGTTATGTTGATAAAGGATCCGTGGATTAGGGGTTGTTAGCGAGGTTTCCATCGGAAAGTAACTCCTCCTAACGCCCCGATGACATCCGTACGGTGATATCTCGTTCGTTGTGGTAATGGATAGTTTTTAGTGACTTAGTTGTGATATTTGGGTTATGTAATGTGATAGCAATGTTAAATCTCGTTAGATTTGGTTTAGGGTTGGTTGTGCCATGATTTGGGTGAATGTGAGCCTAGGGAGGAGATCCTCGCGGTCAAATCTCGATGATGGACATTTTGGTGTATGTAATCATGGTATAAGGTCCATGGATGTGTATTTTGTAATATCCGGCCTTAAAGCGATACAAAGTCGTGTTCGGGTTAAGGCCCCGTAATAATAATAAAATATGTGATTGTGGGTGTTTGGGGTTGTCTGGATGGCTTACATGCCCGTGGATAGCCCCGATACGTTGTGAGTGCTTGTTTTAATTTACGACACAAAAAATGGTTTTTAAATAAGGCAAATAATGAAGATTTTGTAAAAAATGATCAAACTAGGATGCTAGATTCACGAGGTTTAAAAATCAAGGGTTTTGGCAAACTTTAATCCATGATTGATGAAAAGGCTTTAGTTGGTTTTGAAATGTCACAAAAAATGATTTCGTAAAATAAATGAACGTTTTAATTAAACTTTGTGCATAGGGTTAAAGAGTTCTAGAAGTTGCCTTCATTTTATTTATATTAATTGTTAGGAGGCAATGTATAGTCTCGATTCCTATTTGACAAAAGTTTAAAATTGTTTGTTTTTCAAAATGACATCTAATAAAAAGCCACTCAACGTTTTCGAATTTAAAATCAATCTTTCTTATAAAAAGCGAAGCCTTGTCATTTGGGTCAAAAGACGTTAAAACACTTTCCAGATAAAGCACATTTGCCATACAAAAGACCAAACAAAATTCACCACAAGCATTCACCTAGGCACACACGCACACACGCACACACGCGCAGCTCACACATTTTTAGGATTTAAAAGGATAGGAAAACATCGAGATTGCGGTAACCGTGTTTCACGGAAGTCGGGGGGTGCCTAACACCTTCCCCTCGCTTAAGCAAGCCCCCGAATTCCATGAATCTCGGTTTGCGGACCAATTAACTCGGAGTCACATGAGCCAGCGATTACGAAAAACTAAATTCGGATGAGTTGGTACATCCATTTCAAATATACCAACTGGCGACTCTGGTCAATTGGCTCATAAAATATCGATCTTTCAAAACCCGTCGACATTAAGCCGACCCTTTTCTAAACCACATTTAATTCAAAAGGCTAAAATTGGAAAAAGGCATTTTAATTATTAAAAAACGAAACGGCGAAATCCCGGCGTCGACAGCTGGCGACTCTGCTGGGGACATTAGAGGGTTTAAGCCGCATTTAAAATCCTGATGTTTTCCTATCCTCTAAAAATTTAAAAAATGTGTGTTTGCGTTATTTTGCGTTAATTTACCTTTTTTTTCGCGTGTATGTGAATAGTGTGATTGCATTTTCTTTTCAAGTCTTTACTTTATTAGCATCATATGCATACGGTGAGGTACGATGAATGTATGATGAATGTATGTTGAGCAGTTCCTCCTCCTGAGGCAAACCCGTCGGATGTGGATTACTGGACTCAAAGGGGTGCTTCCCGGCGAGGCTCAGGAAAAGCATCCACTCAGATCCAATCCAATTGAAAGATCGGATTTATTCCCTTCGAGTATGTTGCGAAGATCTGGGAACCTTCATGCCAAAAAGCCCGCGAGAGTAACTTAGGATAGGTCAGCCTCAGATAAACCCAACGCGTGGGAAGTCTCTTCATACCCTTTTACATTTCACGCACATAATGTCGTACTTTAGTCAAACATGTTGTACCTCCCACTTTTGTCAAAATAAAATACTAACCTCTGTTTTACAGGGACAGCTTGGAGAGCATCATAATTGCACACTGTCATACCTTGGTTAAAACAAAGGGATACTAACTTTGTTTTGCAGGAAAATATTACAAAACTCAAAAACACAAAAATATTTGCTTTAGCATGCATCCACCAGTGTCATTTCCCGGAACTAAACTGGGTTTGTTTATTCGCAGGATTGCGCCCCAAACTCGTCTCCGGTCCAAGAAAGCCAGAGAATCAACAGTCGAGATGGCTGAAAACCCTAGTCCTAACCCAGCTCCTGTATCCCGGGAAGAATTCGATGCTGTGAGAAATCAGATGACGGAATTGACCACAATGCTAAAAGAGCACTTCAAGTTAAAATCGAAGTCGCAAACCGAGGACCAGCCGGGGCCATCATCTCAAGAGAACATACTGACCCCAGAAACTCCAAAGGTTGAACCGGCAAAACAAATCATTATCATTCCAGAGGATGAGGTTGCCAGCACTGTCAGCAAGAAAATAAAGCAGATGGAGGAAGCCATCAAAACTATGAAGGGGATTGGGTCATATGGCAGTGTTAACTACTCCGATCTGTGCATCTTTCCGGGAACCAGATATCCAGAAAAGTTCAAACTCCTCGAATTTGAAAAGTATAATGGGTCAGGGGATCCTTACACCCATTTGAAAGTATACATCGGAGAGCTGGGGGGATATGCTGAGGACGAGTCACTGAGAATGCAACTGTTCCAGAAAAGCCTGACAGGGGAGGCTAGAACGTGGTATGCGAGATTGGACAATGCTAAGATTCACAATTGGGAGGAGCTGGCCCATACTTTCCTAACCCAATATAGCTTTCAGTCCCAGATGGCCCCGGATCGATACCAGATGACAAAAATCAGAAAACAGACCAGTGAATCCTTCAGAGACTATGCTCAGCGGTGGAGGAGGATGGCAGCCCAAGTAAACCCACCCATGAGTGAGGCAGAAATGGTTATGACCTTCATCGATATACAAGAGGCCCCTTACTATGAAAGGGTGATAGCGGGGATAGGGAAGCCTTTTGCGGAAATGATCAAGCATGGGGAGATGGCTGAGATGGGTTTAAAATCAGGAAAAATTCGAGACTTTACTGCTCTCGAGGCTGTCGCGGAGCAAATCCAGAGTGGAAACTATGGCAGTTCTTCCCGAAGACCCCAGAAGAAAAAGGAAGAGGATGTGTCCCTGATACTGCAAGGACTATCTGGGAAAACAATGACCAGCCCTCCGGTCCGCATGCCAAGAAGTGAGGCCCCGCGTCCGTCAAATGTCAACAATCAAAGATATGAGGGGCGCAGGAAGTTTGAAAAGCCACCAGAAAGGGAGTTCACCCCATTGGGGGATTCATTGGAACATATACTGGCCCTGTTGGTGGGCCAGAAAAAGATTACCGAGCTATTGCCTCCATCAGACCCGAAAAGCAAGAGATATGACCCTAGCAAGAGATGCGCCTACCACTCGGCTTCCCCAGGGCACGACACCCAAGAATGCTGGTCACTAAAGCATAAAATCCAGAACATGATCGACAGCGGAGAGATAGTGGTAGAGCAACCGGAACCCCCAAACGTAAAGGCCAACCCTCTTCCCGAACACAATGGGGGAGGCGTGAACGTAGTGGAAAGCAGTGGGGCAGAAGGTCCCTTGAAATCAATATACATAAGGAGGATAGAAGGAGAAATTGCCATGACCCATGTCCAGGAGGGAGCGCAAAACGAGCCTGTCAAGTTAGTTGGCGTGATGCGAGATATCAAAACAGAGCCTATCCGGTTATCAGCCCCAAAACCCCTTGTCATAGCCGCTAGGTCACAATTGCCGATTACCAATCTGAAAGTTGTCCCGTGGAATTATGGGGGGAAAATCGACGAGGAGGCCAGTTGCGCATCAGTCAGCTCTAAGGGAAATCCATTGTATCTACCGAGGCGGGTCCTTGAGAACACGAGAAAAGAGAACGGGAAAATATCGGAGGAAAAAACATTGGAATTTTGGGAGAAAATGAATTACGGCAAGGCGGGTGGGGTTAAAACACTGGAGGTACAGCCGCCCCTGACATCAATCTTGGATCTTGCATTGGCATCAAATGATCATCATCAGATATTGAGCAAAGTCCTGGAAGAGGCTCATGTTCCCAAGTCAATTAGTACGGAAAGATTTGGCCACTTGGTGGGCCACCTATTGGACAGCAATGTAATATCATTTACCGACGACGACGTCCCCGAAGAAGGGAGGGGGCACCGGAGGCCGTTACACATTGCGGTTATCTCTTCCGGGTATGTGATGAATGGAGTCTTGATTGATGGTGGGTCAGCCCTTAATATTTGCCCATACAGTACTATAGAGAAAATGAAAATCAGCCCTAAGCGCCTGCGGGCCAGCCAAGTGGTGGTGAGGGCGTTTGACGGATCAAGAAAGGACACGGTGGGAGAGATTGAGCTGCCGGTGGAGATCGGGCCTTATGCTTTTGACATTTCTTTCCAAGTACTGGATATCACGGCCAGTTACAACATGCTCTTAGGGAGGCCCTGGATTCATATGGCAGGGGCAGTTCCCTCCACCCTGCATCAGCAAATAAAATTCATCGTGGAGGGCCATTTGGTAACAATCGCCGCAGAATCTGACTGCCCCGTTCCCTCTGTAAAAGGCATGCCGGTGATCCATGTGGACGAGTCGGCCCAACCAATAAGCTATCAGGCGTTTGAAATCAGCACCCCTCAGTATAAGCAGTTGGGAGCCCCGGAGTTAAAACTTAAGATGTCCCCCGAGCTCACCTTCGTTGCCCGGGAAATGATGGCAATGAACTTCCAGCCGGGGCAAGGGCTGGGCAAGCACAGCCAAGGAATCACAGAGCCCATCCAGGTACCAGTGCAGGCAGGCAAGGCAGGGCTAGGATATCAAGGAGGTATAAGGCCGAAGAACTCATATAAGAAAATTCCCATGCGGATAACCGGAGTCCCGATACCGAGAGCCAATAGTGAACACTCCCCGAGGGTAATCAAGCCTGCATCTGAAGCAGAGGGTAAAGTGGAGGTTCCCCCAGTCAAAGGAGTGGCCCAACAGTCAGATTTCTTACAGGAAATTATGGAACAGTTCGAGAAAAAGTGCCATCTCCCGGGACAGTCAGGCCCCAATGAAAAGGGAAAAGAGAAGATGACTGAAGGCAAGCAGATCATGCCATTTATAAATTGGGTCGGGTTAGAAGTGCCCGAGGAAAGTGAAAATGAGAGCCGAAACCAAGTTGCCGCAATCATTGAGGAGGTGCCGGATGCAGAGACCCCCTCCATCACTAGCTCTAAAACCGAAGTGATCCCCAGGAATTGGACCGTGCAGCCAGTAGTATCCAGAAAAGGGTAAATGCAGGAGTGTCCGGGAATCTTGTCCAGTAGGGGGATCAAGGGGTTTTTAAGACGGTGTTTTTGTTTTTATGTATCTGCACGTCTATTTCATACTTTTGTCATGATTATTGAAAAGGAAGTCATGTACCTAATGTTTATATATATGACAAATATTTTTGTTTCATGTCAGGTGTACCGATTTGAGTCATTCTAGCCTAACAAACGATTTTCCAAATTTGAAAGACGATTATGATTTTGATATAGAACTGGATTTCGATTTGATGGGAATTGAGCAGGACGAAGCAGATGATGACGACGCTCCCGACGAGATCAAAGAGTGGGTCGAGGATAAACCCAAACCCAACCTAGACCAAACCATCACCATCAACATAGGAACCCCTGAAAACCCCAAAGAGCTAAAAATTGGGGCAGACTTGACTCCCAACCAGAAAGCAGAAGTAGCTGAACTGTTGAGCCAATATGAGGATGTGTTTGCTTGGTCACACGAAGACATGGTCGGTTTGTCCACGGACATCGTGGTACATCGATTGCCTATCAAGGAGGGTTTCAGGCCAGTTAAGCAGAAGTTGAGAAAGTTAAAGCCAGAGTGGAGCTTAAAGGTGAAAGAAGAGATAGTCAAGCAATTCAAGGCTGGGATCATCATGGTGTCTACTTACCCAGAATGGCTTTCCAATATAGTCCCCGTGGCAAAACCTGGAGGAAAGGTGAGAGTGTGCGTGGATTACAGGGATCTGAACAAGGCCAGTCTCAAGGATAACTTCCCAGTGCCTTTCATACACATCTTGGTGGACAACACAGCTCAGTATGAAATGTATTCATTTGTCGATTGTTTCGCGGGGTATCACCAGATAATGGTGGCGGAAGAGGATCGAGAAAAGACTGCCTTCATCACCCCCTGGGGCACGTTTTGTTATAGACGACTTGCCTTCGGCCTCACAAATGCGGGAGCCACTTATCAGAGGGCCATGATGGCCCTATTCCATGACATGATGCACAAGGAGATAGAGGTTTACGTGGATGACATCATTGTGAAATCGAGGGCGGAATCTGACCATGTGACTCACCTTAAGAAGCTATTCGAGCGGCTCAGGAAGTATAATTTGAAGCTCAATCCAGCCAAATGTGCCTTTGGGGTTCAGTCAGGTAAACTCCTTGGATTCTTGGTGAGCAATCGAGGTATCGAACTGGATCCGGCTAAGATCAGGGCTATTGTGGATATGCCAGCTCCCCGTACAGAGTAAGAGATAAGGGGATTTTTGGGGAGGATAAACTTCATCAGTCGGTTCATATCCCATCTGACCACCACCTGCGAACCAATCTTCAAACTGTTAAGGAAAGACGCCTCCCGGAAGTGGAACAGTCAATGCCAAAAGGCCTTTCAGACTATTAAGAAGCAACTAACAGAAGCGCCAGTGCTGGTACCGCCAAAGGACGGGGTTCCCCTTTTCCTGTATATATCCGTGAATGATATGGCGATGGGTTGTATGCTGGGGCAGAAGAGTGAATCCGGTAAGGAGCATGCCATTTACTACCTCAGCAAGAGATTCAGCAGCTGTGAACAGAATTACACGCCGATCGAGAAAACATGTTGCGCCTTGGCCTGGGCTGCTATGAGATTACAACATTACCTCCATGGACACACTACCTATTTGATCTCGCGAATCGACCCCTTGAAGTATATATTTGAGAGACCAATGCTGAATTGTCGATTGTCAAGGTGGCAGTTAATCCTCCAGCAATTCGACATCCTATATGTTACCCAGAAGGCCATGAAAGGGCAGGGAATTGTAGATCAATTATCAGAGATGCCGACAGGGGGGATGGAGCCTTTAGAGACTTTCCTACCGGGTGAAGACATACTGTGGGTCCAACAGGCGAGGTGTGATGACGAAGGGCAGTTTTGGAAAATGTATTTCGACGGTGCCATGAATGTTGAAGGGGCAGGAGCTGGAGCGGTCCTGGTATCCGTTACGGGCGAGCAATACCCTGTTCTCACCAAATTAAAGTTCAGTAACTCAAACAATACGGCCGAATACGAAGGATGCATATTGGGACTAAGATTCGCCCGCAATATGGGAGTGAAAAGATTAGTCGTGTTCAGAGATTCAGAATTGGTAATCAGACAGGCGACTGGGGAATATGGCACTAAGGAACTTCGGTTACTCCCGTACCACCGGTATGTAGTCCGATTGATGCAAGAATTTGAAGACGTAGCTTTCCGACACATTCCCCGGGGGCGGAATGACTTTGCCGATGCATTGGCCACCCTGGCTTCGTTAATCCATGTGCTCAAAAGCAAAGCCACCCCACAGATTGAAATAACAGTACAAAGTGCCCCCGTTTACGAAGAATACATATCGGAGTTATCAGAAGATGTGGCTCAACCAAATCAGCCTTGGTATCATGACATTCAGAAATACTTGAGGGATAGATCACTCCCCGACCAGGCAAACCGAACGGAAAGGCAGAGAATCCAGAAGATGGCGATGAAATTCTATTTAAGCGGAGACTCCCTGTATAAGAGGGATGTAGGCTTGGGATTATTGCGATGTGTGGACGAAACTCAAGCACAGAAAATCATGGGCGAAGTGCACGGTGGAGTATGTGGGCCGCACATGAGTGGACCAATGCTGGCCAAGAAAATTCTGAGAACAGGGCACTACTGGCTATCACTTAAGGCTGACTGTGACGATCATGTCAAGCGATGTTTCCAATGCCAAGCACACGGTAATGTGATGCATGCACCTCCTAATGAACTGCATTGTATGACTTCCCCTTGGCCGTTCTCCATGTGGGGTATGGATGTTATCGGGCCCGTGGAGCCCAAAGCGAGCAACGGCCACCGGTTCATTTTCGTCATGATTGACTATTTCACTAAATGGGTAGAGGCAGCTTCGTTCCCCAAAGTAACACAGGAGGTTATAGTCAGTTTCATCAGGAACAATGTCTTTTGCCGGTACGGACAGCCTGAAATCTCGGTGTCCGACAATGCCAAGAATCTGAACAATGCCCTTATGAAAGAGTTGTGCGCCCAATTCAAGATCAAGCATCTCAATTCTGTCATTTACAGGCCCAAAATGAATGGGGCCGTGGAGGCCGCGAATAAGAATATAAAAAAAATTATGGCGAGAATGTCTGCCAATCATCGGGGATGGCCAGACTTGCTACCCCTCACACTGTTTGCATATCGGACATCAGTTCGTACGTCTACAGGGGCGACCTCTTACGCCTTGGTATATGGGATGGAGGCCGTTTTGCCAGTAGAGATGGAGATGGAATCCCTCCGAATTTTGCTTGATGCTCGGATTGACGAGAAGGATTGGATACAAAGTCGATACGACCAGTTAGCCTTAATAGATGAAAAAAGGGTGGCGGCTATATTACACGGTCAGTTGTATCAGCAACGCATCTCTCGATCGTACAACAAAAAGATACGGTCCCGAAAGTTCAAGGAAAATGATTTAGTGTTAAAGAGGGTCATGCCCTGTCAAGACGAGGCCAAAGGGAAATTCGCTCCAAGTTGGGAAGGACCCTTTGTGATCAAGAAAGTCCTATCTGGAGGGGCCCTTGTCCTACAAGAAATGGATGGCGAGGTATTTCCGCAGCCCCTGAATGCTGACTCTGTGAAGCGGTTCTACGCTTAAAAAAAAAAAAAAAAAAAAAAAAAAAATTCTATCTCCCTTGTATTTCGAACTACGTAGGACCTGATCTTCCGACCTTGTGGGAGTACGTAGGCAGCCATCCTGGCACGGTCCGTTCTATACAAAATAATAAGTCTCGTCCCTATACCAAACTCATTTCCAGAAAACCCGAAACCTTACTTTGGACAAATACATTCAGCCGTCATGGTCCGGTCCATTCTATACCAAAATAATAAACATTGTCCCTATAACCGAAACCACTTCCAGAAAATCCCGAAATCCTATACACTCCAAAACTTACCCAAACCTAACCACATAATTAGCCCAAAGTCCAAGACTCACTTCGATGAAATCAAAAGGGGGCACGCGGCAATATCTGTGGAGTTCCAATCAAGACTTGAGGAAAGAAATAAGGCAATATATCGAAATCATAATCAGCTGGATAAAATGAGGATCCAATGAAGGGCGACGATGCATCAAAAAGGGAAATGACTAAAACCACAAATATTTCTCTATATATACAAAACATTTTGATTACAAGTCTGTCTTTTAAATAAAAGTGATGAAACTGACATAGTCCGTGCAGGAAATAAAATCATCTACAGGTCAGAGACCAGCTGGAGCAGGATAGACAGAATAGTCGAGGCATCATAAACCTCCGGCTCATCCACAATCTGCTGTCCCATCATGTCAATCCGAGTCAAAAGAGCAGCAGCACTGGTAACAGTCGTGGAATGGCCCTCCATAATGACTCGGACCTGCTCTACGATGTTATCTCTGGCGGAAAGGGCGGCATCCCGGGCTAGTACAGCAGCATCCCGCTCCGCACAGGCGGTATCCCTCTCAGTCTCAGTAGTACTCAAAACGAACCGGAGCCGGGTACCCTCAATCATCAATCTCTGGATCCGATCAGTCAAGTCAAAGGAATGGGCATGTACCGAAGTGGAAACCCCCTCAATACCAGATCTGGGCGATAATCCTGAAACCTCCGGAGAAATGAGCGCACCTGAACTAGTCTCACATGGGAAAAGTCCTTGGGAACCATCCAATACCCCGATCGGGTTAAAGTCGGCAATCTCTGAATCCCCGTGCAACCATAACAGATAATCGGGTGTCTGACCGGGGTGACTGTCCCCAAACTCGGCCGAGACCCTGTGTGACCAAAGATCGTATACCCTCAGCAGCTCCCTCTCCGTCTGAGGCGATATGAGAAATCGGTAGTCAGCAGCTCCCGTAAAGAGATGGAAATCTTGCATCTGGTCAAACTGCCCCATGACAGCTAAGGGATGATAAGTCGTCACCCCCCTCAAGCCAAGGAGAGGGAGAAAATCAAAAGGTGGCACATGAGTCAGGAAACTTTGGAAGGAGCAATAACCCGAATAGATCAGAAGATGGAAAGGCTCCTCAAGGGCCGATAAGAGCTCCCTCCATGAGACTGTATCCGTGCATCGCCGGGGACGGAAAGAGAACTGCATGGCCAGGCTGTGGTTGAAACAGAACCCGTGTCGACGAAACTGCCCGATGGGTCTGAGGTGGCTCATGAACCATACGTATAACAAAGTAGAGCTTCCCCTAAATATGCGACCAGAGAAGGAATGACAATATGAGGCCGACAGGTAAGTCTCTGCTAATATCATGGGAAGAATGGTATGATCCTCCTGGAGAGCCTGCACCGCTACGATAACCCGCATATCCATGAGGTCGTCCCCTGCGGGCATGTACAGAACTGATACGACACAAGCCATCAAAACATCCACTCTCAAAGCGCCCCAGCGCTCTTCAGATACTGAAAAATCACTGAAAAACCGAGAGAAGCTATCCACCGAGCCAAATCTGTCAACCAGGAAGGATAGAGGAACAAGGTGGCTCGAGGGGGTCACGGATAGCAGAGCTGTCCTCCGCAAGCCTGTGAAAGTCAGAAACTGGCGGCGCATATGGCCCGAGGTAACCCGTGCACAGGGACCATCCACTGATAAACCGGTGAAGCGAGCATACTCCTCAAGAGTGGGAGTCAGATACTCCAGCCTAAACCTGAAAACCTGTCGGTCCGGGATCCAACAACTGAGAATGCCATCAACAAAGCCCGGCGGCACCTGAAATGACAGTAGAGCCAAGGAGTGTCCCAAAAGACCCTCTGCGATGATTCGGTCGGAGGGTAGCAAACTATCCAGCCACAAGAAGAGCCTGCCAATAATCCCTGAGGGGGCGCGAGGGTCCACGCGGACCACGTCCAGGGAGGACATCTGTAAAAGCGGTATCAAAAGACTATACAGGGGTCAATTTTTCCTTATATATAACAAATCATACATCATACAAGCTATAATGGAATGAATGAATCATCAAAAGTAAACGATTGTGCATAAAATAAAATAAGTCTGTACATAATACATGAAATGAGAAATGATAGTAAAACGAGCAGGTTTAAATACAGAGATCCTAGCCTATCAAGTCTAATCAGTGAAATCTATGCCATCAATGAAGGTGTCATCGTCAAACTGATCTGCAGGCAAGTCCTGGGGAAGGGCAACCTCACCCTCAAAATTAAGGTCTGGGCAGGAATAAGGCGGAACTGGGGCATCCGATGTACCGGGACCCGCGCCAAAATCAGATCCCTGCGGGTCTACAGCATAAGCCTCCTCTGGATCTCGGCCCAAGCTTCGAACGAAGAGAGATAACTGATCCACCCTCCGAGTGAGTGAAGCAATCTGGTCCGAATGGGTGGGGACACGGACGCACTCCATCCAATCTGCCATCATCACCGACCCGTGAACCAGGTCTCCGAGGAAGAAAGTGGCCCGGGTCTGAGGACCGATAGTGCGGGGTCTCCACCAGGCACTGAAGCTCTCGCTCGTATGCGGACCAACAGAAAGCATATAGCCGTCCTCCCCGGCCATCAGGGCCTCTGGAAGGTGGGCATCCGCAAACCAAGCTCTCTCTGAGGGAGGGGCCAAAGGGATACGAGCCTCCCCGGTCACACATCTGATGGCGCGCTCCCCCATATATAGCTCCCATCCACCGTAGGTCAGAAACGGAATACGGCGAGTGGATAAGGCATGCTCCAGGTCCGCAGCATAACCACCAGCCAGGCCAGCCGCCAAATGATCCGCCGTGTAAGGAACCCAGGTCACATCCGCAGACGAGATCAGCTCTAACTGCAGCCGACAGTGAGCGAAACTATCAGACACTGGGGTCTCCTCGAGAGTACTATGATGCCATCTACGACCCCTGGGATAAGTCTCCGGGCCGAGGATAGTAACGGGCCGCAAGCAGGGTAATCTCTCGTAGGCCCAGAACTGCCAAACAAAACAGAAGAGCCGTAAGTAGCAAGAAGGAACAAAGAAATGGGACGAAACGAGAACTGTATGATAAAAGGGACTTACTAGCAGGAAGGGGTAGAAGCCGAGCCAAGCATCGGTCTGTCCCTCTGAGCGGAGACGAAGACCCTGGAGGAAGTAAGCAAAGGTGAAAGAGCCCCAGTCGTAATCCCCGATCCGGTCAACATCCCTGGTGGCTCCGACGATGCTGAAATGGATAGTCGAGGAGTTGTTCCCCAGAAAACAGCCCCTCATAATGGTCAGAAACAGACGGCGGAGCAGAAAATCACGAGTAGACCGGTCCTCAGGGAATGGCTCGGAGAGGACCCCTCCAATGGCATCTACAGCCAAGGCTCCCGATCGGATGCTGCGGGCCTTAAAGACCTTATCATGGGGAGAGTAGCCCAACAGGGATCGAACAGCTGCGGTGGTGATGTCAGTCTCCAGAGGGACCCGGGATCCAGAAAACTCCACCCCGGTGATATAACGCCAGTCGAGAGGGGTCAACATCAGCTCACAGTCGAGAAGATGAAGCGACTGTGTATGGTGGAACCAGCGCTCAGCTAAAGCCCTCATATAGCCCCACGGACACCGGCGAGGGGCAATGGTGAAGAAATGTCTGAAGCCCCAGGAATCTACCATCCCCCTATAGTCGGAATGCAGCGCATGATAGAGAGTGTAGATGCTAAACCAGTTGCCCCGAGGCTGGGTAAACTCAGGAACCTGTGACAACCATCAAAAGTCAAGCATGGTAACCATACGGATTTGAATGAAGTTAAATGACGGATATACCTCGTTAGCCGCCAGGTAGGCTGAGGGATGACTACTGAGAGTCGGACCGAGCAGATCAGGTATCCTGGCACGAGCCCCTGGTAAAGTCCGACGCGTGGGGGGAGGAGCCGCTGTGTCGGAAGGGCCCGCCTCTGCCTCAGCTGGGGCATCCTCATCAATATCCGGCTGCACGGGGCGAATGATAGACTCCGCCAATCTACGGGAATGACGGGTCAGAACGGGAGCTGGAGCTGGGGTGGCCGCTCTGCGACGTCGGACACCCGCCACCCGGGGCACTGCGGAGCCACTGGGAGCATCAGGATCCATGGCTGAAACGGCATCACGAAAAGGAGGTACACCCTTAACTCGTTATCTTTCAAAACACATCTTATTGCATATTGCTAAAAGTCATAGGGCAGCATGACATGTTTATGAAATGGAAATGCATGAATAAATCCTTAGGGGTGCGCTAGATTTCCCGAAATTTCGGCAGAGTCTCGTTTGTAAAATGGACATCCCATGCACGATCCGGCATGTTTAAAATCAAGTCAGACAACCAACAAATCCCAAATGCAAGTGAAAATGATGCACCATGAGCATAAAATGAATAAAATCATGGTTTTTTCAAAGTAAATAGAGCATGACCGCAAGACCCATTCGTTTATATATGCTATGGCTAACCCCAATATCTCATATAGGCATGCATTACTAAGATCAAATATTTACACAGGTAAATACATAGTCAAATGAAAGCGAAAAATCAAAGAAAAATGAGTTAAAACGTTACCCAAAGTACGTAGACTGATTTAATCGGAGCAGATTTTGCCGAAAGAGGTCCAAAAGACGAAAAAGCCGGGTAGGGGGCGAGGAAAATCGAAAACGAGTGAAAGGGACAGCCAAAAAAGTGAAAAGAAACGTGGGGGTCGCGATCTAATGTAGGGGCCGATCCCAGCCGCAGATACATCTGCGGCTGGCCGCAGATGGATCTGCGGCTGGTCTCGGTGACCCGTTTTGCCTCCCTTTTGCTCCCCGAGTCAGCCTGGAACGTGTCCCCTGTTGAGATATAAGATTTTAGAAATACCTGACCAATTGAAAAAAGACCCGTCAGATACGATACCTGACCAATTGAAAAACGACCAGTCAGATACGAGACCTGACCAATTTGAAAAACGACCCGTCAGATACGATACCTGACCAATTGAAAAACGACCCGTCAGATACGAGACCTGACCAATTGAAAACGACCCGTCAGATACGAGACCTGACCAATTGAAAAACGACCCGTCAGATACGATACCTGACCAATTGAAAAACGACCCGTCAGATACGAGACCTGACCAATTGAAAAACGACCCGTCAGAGACGAGACCTGACCAATTGAAAAACGACTCGTCAGAGACGAGACCTGACCAATTGAAAAACGACCCGTCAGATACGATACCTGACCAATTGAAAAACGACCCGTCAGATACGATACCCGACCATTTGAAAAACGACCCGTCAGATACGATACCTGACCGATTGAAAAATGACCCGTCAGAAACAATACCTGACCAATCCAAGAGCGACCGTCGGGTACGACACCCCAGCGGCATCCATTCGTGGAATTCGAATCAACCCCTACACGATCATGTCAAGTGCGGCATTTGCATTGTCTCAACATATGCATTGCATCGATAAAACACATACTGTCTTTCCTGTGCATCGGGTGCCTACTTCTTTATCATGTCCATTTCATATTTCATTCCATAGACATGATAAAGAGGGGCAGCTGTAGACACCCAAATTTTGCATTTCTCTACTAACCCTGACAGGAGGGCAAAATCGTCAAGTGACCCAATATACGACAAGGAGAGGTGGGCACCAAAATGCAGTTCCCACCACGGCTTACGATCAAGGCTGTCAAACGCAAAACGAGAATTGAGGCATCTGAGGCGAGGCCTACGGGCCATCCAGACAGAACCCGATGCGAATCGCCAAAAAAGGACAAGGACACTGCAATTACAGCATTAGGGTGGGGTCTCGACGTCGGGAAACCATTCCCATAATTGATTCAGGTATCAAAGAACAGCTTTCCAAAATAATACAGCAGAAATTGGCAAATTAATACCGCGTGGCACGAAATTCGAGAAAAATGCGCCGGACAGCCGCGGATGCAGTCGCGGTTGCCGACAAAAAGACGTTCGCGTGGCTCGAGGGCGGCACACGGCAGCCGAGGAGACGGCCACGCGGCTGCCTGCTGAGGCACTATAGATCGCCATCTTCAACCCGAGAACCAGAAGAAGAAAGAAAAAAAAGAAAAAGGAAAAAAGAAAAAGAGGAGAGAGAGAGCTCGCGGGGAAGAGAGAGAGAGGTTATTTTGCTGTTAGATCCAAGCACTAGATCCATATTGTTGTGCTATTTAGCTTAGTAATCTTGTGGTGTATCCATTTCGTGATATAAAAGCTTGAATCCGCGTTTTGCAAGGTGAAAAGATTGTCCTTTTGGTATTCTATCGCTTGTATTGTTAATATAACTTATGTTTTGGGTTATGTGATGTAATATGTTGTTATGTTGATAAAGGATCCGTGGATTAGGGGTTGTTAGCGAGGTTTCCATCGGAAAGTAACTCCTCCTAACGCCCCGATGACATCCGTACGGTGATATCTCGTTCGTTGTGGTAATGGATAGTTTTTAGTGACTTAGTTGTGATATTTGGGTTATGTAATGTGATAGCAATGTTAAATCTCGTTAGATTTGGTTTAGGGTTGGTTGTGCCATGATTTGGGTGAATGTGAGCCTAGGGAGGAGATCCTCGCGGTCAAATCCCGATGATGGACATTTTGGTGTATGTAATCATGGTATAAGGTCCATGGATGTGTATTTTGTAATATCCGGCCTTAAAGCGATACAAAGTCGTGTTCGGGTTAAGGCCCCGTAATAATAATAAAATATGTGATTGTGGGTGTTTGGGGTTGTCTGGATGGCTTACATGCCCGTGGATAGCCCCGACACGTTGTGAGTGCTTGTTTTAATTTACGACACAAAAAATGGTTTTTAAATAAGGCAAATAATGAAGATTTTGTAAAAAATGATCAAACTAGGATGCTAGATTCACGAGGTTTAAAAATCAAGGGTTTTGACAAACTTTAATCCATGATTGATGAAAAGGCTTTAGTTGGTTTTGAAATGTCACAAAAAATGATTTCGTAAAATAAATGAACGTTTTAATTAAACTTTGTGCATAGGGTTAAAGAGTTCTAGAAGTTGCCTTCATTTTATTTATATTAATTGTTAGGAGGCAATGTATAGTCTCGATTCCTATTTGACAAAAGTTTAAAATTGTTTGTTTTTCAAAATGACATCTAATAAAAAGCCACTCAACGTTTTCGAATTTAAAATCAATCTTTCTTATAAAAAGCGAAGCCTTGTCATTTGGGTCAAAAGACGTTAAAACACTTTCCAGATAAAGCACATTTGCCATACAAAAGACCAAACAAAATTCACCACAAACATTCACCTAGGCACACACGCACACACGCGCAGCTCACACATTTTTAGGATTTAAAAGGATAGGAAAACATCGAGATTGCGGTAACCGTGTTTCACGGAAGTCGGGGGGTGTCTAACACCTTCCCCTCGCTTAAGCAAGCCCCCGAATTCCATGAATCTCGGTTTGCGGACCAATTAACTCGGAGTCACATGAGCCAGCGATTACGAAAAACTAAATTCGGATGAGTTGGTACATCCATTTCAAATATACCAACTGGCGACTCTGGTCAATTGGCTCATAAAATATCGATCTTTCAAAACCCGTCGACATTAAGCCGACCCTTTTCTAAACCACATTTAATTCAAAAGGCTAAAATTGAAAAAGGGCATTTTAATTATTAAAAAACGAAACGGCGAAATCCCGGCGTCGACACAAGGTATATGTTACATGACAATTGAGGAGTAATTATCCCTTCCAGTTTCATGATGTTTGGATGGTCAAGCCTGCGGAGAATTGCTATTTCTCGTACCATAAACTTGACACTTTCTAGTTTAAAATTGTCAAATCACACCTTCTTCAGGGCAACCATCTTACCAGTTTCAATATCACGTGCACGGTAAACACTGCTGTATGTACCTTGCCCAATCTACATATTAAGAAGAAATAAAAGACAACTCTAGTAAATTACTAACCGAATTAATATGGAAAAGTGAATATTTTATAAATAAAACCACCCAGCATGGTCAATTGTTAGAATTAGTGTTATGATAGTCTGACCATAAGGCAGCAAAAAACACCATAACATTCACACCCAACAAAAAGATGAGAAAACCTTCATCATCATTACGAGCGCATCTAGATAAACTCTAATCTCACAAAGAAAATCTTCAAAACTTGGTTTTGGTTTAAGGCTTCGATTGTTATCACTATGGAGCAATTAACTATCATGGCAAGCTTCAGAAGAAACTCTTTCTCCCTATATCCATACACAAATGTATGAAGCAAGTGTGCAATATATAGTGTCACAGTTGCAACCAATCTGAACATACTTAACATATTTTGATTATTTTTCTTGCGACGCATTCCAAGGGGATCATTATTCATTAATGAGTAACCTCAAAAGCCTTCTACATTTATATACGCCTTAAAAGGTACTCTTAACAGCTACGTGGTGGAAAACCCACCCAAAAATGCCTCCTTAGCAGTCTGTGTGAACGGTTGATAGGAGACCTCAAAATATAGTCTCCTATTACTATCAAGGTAAATTTTTGATAAAAAGTGGTTTAACAATTGATAATTGGATTTATTTTTTACTTATTAAATATTTTTAAGCTTAATTATTTATGTGTTTTAAAGTATTTTTAGGTAAATTATTTATTATTATGTATTTTTAATTATTTTTTAATTAAATTTTGAAGGAAAAATAAGAGCTGATGGCAAAATTATAAATAAGCAACAGGACAAAGGTTGTCGCGCCATGCACACAAGGATTTGGAGGCAAGAACCAGACAGTTGACGACATCGTTTGGCGTTAAGGGGGGAGCAGCACCGGGTGCGTCATACGCGAGCAACCTAAGGAAGAATTAGCAGACCTCGCCATGCACAGACGGTCAGGCAGCGGCGCAAAAACTACGCCGTTTTTGGTCTATAGTTGGGTTTTATTCGGTGTTCAGCTGCTCTAGGGATGCATTTTGGCAAAATAGCAGATTTTAGTTTTTTGACCTTAAATTGGATTTGTTTTCCTTCTAATGCTAGGGATTATTAATGTAAACTATAAATACATGACTTGGGGCATATTTTAGAGAGAACTAACATAACTTAGGCATAATTAGATACAAATAAATATTATGGGTAAGGATTTCATCATATCTAAAGAAGAAATTCAACGCGAATGAGTAAGAATTGAAGACAGAGATTAGAGATAGTGCATAAATCAGATTTTTATCTCTCAACTCTTCTCTTTTATTTTTGTAACTTTACGATGTGGATTAATTATTATTTTATGAAATTGATTTCTTTTTCAGCTATGAACTAAATTTTAATAAAAATTGTAATGGAACCCAATGTGTAGTTTAAATTAATTTATTTTCTTTTTAATTATATTTGATTATATCTGAATTGTTTATCATATTTTGGGCGTTCAAGTATTAATTATAAGTATTAATTTATGTGACAATCTATATGAAATTGATGAATGGATTATAGACTTAGGTCTAATTATTTTGTGTGTTAATGCATTAATTAATTGCGGATAATTATTGAGAAAATTTATATGAAATTGAGAGATGGTTTATAAATTTAAATCTGAATATAATAACATATGTTTGTATTTTTTACGTTGATGGAATTCATGATTCGTGTACGAGATAGAGATATATTTATATGTCATATGTAACTTAAAGAGAATTTGATCTTAAAATCCTTGTTAATATAATTCACATAGAGATATAGTGATTTATTTGACTATGATGTAATACTATAAAGAATTATTGGTTAACAATTTTATATAATTAATTAATTAAAAAGGGATTGAAGAGATTTAAATGAAGCATTAGGAAAAATTATAATTTTAAGCCTTTAAAATCTAATTTTCATCCTTGTCATTTAATTAGTTTAGATGTTAGTCTCAATTAGTTTTATTTTATAGTTTAAAGCGATTGTTTAAATAAAATTATTTTGATATAAAATTAGTATTTGATAATTATTATTATTTAATTCTTTGAGGAACGATATCTTGTTTGCCAATGTATTGTTATCTGATCGCGTCCCAAATTAAAAATAGGCAAACAATAATACAAGGAGTAACGTAACTAGGCCAGAAGACTAGATAAGTAAATGTTTGTGATTAATCAATGGATACTGAAATCAGGCTCCCATTTCCATCAAGAACAAGGAAAATTCAGAATAGAAAGTTGTGTCCTCTTAACCTCCCAAGGGGAGCCAAAAATAATAGTAGTTCAGTAAAAATTAGGTATGAAAAATCAAAATCAAAAAACATATGGTCACGTACACAAACGCAAATCTGTATAAACCACCTATGCCAAAATATAGACCATAATAAAAAAAAATGCTAATTATTCCTAAATGAATGTTACAGAGCAGCTATGTTGGCAAATTTTACAATCAAGATAATAAAGGTACAGAAAATGTTGAACTTAAAAAAATTAAAAATAATGTTCCTTCAACCATTGTCATTGTGCAATTCGCCATTGTCCCGAACCATTGATTCCTGATCGCTCTCCTTTTCAGGCTCCTCCTTTATCTTCTCTAATGTTCCTTCAACCCTATCTTTATCGAGCAAACTGGAATTCGATTTCCGTAACCCATTGGCCCGAGCAGTAGATAGAGAAACAATATCAGAAGATCCGGACCTTCTTACCGTCTTGGAGCTAACGCAACCCATGACCCCCAAAACCCATCAAAGTTCGACAGGTTTTAAGAAAACCCAGATTGACCCGGATGGGCAATCGGGTTGAAAAGTGGGGGAAAATCACTCCAACATTAGCAGGGCTTGCGTTAACGAAGAAGAAGGAAAGTATTATTACTTTGTTTTCAACAGATTGACGAAACCTCTGAAAAACAGAGTCTATTTTGGGTAAAAAAGTGTTTAATTGGGGGAGTCAAAGAAATTAATCTCTTAGTTTCTCTCATCAGGATTAGGTTGTTGCGAGATCTGCGGAGGGAGGATAATTTGAAGGAAACAATGATTGTTTCTCTTAAATAGGTGCGAATTGAAAGGAAGATACATTCGTGGGTCCAAATTCCTCGTCATTTTGCTCTGTTCTACTCGTCTGTCTGGTGTGTGTTTAGCTAAAGAAGAGAGGAGATAGAAAGAAGAGGTCTCAGGATTCTACGGAGTTGATAGTATTACCTTTCAAGAAGAAGAAGTTCTCTCAATTTTGGGGAGAAGAGGGGACTCTGGTTGTCGTAAGCCAACTGCCGAACCAACTAAACTGCCCCCAACAAACAGTCCCTCCATCCCGCATAAAAATTTAAAAGATTGACTGATTTTTTTCGCAAATTTAAAAAAAATAAAATAATATTTAATTATATAATTGTGTATACATGACAAGTGATACTTATAAATATGTATAAACAATATAAATATGACAATTAATACTAAAAATATTATAGGTAAATTATTATAAAAAATAAATTATTTAAGATAAGTAGACATTTAACTTTAGACTACTTAAAATAGAAAAATTTTAAACTTACCAACTTTTTTTATCCGCATATAAGACAAATGAGTGTGACTCACTTATTTGGATTAAAGATTAAATGAGGTGGAACCACACTCATTTGTTTTATATACGGGTAAGAAAAATAAGTAAATATAGAAGGATTTTTTAAAATAATAGTAAGAATTTTTATCATGTGATGAAGGGAGTAATATTTACTTTATTTCCTCGATTCTAAAATATTAGAGATATATTTTTAAAATAATATTTTTTAATTAATATCTATTAAAAATATAGAAGTGATTATATGATAATATTCCATCTAACTAAAATATCAGTACTAACATATGAAAAAATTTATATCACTTTATAGATTAAAAACAAAATCTGTCTTTAAATCTTTAGTTCCAAGAATATACCTAAAAATATAGACTAATGCAATTAAATAATTACAAATAAAAAGTTTTTAATAATATAATAATAAATATGTTGACAGAATAATAAATGAACTGAAAATTGTTAATAAGATAAGTTTAAAAATTGAGTAGATAAATATAACTGATTAACAAAAATTGGGAAATAAAAGTGCTACTCTAGTTAGTTAACGAAACATAAGCTGTAGGTCCTTGATCGATCGGTGGGTTAATCACATAGTGAGGAGTAATTTTCTCCATAAAAGAACAGACGAGTCAAGTTTTAATTTATTGCATGTACAAAGTAAAAGATGTAAAGTGAATATTTGGCAACAAGCATTTTACGAGAAACACTGCTATGTACACAAAAATTAAATATAAAATTAAATATTATATTTATCCTAATCGTTAAAAAATAAAACATCTGTAATACGCACTTTCCCCCCGTCCTGGTTATATATATAATTTCAATTTTACATTTGAAGTCGAATCACATTATATTAAATTTTAAAATGATATAAATTTATTTAATTGTAGATGATATAATTATACAATATATAATAAAAACTATTAATCACGAAATTTATTTCATGTTAAACTTTTATGAGTCATACTAATTTTAAAATTTAATATATCAACCTTAAAAGTAAAATTGTATTACATTACATACATCATTCCCATTCCTTAACCAAAGGAAGAGGAAATGTAAATATTTCTAAGTATCCTCCCTTCTTGGTCATCTCTAGCAAACTATGGAAGCATATATTTTTGTAAGAATCCAACTAAAATATGTCCAGAGCTATGATACAACTAAATTTTGGTTATTCTGATAATGAAATCACGATGACAATCATTTTGCAGTGAGCAGCTCAAACAACAATAGCTAAGGTAGCACAAAGCAGCGATGAAAACTTGGGTTACATCTTGAATATGGTTTGCGCCCACCCCACTGTCAAAAAGATGACACAATATTCATACATAATTCATTCCGATACCTATACAACATGTAAGAGTAATAAGTTCATGCGGCATGTCCTGAATACAACCTACACGAAGCAGCCATAGGGATGGTAGTTATGGTGAGCTTCAAAAAAATTTAATAGTTTATTGCTCCATACAACACCATCCTAAGCACCCAACAGAGCTGAAAAATGCAGTTGACCTCAATATTAGCTTCAGACTTCAAATTTTGTGCAGTTTAAGCTCTGATTTGCCCTTCTTTCAGCTGTAAAAGAACAGGTCTTTGATCTACTCCAAAATCCAGGGCAGGCTTCTTCCCAGTCACCACCTTTGTTGGTTTTAATTGGTGTACATTGGTGTTTGTTGAGTTGTGGCTGTTGTTCCTTGCTGTCGGGATATCATGATTATGTTTGCCTTCATATGAAGTTATGACAGCTTTAGGGTCTGTTGAAGCCCTCTCGACATGCTTTCTCACACTGCATCCCGCATACGTGCATTTGTAATAACTCCTGTAGATAGATTCCAAGTGCATTAGAGATGGTCCTTGTAGAAAGTAAACAAGACTTCTATAAAAATTGTCGAGCTAGGACCACCCCTACCCCAAAAAAAAAAAAGATTATGGAAGAAGCGCAAAATAATAATTTCTCAATTTTCTTCTTTTATTTTAATTGTAATGTTGATTTGTCTTAATAATTAACTGATCATCTCTGGAATCAAATAAATGTAGATGACTATAAACGATAGTATTCATTACCCAAAAAAAAACGTTGTCTAGGAAAGACCAGAAAATACATCGGTGACTGGCTGCCCCTGCTAAAGAGGAACGTAAAAATCTCCAGTTCCGATACTCCTATTTCTGTTAATGAAACAGAACTTCTGGAACATGCAACGGCCAAATTAAGACTTGGTAAGCTATGATAACATTCTAAAAGGTATCACCGTGAACTAAAATGGAACAAAATGTCAACTGAAACAAATTCCAATGTCAGTTAAAACTAGCTATTTTTCCATGAATGAAATCCCTACAGACCAACTAAATAAACCATAGAAACAACCACATAATATATCCTCACAAGATTCCAAATAGTTCCATAAACATGTTCAATAGATTGAGAGATTCAAATTGTGTAGCCAATATATAGTAATGTAATATACCTATGCATTGTGATAAAAGGATTCAAAATGTAAAGAAATCCTTACTAATCCAGAATCAGGGTAATATCAAAGAGATGAGGACAATAACAGGACCTTGTGTGCACAAACCAAAATGGCCAAGTTATTGCACTAAAGGAAGAAAGAATATGTAAAGTCACACTCAGCACATAGATTTCTCACAAACAGCATTAAGTCCACATATATTCAAAAGAGGAATAGTAACCAGTTTAAAATGTTCAAGATTAAGTGTATCACCAAACTGGCAGACTCATTGAAACTAGCAGCTCATGAGAAAGGAATGTCAGCCAGATTGGTATAATAAATATACAAATTAAGGGTGGAACCTAAGCTAAAATTAGCCATAATCCTGGCTGTAAACTACTTAAGGTCAAAATAATAATACAGTTAACAAAACCAGTCAATGCATAAAATTGCTGTCAAACGGATGGTAATGATCCTTAAACCAAGCCACTGGTGATAGGCCCAAAAAAAACTCCATTGGGAATAGTTATTTAAAATGTAGCATGAGAAACTATAATACAATACAGGTATAACCAACTAGCATAATGCAATTATAAAGGACAAGATGAAAATAATATATGTGTACCATATATTCTTGTATAAAACAATCAAACTAAATCGAAAATTAGTGCTCAAAATATAAATGAAGTTACCACCTTGGATGAGGATTCCCCTTGACCACTTTCTGTCCATATTTTCGCCACTTAAACCCATCATCCAAAAGATCAACTTCACTTCTTGTCTGCACAACTATCCTTGGTTCTGCGACCGCTTTATGAGATGAAGCTGTCTCCAATACCCCAACTTCTATGTTCCTGCAACCCAAAAAAATACCAATTTTTTATTTTTCATGTTTTGACGAGTTAAGGCAAGTTATCCCCAATATACTGAACATGGGAGAAAAATATATTCAGAAGCATGAAAGTAGAAATGGAATTTGCCTTCTCTTGGGATTTGGTTCACCATCATCCTCCTCATCCACTCTCAGTTTAGCATCATCTGCTTCCTCGTGATACATTGATCCAAGTAACTGTCTTTCATCTGATCTGCTTAATTCTGTCTGACCCGGTAAATCAGGCTCAAGTTTTTCCTCAACATTCACAGTTCTACCCCGATCACCACCATCTTTTGTGCGTTTATTGGACTGAGGTAGCTCATGGTTATGCTGCCCTTTATAGGTAATTTCAGTTATCTGACCAGTAGGAGAACATTCAACTTTCTTCTTAACAGGGCAGTTGAGATGTGTACACTTATAGTAACTTCGTGGATACTCACTTGCCTTGACCTGCTTCTGCCCATATTTCCGCCAATTGTAACCATCACTGCCAGGTTTATCAGTACCAATGGAAGCAGGTAGAGAATTTTTATCAAAATGCAAGACTTCTGATGATTCAATCTTTGAACTTTCAGTTTCCAACTTTGTGGCATGCATTTGTTGTTGTACAGGATGTTGTGTCAAATTTTCAGCAGAAGCTGATAATGTAGGAGGCTGATTTTCAGCTTGAATGTGCATATAAGATTGGGATAAAGCAGCCTGAGCCGTAACATGTGCCAGAGCCTGCTGGTGGGACATCCCAAAAGGACTCTGCATAAAATACAAGCAAATAAATGGTCACCTAATGCAAATGGAAGCCAAAACCCAAAATAGTCAATTTATGGCATTGGCATGCCAAGTACATCCAGACAAATACCGCTAACTCATTAAGGACCCGGCGTCCCATAAATCCTATTACCAGGATAGTATTCGAGTGGTCTGATATAATGCAAGAATAAAATAAAATTATAGAGGTACTACCAGTTATTGTGGATAAGCTCAGGAGTTTTGCTTCCACATCACAAGGGGTGAGGAAGACTTGGATAATAAAGAATGATGAAAAAAAAAATTAAAAATAAAGGAAACTCCTACATCACAAAATTCACAAGCTCACACATAGCTTCATTAAGTGTTTTTATTTTCTTTTTACTAAAACACACACACACAAAAAAGCTCTCAAAATGCTCCATCTGATGGCATAACAATTTCCATTAGCTTGTTGTTAGCAAACTGACCATAATCAAACATATTAAATACGTGCTAACTACTGTTTGTTAGCTCGAGTGGTAACTCCCGCCACCAGCCTGGGTGGATTGGGGATGGGATTCAAGCCCCAATAGGGAATAGTAAAATGGAGTAAAAATAAACATGAAAACGAGTCATGGTCTTTCATAACAGAGAATAGACGCTTTGAAATTCGCATCAGGGCAATTTCAAATCCAGCATAAAGATTAAACATTTCATCAATTAGAAATTGCAGCAGTAAAGCATCTAACTTTAGATACAATGACAAAATATAGAATCCCCAAATTAAATCTTAAGGAATCAATTACCTGAAGAGGTGAAAAGAATCCGGGTGAATTGAGTAACCCAGAAGGACTCAACCCTGGTGGCATCATAAACAAAGGGGATTGAGCCACTACCAAATTCATCGGCCTATTCTGCTTAAACCCCACCTTCTTATCACTTCCATCACCAGAATTCATCTCTTTGGAAGAATTACCGGATAAAAGGTTAGGTTTTCCGACAGGTGAAGCCATCGCGCCGGCGAGGAGCTGAGAAAAGGAGCAAGAATCGGAGTCTGGGTAACACTCGGAGAAGAAGTTGGAGACAAGGGTCATCGGACCCGGACTCAAACCGGATCCTCCTGCGAAGAGGGTTTCCATGGTGGGCCGAGGTGGGAGAGTCAGGCTGATTGTTGGCCGTGGAGGTGCCGTCACTTGAGAAGCTTCTCCTGCTTCACCCATCACTTTAAATCTCTATCTCTTCCTCTCTCTCTATATATATATATGTACTTATAGCCAAGTAGAAATTTCTGAATCTTTAAATTCACGGAAGAGTTGCAGAAAAAAATTCAATCTTTCTTTTACTTTTTGACTAAACTCACAAGTACTGCAACACCCTTTTCCTCACTCTCACTCTCTCTTCTCTCTATATATATGTATGTATATAAGTAAACCCTTGAATATTTTGATGAACTGCTTATGATGAGAAACTTGAGATCAGTGGAAACTCTAACAAAACACTGTATGTGTATGTCTATGGAGTATTATGTAAAGGGGTCCTCCGCTTTGCTTACAAAGGAAACAAAAGGGATGATGGGATTACTAATCTTGAACAATCTTTCTCACTTCCTCTCCATTTCTTAATATTTGTTGAGTTTCTTCTTTTCTTAGGTTTTGATTGCTTTTGGCCTTATCTTTTGATTTTTGAGGAGGGGTAGCTGTGACTTATTAATTTATGTCCTTTTCTTTCTCTTTCCTGTGGGAAAGATACTATCTATCTGTAAATCCCTGGCCTTACTGTGAGCCAAATTAAAAACTCCATCAGATTTTATTTTATTTTATTTTTTTCCTTCTTTTTTTGGCCATCAGTTTCAAATAAACAGACTAGATATTAGTCGGAATCACATTGTTATTTTTCTCTTTCCCACTTTAATGGTCTTGATTGATGGAAAAATACATATTCACAACACCACTTGGCACAAAAGTCAATATGGTGTTGAGTGTAGCATTTCTAATCAAATAGTGCCAAGTTGTCCAACTGGTAGATACTAACAAGCACGCCGACATGTCAACAACTACGATAGGGGCGGGGCATATTCCGGTCTCATCAAATTCCAGAAATTCAAAGCTACCAAAAAAGGAAAGTGTAACATTGAGATTAAGTTTATACTTATAATAAGGAAAATAGTATTTTCAACACAATTTTTGTTTATTAATTCAGCAAAAATATTAAATGTTAATATATATTTCACATTATCTGTGCATTGAATCAATAAATTTTACAGAGAAAATATCAACTTTCTAAAATCATAAAAATTTACACAAAATGTATCAAATTAGCAAAAATATAATCAAATCTCTATTTTTAGCCAATTAGAAGTTCATATCAAAACAATGAAGTGACTTTTTAATAAAAGTGAATATATGTCATTTGCCAACAACACCTCAAATAGATGTTACTTGCCGTCAATAGGGGGTTCGATTCATCTTCATTCACGTGCACTGCTAACTACTGTCTACAGCTAAATAATTACGACTATTATTGGAGCAAGTATTAAAACTAACCGACACCAAGTGAAAGTTGTAGGTCCTTCTTTATGTCATCTCCAGAGGCATAATTTAAGATTAAATATAGTCTAGGATTTATTTTATTTTTTTCAACAGTTAGACTAAATATAATCTGAGATTATATTTAAAACACCAAAATGACTAAATCATGGAACTTGATAGTCTATAAACTATAATTTTAATTATATTTAAATGGGAGAGTGGAATGATGATTAGAATTTTTTTAAATTCATTGATTATTTTAATCTTTTTATATTATAGTCCACGAAATAGTCATCTGCTCCAAAGATTGAAAACTAAAAGACATTTTGAGATCCCACAATAATAATCTAACTGTTGAAAATCTCTTGCACATTTTGGGATCCCACAATGATAGGCTCCTTTCATGGCTGCAGCTATCACACTGAGGGGTAGGGCAGTAAGGGCGGCATTCTTGCAAAGATAGAGTTTGGGGTGATGCATTTGAGATTTTAGTCCATATTATTAAATGTGAACCAACTAATCCATAATTTGAATTAAAGATTGAGGGGCAGATGCAGACCCCCGCCATCTTTCACGGCAGTAATGGACGTTTGTTTGCTGGCATAAAAACCAGCCATGTACTGGCATCACTATTATTTCGCCGGCCATTTCACTTCGGGCATTTAGTTGTGACCCACCTCTCTATATAATAAATAGTGGTAAGAGTTTCATTGGGTTGAAAAAAATTAAAAAGTTTTTTATTTTATTTTTGTTTCACTAAAAGAATTTATTTGAAGCAACTGTAATAGTATAAAATAATGGAATATTTTCAAATTTATTATTAAATTAATTAATATCTTTAGTTATTTACGAAACAAAATTATATATATATATATATGATAAATTTATATACACAATAATTAAATATTATATTTATCTACACTATTAAAAAATAGATTATAAATATTTTATTTTTTAATAATATAAATAGATATAGTGTTTAATTATTTATACTTATCCATATATATATATATGTGTGTGATGGACAAAAAGTTAAGCCTAGAGGTCATGATAAAGACATAAAGAAGTGCCATAATGGATAATGCATCCGAGTATTGGATAACTGTGTAATAAAAAACCAAAAATACCTCATCAATTTTTATACCACAAGCAATGTCCGTGCCATTTATACGATACACAATTTGTTAAAGAGTCCAACCATAGTATCTCTCGAATAAAAGCGAAAAAAAATAATATAAAAACGGGTCCCACGTTTCCAACTACCACTTTGCTGGATCATGGAGGTCAATTTGCCAGCTTGCAAGTTTTTAATTAACGCTAGAGAGTCGAACATAACTGAAAGAGGCCACAGCGACCGGCAACTGCCGTTAGGCCCGCCCGAGTGTCCCTGTTTCTAATTCCTGACCCCTCCCCTCCTGGTAGCAATACCCCACTCCTCAGTAGTTGGTAAAAATGGTTCTAAAAACTTCATTTACCAGTTAGATGCACATCATATGTAAAAGAAGTTGGCTATCATTTACTTTAACAAAACCAAAAGATTATATATATATATTGCTAAAATAGAGGTGAGGAATAACACATATAATTGCATAAGCAATCGCACAAAATGATGTTCGTTTTGTATAATTAAATATATAAAAAATACAATCTTTCCCATGTTGGGTATAACAGAATGTTTTGAAAATTTTCAAAATAGTGATATTATGGGACAACTCAAAAAGAAACCTTGAGGTGTCCCTCACCTCCTATGCTCTCTCTCTCTAATATATATATATATATATGATCCCCTTTTAAGGTATATGTATAAGATGTAGACCCATCCATGATCCAACAATGCCTCACGGTCACTTGTGTTAATTATGCATTTTTTGAAACAAATTCTTAATCTGATGATTCAACCAAGACATTTAGTGAAAAGAATAAACTACATCAGTTTGGCCATAAAAGGATTTCATGCGATAAGCTACTTCATAGCTTACTCACGTGAATCACCTCTCTATACAATTCCACAAAAGGTACTACAGAAGGGTACAATAAGCACTCACAGCTTGGTCTCTGTATAGTAAGTGGATGAAACGGCCAAGCCTTCAACATCGTAAGTGCGGATCAGTCTCTGTCTTTTGCCTGCTGACTCAAGCCAACAGAACTCCAAATGGAATGACTTGGATTCTGCCACACTCTTTGACACATCACATGGGCATCCCATGTACATGCCCCCGGGCAATAAGGTCACCTGGAAACCGCCATCAAAGGTGACCAAGTTGTTTAAGATGGTACCCGTCCAATGAACGTTAGTGGTAACATCATTGCTCTTGGATGTTGAGCTAATTTCCTGTTTTGGAAACAAATTAGAAGAGAAAAACTTAGAACATAACAGCTTAATTGCTACAATTTACTAGCACGAAAGACATAATGTATCACCAAAGCACAATGTAAATTGCAAAGTTCAGCTTACAACGACAGAAGAAGAATGGCAAAGTTCAGCTTACAAGGACAGAAGAAGAAGAAGAAGAAGTCAAAATGTAAAAAAGAAGAAATAATGTATCACCAAAGCACAATGTAAATTGCAAAGTTCAGCTTACAAGGACAGAAGAAGAATTGCAAAGTTCGGCTTACAAGGACAGAAGAAGAAGTCAAAATGTAAAACAAAGGTTTTTTGGATGCTAGACGTTCCATCCCACTAATAAAGCTTAGCCTTTTGCGCGGGGGAATCAGCATGTATTTTTTCAGTTCAAGAACTAACAGCACATAATATGCCAGTCTTCATTTCTGAAATAGTGAAATCCCTCAACATCACCAAATCCAAGAGAGTCGAGCAGTTCAAGTTTTCACCTTTCTTTCAGGGATATTATTACAAGGCGCGTACAATACCTGGATTAGCTGACCCTTGTCATCAATTTCAAGAACAGCAGTAGTATCAGCTTCAGCAATTGTTGCTCCATAAACACCGCTGCGCTTTGTTACGGAGTGACCTTTCCACCTACCAATATGTGGCATAATTCTGTTTGTGTTGCCCTGAAACCAAACTAGAAATTTAATTTCAAAGACATAATTAATTAGAGGGAGAAATATACATTGTAGGGTCCTAGCTTCAATTAAAAGAAAGAAAACGAATTCAGGAGATACAAACGAATTCAGGAGATACTTCCTCTATGCAAAGTAGCTTACCTTTGAATCATCAAGGGAAGGGGGAATAAGTACCCCATTTCCTCTTTCTTCAAGAAAGATTAGAAGCATTTCAATAATGCCTTTGGGGTCCATGATATGGAATGCTCTTGCTCGCATATCTTTCTCTAAGGAAAAGAGGCAACTCTCGCATACAATAGCAGGTCGGCGAGAGGGAAGCTTTAGGTTTCTGTGTAGAATTCATATGAGAACAAGGTAAGGGGACAGTGACAATAGTAGCTGTTACAGCTTGTCAAATCAGAGTTAAGGTAAATTATGAATTAATTGATATTGAGTAACTAAAAATTCTAAATGCATACTGGAAAATAAAGAGATGATGATGTCAGTTATTCCAAATCTAGGTTTTTCATTTTTCAACAACCTTTTTCTCAATCTCTCTTACTTAACATCAGGTTCAACTTCTTGTCATAGATCGATTCATGGCAACTCATGGACAAATACGGGAATGTGACGAATGTCTGAAAACAACTATATGAAATGTGCACAACCCAGTAATGGGCCGAGGTCCAAGCTCCGAGGATTATACTGATATGCTGAACTGCTAGTTCTTTATATATTTTTATAAGTAATTGCTAATTATATTTATTTAAAAAGATACCATCAATAACAGAGAATTTCCAACCATACAAATGACTCACTTGGGAAACTCTTCTCCAATGTCATCTTCACCCAGAACCCCTTGCCTTAACACAGTCTCCAACATGCCAGCTGTCTGGTACCTTAATGCAAAGGCCTTCTCTTTGGGAAAGATGTTAATCTGCAAACTGAGTACAGTGGATATTCAACAAACACAAAAATAGGCAAAGCCATGCTAGGTTGGAAGTAAATTTTACCCAAGAAAACACTAATTAGTGAACAACAAATCTTCCAGGTATCAAAGGAGCTTACCTGTTGATATTTGTCCACAGTAAACATGTTGGTTTCTTTGATTTTGTACTCTGCCCATTCTGGTTCATCATCTTCCCCAGAAGATGAAGTGCTTGATGGGGGTTGTTTGATATATAACCTAACAGTTTAAAACATTGTCAGATACTTGGCTCACAGACTAACAAAAAGAAGAATATCACCACCAGACAATTTTTTGTTTTCGTGTGTTTGAAGGTCTGTTTTAATGCATCAGATGGGTCCTACT
This sequence comes from Hedera helix, assembly GCA_947179155.2. Lineage (NCBI taxonomy): Eukaryota > Viridiplantae > Streptophyta > Magnoliopsida > Apiales > Araliaceae > Hedera > Hedera helix. The sequence continues at coordinate 37,733,873 of OX359275.1, forward strand.
GTTAAGAAGAAATGAGTAGCTCAAATGCATAGTCAATAGATTATACAGTAGCTTATACGGCATAAATTTGCAATTAGGTTTAGGTCCCAGTGTTAGTTTACACCAGAGGGGATCTTTGAAATTAACAATGTACTTGTACAAATAACAATCCCCTTCATTTGCCACAACAATGTTCTTAGACAAACCAAAATGACTGAAATTTGTTTCTGCTAGTAGAACTAATATTTAGTACTGCCATGGGTAAAATTCAAAGTATTGAATTGCTTAGGCATTAGACTGCCTTAAATTATCATGAAATAAAAATTAGTTACTACTGCCCTCCAAACACTCTACTCAAACGTAACAATTAGTCGATACACAACTACAACTAGTTAAATCAAAGCAAACAACCATCGATAATACGCATATAAACACACAAAAATATGCATTCATATTTTTGGCATTTTATCGAACATATGAGCTGCTAAACGAAGCTTACGTTTGAATTAGACTGACAAGATCGTCTTCACCATAAGAGCCAACAGCAAGCTTCGTGGTCACTTTATTCATCATATCCCCGTGAGGATTAAATTGCTGCAACACTCATAAAAATATAAACATACAACAATGTTTTATGAACATGTATGTATATAAAGAGAGGCTGATGGATACTGACATAGAAAGAACCAGTCCAGTTACCCAAATTGAGGTCAATGAAGCTCTGAAGAGCGTCAACGCTCATCGAATTTTCGTTTGTTGTTTGAGAGGAGTATGATGACGACGACGCCTTCGTCCTAGGGGTCTGAAATGGGGGTGTGGGCCTTTGAATAAATGGTTTGAAGCTCCCAGAATCTGGATAGGATTTTCTGATTTTTTTTGGGGCGAGTGAATTGAAAGTGGGAGGAAGATTGGAAGGAGAACACAGGGTTGTTGCCATTGTGGCAGCCATTGCACAGTTGTGTATACTGTGAATTGTGAAGGTCCTGGGTCTTCTCCTGTCTATGGCTTTGCTGAAGCTGAATTCCGTCCTCCTATCCCTTTTCTTTCATCTTATCTCAAACAAAGCTAACTAGTAAAAAGGGAGATTTTTTTTATTATTATTTGTCCAAAATATATTAAATTTATAGACACCAGATTCCCAAAAATACACAACCTTTTATTTTTAAAAACATTGTTTGAAAAAATAAATATAAATTCTAGATTATCTTAAGAGTTTTACTTCTTTTTTATTTATTTATGTTTTTACCATTATAAGGATTGTCAACAATGAACACACGTTATGAAATCGAGTGCCACTGCATATGCGATACAAAAATATGTGTATACATGATATAATTACATTGTTTAAAAATAAATTAATTCACATTAATCATTTTCTTTAAATTTGTTGAATTAACTTCAAAATATCAAAATAAAATTTTAAAAAAAAATGAATGAAATATTACAAACTTATGTTTTTTAAACATGCAAGTAGATACTCTTATATATATGAAAAAAATGAAGAAAAAAACTTCACAAAAGTCCTGGGGCTGTGCAGAGCAGCCATGAACGTGAGGTGTGTTCAGAAAGAGCTGTTTCAAGATGACAAAGTTCACAAATGAAGGCTTGTGGGGGAAGGGGATTTGAAAAAACAAACAGAAAAATAAGTTTCCTGTTGGGTATTTTCCATATAAATATATGCGTGCAAGTATATACAATCAACAAATAATAAAATGATAAAATAGAGCGTCGAATCTACAGAAAATTAAAAATAATTATTATCAAACACTAATTTAATATCAAATTAATTCTATTTAAACAATCATAATTTAAATAATAGATAAACTAATTAAAATTACCAACTAAATTAAACTATTGAAAAAGATTAAATCAAATTTAAAAATAGTCAAGATCACAATTTTTTTCAATGCCTCATTTAAATCTCTTCACTTTCTTTTTAATTAATTAATTATATTGAATTGTAAACTGAGATTTCTTAACTATTTATTAACATTTTTCAAGATTTAATAAAAAGATTTATTTTCAATTAAGTTGTTATATTGCTATGCAAAATGTTTTAAAATAAACTCATTAAGATCCAACTCTCAACAAAGTTACATGTGGTATATAGATATATTCATTCTATACACTATTATGATACTATTTCTAGAAAGAATAATTAAATTCACATGTTATCATATCCGGATCTAATCCTAGAATTCTTTTTACAATTCTTTATAAGATATCACAATTAATTATTACGCAAATACTTATACATGAACACACAAAATATAATAAACAACTCATATATAATAATTAATAATTAAAAAGAAAATAAATTAAATTAAACTACACATTGGGTTCAATTGCAATCTCAAATAAAAATTAGTTCATAACTAAATAATAAATTATCCACAAATAATTCAACATCTCAAAATTACAAAAATAAAAGTAAAAAAAAAAAAATTAAATATGTGTTGATATCTGTCTGTTATTCGGTTCACAGTCTCCAATTTTCAAGCTCCGCATTTAATTCTTGAATCATTCGCGTTAAATATTTGTTTCTAATTTTACTCCTAAACTACTCTAATATATGTTAATATTCTGTTAATATATTCTAATCTATCATAATATATTGAAAATAAATTTCTCATAGTGTATTTATAGAAGTATAATAATAATCATAAGCTAATATGGAATTAAAATCCAATTTGGAATCAAAATCTAGCAAAATCCGCGAATAATGTCGTTTCCCAGCATTAGTGCACCAACCAAACAAACACCTGACTCAGTCAAACCTCGCCTGAGCCACGTCAGCATGCACTTAGCTGCCTCAGACCAATCCGCGCATGGCACCAGCGCTAATTCCAATTGTCAACTGAAACGACGCCGCATCGCTGCAAAATCTGAAGTTCATAGCGTCCGCGCATTACGCAGACGATTATGCATTATCGCACAAATAAAATGACGCCATCCAAACTAGAAGTTGTTGATAGCACACGCGCATAACGCGTCCAGCATGTTTCATGTTATTACGTTATTGCCCCCAATTTTTGTAGAAATTACAATTATGCCCTTAGGTTTATTTTTCTTACAAAATTAAATATAAAATAATTAAAAATAATATAAAAATACTAAAAATAATAATAACACATAAAATTAAATAAATTACTTAAAATCAATTAAAATGCTTAAAACTAATAAATAATTAAGCCTAAAAATATTAAATAAATAGGAATAAAATTTCATTATCAAATACCCCAAAACTTAACTCTTTGTTTGCCCCAAGCAAAACAAAAATAAAACTAAGACTCTACTAACTCAAACGTAAATTACTCAAGTAATGAATCAATATGAATTTCAATTTTAGCCTCAAAGATTTTTCAAATTAATAACTCAAGAAAAATTTCAAAATTATGCAAAGCTCAAAATTTTAACATATTTATTAATCTTACTTTACTCAAATAATAACCCTTTGTGTGTGTGTGTTTTCAAATGTATCAAACTAATTAAAACTCAAGCAAATTCATGCAATTAAATGCCTCATAAAAGATATTACACAATAAAAGAATTCCAAAGCAAAACTCTATAAACTTACTTTTACACATCTTTCAGCTAATAAACAGACAAAATATAACTAGAAGATCAAAATGTTTCAACACATTAAACACACTAGGATCATTAGTTTTTATTTCATTCGCTTTCTTTTATTTCATAGGTGAGTGCATTTTATGCTCCATCTCACTTTTCTTTTCTTTTCAATACGAGTACGTTTTTCGCTCCATCTCTTTTTTGAATGTGTTTATGAGTGAGTGCATTTTACGCTCCATCTCAACTCACCACATTTTTCTCTTCTTCAATTTAACTTGGGAAACGCAATATTTAATAATCATAGCAAAATCACCGAAATCATCTCTCTCAAAATATAATTCGCCTAATATTTCGCTTTCAATTATGATCAAATAAGATATAGAGTTCATAAATATCTATCATAAGCATTCAATTAGATAAATTTTCTCTAAGTTAAAACTAACTTAACACAAATGAATATGTGCTTAAAATTTTAAAAGATCTCAAATAAAATAATTACTAACAATATGCTAAAATTCAAACTAACAAAAATTTATCAATTTCTCAAAAAGTTATTAAATAAAAATTAATTTTTTTATCATCGACCATAATTTAAATTCAACTAAGTCATTGTCCAAGTGACTCTACCTAATATTAAATTGCCCTATTTTCGTAGGAAACACGATTGCACTTAGCATGTGCAACAAACCTTTTGTAATGACCACGAATTTCATTAAACATTGTAATTATAATTATTATATAATTAGCAATGAATTAAAATTTTTGTACTAATTAATTGTGCATTAGATAATTAAATAGATATACTTGTGTATGTGTATATTTATTTAAAGCAATGAAATAAGAGGGTATAATTAACTAAATCAAATCTAATTGGATTATATTTTAAATCCAAATGAGTTGTTAAACTAGGTCAATTATATTTACCTAGTAGCCCATGTAATTAATTTAATTACTAGTCCATATAATTAATTAAACAACCCCAATACTTGATTTAATTAAATGTAACTTAGAATAATTAATGTAAGCCCAATGTGTTATTTAAATTAAGCCCAAACCAATTCAATGGATGAGCCCAATATATTTAATCCTAGAGTCCAATATGGAGCCCAATAAGAAGTCAAAATTGGTCAAACTTGTTACATATAGGAATATACATATATAGATGTATATATGTATAATTATAGTAGAAAAATTAAAGGAAAATGGCTTGGAAAATGTCATTTTGCTGAGATTTGAAGGGGGGCCCACATGGGTTGCTTGATTTTCATGTTGCCTCCAATTTACTCAATGACAAGGTTGGCCAACAACCCTAGTCAATCACCATGTCACTCACCTTGTCCATTTATGAAATAGTAAGCTTAATTAGGCTTTAATCTCACCAACATTGGTGAATTAGGAAGTTAATGAAGTGCTAGTGGATGGCTATAAATAAGACACTCCACACACTTGGATTGGTTTGTTAGTTCATTTGCTAGAGAATTCAAGAGAGAAAGTGAGAGCATTTCTAGAGAAAAAGAAAGAATACACTTATGTTGAGTGATATAGCTAGAGGTTGAGCTTGGTGGATGACACAAAGTTTCACCACATACTTTGGTAGGAGAAGAAGAAGAGCCTTCAAAACCACAAGATTTAAAAGTGCTCTAAACATCTCTTTATTTCATATTTATAGTCTAGATAGCTTTTAATCGGTTAAAATCTATTTTTAACCGATCAAAATTCGTTTTGATGATCTAGAGATATTTAACTATGTAATATATGTATATTCATAGTATGATGTGTTTATATCATGATTTGGTAGGTGTGTAATGCATAAAATTAGTATAAATGTTCATAACACAATTTACCGGTAAAACCCTAACGATGCATGTTAGGTTTAATGTTGTATTTTGAAATTTACAAGTTTGAAATTGGATTTTTATGGCTATAAAGTTACATACATGAGTTTTAAAGAAAACCCAACTTGTAGCTTTCAAAAATAATGAAAAACAAAGGAGTTATGACTTTTACGGCAAAGTATGTCGTTTTTAAACCCTAAGTGGTTCGATCTTTAAATTTCGTGTAAAACGTTTTCAAAAATGTGATTGAACCATGAAATGTTGTAAAACAAGAAGTTAGGAAGATATCAACACCAAGTTGATGTCATTTGAAGGTGTAGAGTTTATTTTATTCAAGTTTGAACCAATCGAACCAAGAATTTATGAAACTAGTTTTCATTATGTCCTTGTGATCGATTTTAGTGATACTTACGTTTGGAATTTGAATTTGTGATCTAAAGAGAAATTGTAGATCATGAAATTCTAATAAATTTAGACTCAAAAATTACCTCAAAATATTTCCGTATGATAAAATTATGACCAAATTAGTAAGAGAGCTTCCGGCAGCCAAAAAGGGCTCGGCGTCTAGACGCCAAGTCTACGCCCTAGCTTCTGTCTATGGGCGTCTAGACGCCCCAAAATTGCCTTGGGACGGGGTCTTGACGCCCTGCTTGATAAAAAAATTATTTTATTATTATTTTTAAATCAATAAACGTATTTTTAATGATAAATAATTGATTTAATAATTAAAAGAGGATAAATATTATCAAATGTTTAATATTATAATTAGATATTATTATTAATATAATAATATTAGAAAATCATGAAATTATTATTAATTGTATAATAATATTATAAAGTCAATAAAATATTAGTAAATAGATAAAATATTATTAAATAATTAATAATATTAGATAATGAATAGCATATTGTTAAATGATTAATAATATTAGATAATGATTAAAATATTATTAAATGATTAATAATATTAGATAATGATTAAAATATTATTAAATGATTAATAATATTAGATAATGTTTAAAATATTATTAAATGATTAATAATATTAGGTAATGAATAAAGTATTATTAAATGATTAATAATATTATAAGACTAATAACTATTATTAAATTATTAATAATATTATATAAGAGTTTGAACTATATTAAATAATTAATATAGGTTTTATGTGATTAAATATTATCAAGTGATGATAATATTTCCTAAGTGTTTATATATCTTTAACTACATGATTATTTGGTTAAGTGTTAGAGGTGTAAGAAGTATAGAGGTTATCATATGAATGTATATATGATACTAATTTAAAGATCAACTTGATTAATTATTAGGTCCGTTCAAGGATTATTAAATTAAATTGGTTAGCCGTAGACGACGCACAAGACAAGTTTTCTACACCTTAACTTGTATTTATTGTTGCAGTTATTCTTCAACCGTATTTACATTGAGTAATTCAATTATTGTTGAGCAAGTATCTACATTCGTAGTTATTTGACAGACCTTTGAGTGAATTAATTATCCAAAAATTACTTCACATCGTTATTGATTATTGTATTCGCACATAATGCTTTTGCAACTGTTTAAGAATGTCTAAGCTAATTATTTCAGCTAGACAAATGCATGTTTAAATTCATTTATTTGAATATTATAAAAGTTTATCCAAACCATTGACTGGTACGGATTTTTACAGTAAGACTGAGAAAGAACAACCCTAGTTAAAGGGAATTTTTATTTGTCGGGAAACCGAATGCGCACAATAAATCTAAATGTTATGCATATACATAGGACATGAGAGGACTGATCCCCTCAAGTGTCCCGTTATTTTTAACAAGGTGTCAGACATTGTATGTAAGACCCCGAATTTTATGAAATACAAAATTTAATTTTTCTTCATATATATATTTTTTTTGAAACAGTAAGTGGTTAAATCGATCAAGTTAAAAGTTAAGGATGTTATCTGCAAATTTTATTTTGTCGGACAATATTCGCTTTGTCGGGGAATATTCGTTTGGTCCGACGGCGCCGAAATAACAAATTATTGGTGGACCCCACATCGGAATATTTGTCGGATATAGAAAAAACGACAGAAGTAACCTTTTTAAATAAAAATAGTCAACGGAACTGTTAAAATACCGGTGATAAAAGAATAGTAGCATACGGTAGTTTATGGTATTTTCTGTAGCACACGGTACTCTACAGTAACACACGGTATTGCATAGTGTCTCGTATTATTGGTCTGATAATTGACACCGTAACTGTTACGCATCATTTCATCGATAATTGTCACTGCATAATATTTTATATTATCAATTCAATAATTGTTGTTACACAGTATTTTGCATTATTGATTTAATAATTGTCATTACACTGTATTTTATATCATTGAGTCAATAATTGTTGTTGCACTGTTTTTAAAATTATTGAACCTAATAATTGTCACAGTAACATATGCACAGTAATTCACATTATTGAATCAATAATTGTCATTACACAGTAACGTATGCTTTATTTTACATTATTGTTATCTCTATTATGATGTTATTTAAACAGTTGTATTTCATTAATTTATTGACTTGATATCTAAGAGCTAACTATACTGTATTTATAACAATTAGTCATAATAATTGAATTGATAAAGTTATTTGTTTATAATATAAAGTTAGGTGATTATTAGGTGATATAAAATGAATGGTGTAGATTAAAGTGTGAATTATTGTTGAATAATTGAATTGATTTGTTTATAATATAAAGTTAGGTGATTATTAGGTGATATGAAATGAATGGTGTAGATTAAAGTGTGAATTATTGTTGAATAATTAAATTGATTTGTTTATAATATAAAGTTAGGTGATTATTAGGTGATATGAAATGAATGATGTAGATTAAAGATAATATAATATTTGAAATGGATGGTGTAGATTAAAAGATGATCTTTAAATGAATGGTTTAGATTAAATGAATGATAAGATTTTTGGCTATAAATAGAAGCCTTAACTTAAGGATTTTTCATAAACTTCCTTACTTGTTCTTTCTTTCTCTCTCTAAATACTTCTTGTGAAAGTTCTCTCTAAGTGTGCTTAAGTCATCTTGAGTATTTGTGAAGATCTATAAGTATACGTGTACTGTTCAAGTTAATCAACCTCATTTAAATCAATATCCAGTCACGTGTTGAGGTAAGGGATACCATCTTTTTCATCTTCCATTATTCAAACATATTATGGTAAGGGATTATCATTATTTGATTCTCGATAATAATATTGTTTCTTCCTTACTCATAAGACGTGCCTTTTATTTCCATGTATTAAATTGTGGGAATAACCTTACGGAGCGGATTGCCGCCTGTTGGTGAATAACCTTTCGTATTCATTCATTATTAATCTCTGAGAATAACCTTACGGAGCGGATTGCCGCCTGTTTGGTGAATAACTCTTTGTACTCAAATTCTATTAAATTGTGGGAATAACCTTACGGAGCGGATTGCCGCATGTTTGGTGAATAACTCTTTGTACTCAAATTCTATTAAATTGTGGGAATAACCTTACGGAGCGGATTGCCGCCTGTTGGTGAATAACCCTTTGTATTAATTTCCTTCACCTTTTGTTAATCAAACCTGCTACGGTAAGAGATATTATTTTCTTTCATACTCCTAAATCGAAATTTATTATGGAACTATTGCTTCTATAATTCCTGAAAATATTATATGTTCCATAATAGTTGAACTTCATTATTTCAACTGAACCTTCCTATTTACGTGAACCTTTCTATTGAATTGTAACCGTTATTCTGAACTGTGGATCTTGAATATCATTTTTAAATTTCACTCCACATCATGTTGACAATTTGGACATTATTTGAATCTGTACAAAGTAAACTTCTGATACTTATTGTTATCCTATTTTTTCTGTTCATCATTTATATCATTCTAATCATCCAAAAATCAAGCTGTTGTGAATATCTATGGCCGGGGGCACAGATGTGATATATTTGTTGAACAGATGATAGGTTAAAGGCGATATAATAGGTTAAAGGCGATACATCTGTTCGGTGTCTTTTATGGCACGTGGTGAATGTTCTCTTTGGCCCGTAGTGCAAAGATGAACTGTTGTTTGGTATGATTATGACCAAAGGCTGAATCTGGTATAATCATGACCGTTGGTGCTATATTGAATATCTTTGGCCCGTAGTACAAAGATGAACTGTTGATGTGCATGATTATGATCAGGAACTGTGAATTTGTATTATCTTGACTAATGATATTTCAGATGATAAAAGTTGATGATGTTTTTCCTAAAAAGAGAACCGAGTGGACATTATAGTCTGCATCATTCTTCTAATAGATTACTCATTCCGCTGCTATTATTGATCTGAACGTTGTTTAAGAATTTAACTGCAGTTTTTGATATAAACCTTGTAGTCTATTGTATTCTATCAAGAACTCAACTGTTGAAGACTAATGATAATTTATTCGTCATTATCTTAGTCATGATATTCTTTACTGGGCTATTTGAGCTCACCCTTTCTTTTGTTCCATTGTTTTTCAACAGGAGATGAAAACATAACAGGGTCTAGCCGGGGAATGGAGTGAGGGTCCGAGGAATAGTTATCATAGTCTTCGCGTTTTGTAAAATAGTGTGGCAATAATAGTGAAGACTCAGTTGTGTATTATTATACACTGTATTGTTGTACGTTGTGCTTTGTTGTAATAATTTTGTTGTAGTCTTTTGACGACTCAAGTTTGGGCTGTGTGGGCCCAGATTTGGGGGCGTCACATTGTATGTCTGTTCTACCTTAGTAGCAGTTTACGGTCATTAAAGACCCCTCAGCAGTAAAGAGTCAATTCATTATCTTATTGAACATTGATTCTTGATATCTTTCATAATTGTTATTGTTGAAAACCTTGAAGTTATTTTCATTCATCATGATATATCTTATGTTGTTGTTTATAAACTTGCTGAGCCATTTAGTTGCTCATTCTTGCTATATCATGACTATATTTCAACTAAGTCTGACTGCTCTAAGTCAGACAAAGGCAAAGGGAAAGCGAATGCGTAGTTTAGTAGATGCATACTAGTTTAAATTACTGTTATGTAATTATTTTGTAAATCTTTTATATTTTTCTTAAGATATGTAATGATTAAGATTAAGGTTTATAGACCTTAGGAAGTGTAGCATTTTGTTAAGGAACATTTTGTATTATTCCGCGAAATTTGAATACAATTTATATATTTCATTGTTGTTAAGCATTGTACAGTGAGAACCAAACTCGAGGTTAAAAAATTCGGATTTGGGGTCGTCACACCTTTAAACCTTAAGATTATCTCAAGTAGATGAGTTGTGTCTCGTGGGGGTTTGCAGTGAATACACTTAAAAATTCTAAAATTTTAAACTAAAATAAAACCTAATTTTTTTTAAATACTTTCAAAATTTACCTACACCCCCAAACTTAAGACATACATTGTTCTCAATGTAAAAAATAAATAAAAATAAGATCAAGAGACTCCCGAATATGTAGCATTTTTTTCCTCATTTGCTAAGTGCATTGAATGTGAGGTGTGTTCAGAAAGAGCTGTTTCAAGATGACAAGGCTCAATGAAAAATAACAAAGTTCACAAATGAAGGCTTGTGGGGGAAGGGGATTTGACAAAACAAACAGAAAAATAAGTTTCCTCAGCACAGATGGTTATCCAAATAGAAGTTTACAGGGCAAATGAGAGATATTTACTGCCAAATTCTCCCACCCTTGGAAAGTGATGAACCTCAATTTGTCCAAAAGTTTCATAAGATCGACACGACTAAAAAAGAAACAAACCTACCTAATAACTAACCATCCCCTTAAAGAGTTTCAGTATAGTGCTGCATTAATGGTATTGCCGTGTTGCATTCTTCAGTAACATAGGCTTAAGTGTAAGCCCATGGCAGAGCAATTGCAAGCAAGATGACTAGTATAATGTGGCTGCCGGCATCTGCAGGAGAGCCATTTTTGGCTGGAGCTGGTTCTGGAGAAGGGACAAAGTCCACAACATTGACAGCTAATTTCATTCCATGAAAGCAGTAACCTCCACCGCTGAGAAAGTAAAATGGCTTCGCTTCAGTGAGATTAAACACATCGCGCCCGCCCCTCGTAATATTCTTTATAAAGTCTTTGTCATTACACTGCTCATAGCTCGTCCTGTTCACCTCCAGCACGTTGTACAGGTGCTTGTCAAATCCGAAATCTAAAAAAGAAACCAAAATACTGGAGTTTCGCAAAATAAAAACAAAATTCCCTTCAACTCAACAAGTCTGAGTAAATTTATGGTAGCCAAGCATAACAAGTAACTCAAATTGATTAGAAGCAAATTTCCAGCAGATACTAATATAAAATATCCCAAATTATTAAAACATGCCTCGTCGCAACCAATTTAGTTCCTAATTTTACTATACGTAATGATTTGTACAATGATTCTTTGTAAAATGACGGGTCCACTATTTTAATTGTCTTATGAGACGTACTATTTTAAAAAAGATGATTGCCCAAATCATTACGTATAACAAAACTCTTTAGTTCCTCCTCAACTATGGAAATCAGAATAAAACATAGATGTTTCGTCAGATAAAATGATAGCCCCTATATTGAACTAGTACTAGGGTAACTCTGCTTCTTAAATTTTCTTTTCTTCTTCTATGTCCAAACTATACTCAGCAACAAACAAAGGATCGAAGATATTATCATACTTCTGTGAGCTGGTGGTGGTGGCAAACTTCATGACTGGGAGATTCCTTTTTAGCGAATAAAGATGAGCATACAAATTTAAAAAGCTCAAAAATGGAATCTATTAAATGCGGAAACACAATCTTATTTTCCAAAAACGAAAAATTCAACATCAAATTAAATAAAGACAAAATTCACATTAATTAATTAAATAAATACAAAAATAATCGTTAAATGATATCTTCCGAACTTAATTAGTACTTCTTCTCTTCTAAAATTAAGGATATAATTTGATTTTTGAAATCAAACGACGACATATTAAATTAAATTTATTTAATTTTAATTGATATAGTTATCATAATTGGATAGTATATAACGAAAAAAATACTAAGCATGTAATTTATTTTATTTAACATGCGATGGTTTTGAGCTCAAAAAAATTAAATTGCATTTTTAATTTTGGAAGGATGGAGTAGCATTGTAAGAACATGCGCGTCAAACACATAAATAGAGAGCATCGAGTATTATGGGAAAATGTACCAAAAGTCCAAATTCTAACCAAGTAGTGAGTGTGCATATATAAATATATGCGCACTGTGCGCTATAGGAATTAAAGGAATATGTCGCTGGATTTCTTAATTTGATTAAATTAACCATTACTTAGCCATAATAAAAACTGAAAGTAAAGTTTATGGAAAATGATGGGACTTAATTAAATATGTAAATATATATATATATATATATATATATATATATATATATATATATGACGATAATCCATAGCATGTGTTTATACCATATCTACCTTTTATTACAATTATCAAGGGTCAGGATTAAAAGGAATGATCTGTCCGCAAGAATTTATAGCGGACAGGATTAATTTTTTTGGAGCATTATGCACCCCTCTTGTACTTAGGTTTATAAACTCTTGAAGTAGGAAGATGGCTTGAAATCGCAGCACAATTAACTTTTCGTGATGTAATTTTGATTTGGATAACATCAGTCCGCTAGAATTTTTAGTAGACGATGACTGTTTTTTAACTATTGACTCGATGTCATGGGAGGCATAATGGTCCAAAAAGAAAAATTAATCCTGTCCGCTAGAAATTCTAACGGACGCCGGGTCATTCCTTTTAATCCTGGCCCTTGATAATTATAATGGAAGGTAAAGATAATATTTATTAATTTTTAATTTATAACAAATACATACTATGAATCATTGTCATATATATATATACTAGAGGACACCCGTGCCTACGGCACTGGACCACTACTTGCCTGTTGAAACACGCGGAGAAGGAGAAGGAGAAGGAGAAGGAGAAGAATGAAGAATGAAGAATGAAGAAAAGAGATGGGATATAAAGTGAATGAACGGCTAGATTTATGCCAAACTTTGAATGGTGATTTAATAAATTCGGGGGAAATTCAAAGTGTTTTGCATTTTATTATATTAGATATATTGAGCAATTGAAAAGTTAGATAGGAGAGGAGATAATACATAGCCAGTCGCCGACGTAGAAAGTTTCATGGAGGGCCCAATTGGTGTAGTTGATATTTTGTGTCCACCCTTTTGTCCCTCCCACCCTATGAAGCTCCGGTGCTTTTCCCTCCGCCCTCATTACCACCATAACTACCGCCGCCACCACCATAAACCACAACATCCACGCCACTCCTCCGTTCCTCATCAGTCTTTATAAAAATTGCTACCGATCAGTGTCTATAAATTTCTCTATCTAGAACAAATTAAATGATTTCTCTCAGTAAAACAGAATGCTGGAAGAATATATGTATGTGTGTGTATATATATAGGCGCGGAAGGCAGTGACCAAGCCAGGACAATACAATAACTAATAACACACACACACACACACACACACACACACACACACACACACATATATATATATATATATATATATATATATATATGTATATACTATATTGATTTATAATAAAAAAAATTAATCACAATTACTTATTAGTAATTAATTCTTTAATTATTTTAAAAAATACTATAACTTAAATTATTATTTAATTTTAAAATATTAGACATATATTAAGTGAATATGAATCATATAGATTAAAATTTAATTGACAAAATTATAAAATTTTAATTTAATTTCGTATAATAGAAAATTTATAAAATTTAAATAAAATTAATTTATATATAATACTTAAAAATTTATCCGAAACAAATTTTTTTTTCCCACATTTATGTGGCTTCGTCCCTGCGCGGAAGGAAGGAATCCACAGTTGGAAAAATGAGGAATGCAGGGAGGGACATTGGAAATGGAATGATCATTTTGAGGCAGGTAATTAAAGGTGGCATCAGCATGGCATGGTAATAACAACCCCACCTGGCGCATTTTAGCGCCTACCAATATCATTCACGTTAATTGTCAAGTGTTACCGCCTGAAACGCGTATCGTTAGAGCATTTTCAGCAGATGGACTATCTGCTGGACTATATTTAGTCCATGTGACATCAGCAGATGTCTTTTAGTCTTCCATCATTCTAGCAGATGGACTATCCTATTGACTATCCCGCGGACTATAATATAAAAAGATTAAAATAATTAATAAATTTAAAAAAACTCCAACGGCTATATTTTATCACTAATAATTATCGAGATAATTATATTTATATTTTTTTTAATAATAATAGTAAATTTAAGTTAAATAAATAATCTTTATGATAATTTATTTTACTCTTAAATTATATTATCTAATACTTTTTTGAATTATAAAACTACATTAGTAATTAATATTTTCTTATAAAATTACGATATTAATTATAATTTTTGAAAAAAAGTGATAAATTAATAGTATTAGATAAGATAATCTTATTTTAATTATTTTTTTAATAAAATTATGATATTAATTTTAATTTTTAATTTTAAAATAATAAAATTAACTTAATATAAAAAAGTAAAAATCAAATAAGAAAAAAGCACAAATTAAATTATCATTTTAATTAATTATTATGGAATAGATAGATATATAGATTAGGGCTTGCTTGAGTACTGCGCATAATTTTTTATTTTCTTCGGTTGCAGCCTAGCCTTCGTCTTCTTCTTTCCAGCCTCCGCCCCTTCATCTTCTTCCTCTCTCAGTCATCCCCGACCCCAAAAGCTTCATCTCCTCTGTAAGACCCCGAATTTATGAAATACAAAATTTAATTTTTCTTCATATATATTTTTCCTGAAACAGTAAATGGTTAAATTGACAAAATTGAAAGTTAAGGATGTTATGTGCAAATTTTATTTTGTCGGACAATATTCTTTTTGTCGGGGAATATTCGTTTTGTCGGGGAATATTCGGGCCGTACGACGGCGCCGAAATAACAAATTATTTGTGGACCCCACAACGGAATATTTGTCGGATATAGAAAACGACAGAAGTAACATTTTTAAATAAAAATAGTCAACGGTGTTAACTGTTAAAATACCGGTGATAAAAGAATAGTAGCATACGATAATTTATGGTATTTTCTGTAGCACACGGTACTCTACAGTAGCACACGGTATTGCACAGTGTCTCATATTATTGGTCTGATAATTGACACCGTAATTGTTACGCATCATTTCATCAATAATTGTCACTGCATAATATTTTATATTATCAATTCAATTATTGTTGCTACACAGTATTTTGCATTATTGATTCAATAATTGTCATTACACTGTATTTCATATCATCGAGCCAATAATTGTTGGTGCACTGTAGTTTAAAATTATTGAATCTAATAATTGTCACAGTAGCAAATACACTATAATTTATATTATTAAATTAATAAAAATATGTAACGTGTTTCTTACATTATTGTGGTAACATAATTTTATATGTTGGACTCACAGGAAGAATAAATAAATAAATAAATAAATAAATAAAAAATAAAATAATTAATTTTACTATTTGAAATAGTAACGTGAATAGTGACGTGAATAGTACGTGAATAGTAAGAAACATGTGGGACCCATTGTGGGGCCCACATGAAATGTGAGAAATGTGAGAATTTGCTGAAGAGTTGGTGGAGGCTGCGCAGCAGCCTCTGCTGAATTTTTTTTCTGTTCACCTACCACGCATAGTAACTTCTTTTCTCCTATAAATAGCTTGCTCAGCTGAATAGAAAAATCACACCTAAAACATAAAATTTTTCTATAAGAATTTTATGAGTTTTCTCTGAGAATAGTAAGGTTATTTTGAGAGTTTGAAAGCCAAAAGGAGTGCAGGAATTTTTCAAGTTGATCAACCTCATTTAAATCAATATCCAGTCACGTGTTAAGGTAAGGGGTATCACTCTTTTCATCATCATAAATGGATATTATTTTCTTTCTTACTTGAAGGGATTATCATTCTTTGATTCTCGAAAATAATATCGTTTCTTTCTTGTGCCATTTATTTCCATGTATTAAATTGTGGGAATAACCTTACGGCGCGGTTTACCGCCTGTTGGTGAATAACCTTTTGTATTCATTCCTTATTAATCTTTGAGAATAACCTTACGGTGCGGATTACGCCTGTTTGGTGAATAACTCTTCGTGTTCAAATTCTATTAAATTGTGGGAATAACCTTACGGTGCGGATTACGCCTGTTTGGTGAATAACTATTCGTATTCAAATTGATGGGAATAACCTTACGGTGCGGATTATCGCCTGTTGGTGAATAACCCTTGTTATTTGTCTCGTGTGGAAATAATTTGTCTACACGAATTATCACATAACACTTTTATTCCATATTCGTAAGTGATATCATTTTCCTTTATACTCATAAGGGATACCATCTTTTTCATCTTCCATTATTCAAACTTACTATGGTAAGGGATATTAATTCCCTTCACCTTTTGTTAATCAAACCTGCTACGGTAAATGATATTATTTTCTTCCATACACCTAAATCGAAACTTATTGTGGAACTATTGCTTCTATAATTCCTGAAAATATTATATGTTCCATAATAGTTGAATTTCATTAGTTCAACTGAACCTTCCTATTTTCTGAACATTTCTATTGAACTGTAATCGTTATTCTGAACTGTGGATCTTGAATATCATTTTTAAATTTCACTCCACATCATGTTGGCAATTTGGACATTATTTGAATCTGCACAAAGTAAACTTCCGATACTTATTGTTTATCCTGTTCTTCTGTTCATCATTTGTATCACTGTTATTTGTATTAATCATCAAGAATCAAGCTGTTGTGAATATCTGTGGCCGGGGGCACAGATGTGATATAATTGTTGAACAGATGATAGGTTAAAGGCGATATACTAGGTTAAAGGCGATACATCTGTTCGGTGTCTTTTATGACACGTGGTGAATGTTCTCTTTGGCCCGTAGTGCAAAGATGAACTGTTGGTTGGTATGATTATGACCAAAGGCTGAATCTGGTATAATCATGACCGTTGGTGTTATATTGAATGTCTTTGGCCCGTAGTGCAAAGACGAACTGTTGATCTGCATGATTATGACCAGGAACTGTGAAGTTGTATTATCTTGACTAATGGTATTTCAGATGATAAAAGTTGATGATATTTTTACTAAAAAGAGAAGCGAGTGGACATTATAGTCTGCATTATTCTTCTAATAGATTGCTCATTCCGCTGCTATTATTGATCTGAACGTTGTTTAAGAATTTAACTGCAGTTTTTGATATAAACCTTGTAGTCTATTGTATTCTATCAAGAACTCAACTGTTGAAGGCTAATGATAAATTATTCGTCATTATCTTAGTCATGATATTTCTTACTGGGCTATTTGAGCTCACCCTTTCTTTTCGTTCCATTGTTTTTCAACAGGAGATGAGAACGTAACGGGGTCTAGCCGGGGAATGGAGTGAGAGTGCGGGGATAGCTATCATAGTCTTCACGTGTTATAAAATAGTGTGGCAATAATAATGAAGACTTAGTTGTGTTGTATTATCCACTGTATTGTTGTACGTTGTATTTCATTGTAATAATTTTGTTGTAGTCTTTTGACGACTCAAGTTTGGGCTGTGTGGGCCTAGATTTGGGGGCGTCACAGTTGGCATCAGAGCTTAGGGATATGGTCTTTAATGGAGATCTGGGGTTAGAACTAGGAGGGGAGAGACGAATAGAATCAGTCACTAGTGTGTCCTACCTAAATTAGATTTTATTATCTAATGAGTTGATTTGAATATAGGGACATGAAGTGATGAGTCAGTTTATTTGAACTAACATTTATTTTGTGACCACAGTTTAGTATGGCATCTGGAAATCAAGAGGTTAACTACGAAATACCCGAAGCGAATGTAGCCGAAAATCAAGAAGCCACAAACAATCCTCCTGCCAACTCAGGAAATAATATTCCTGATAACATGATGAATGATGGATTCTTTAGGAATTTCATGCAGTTCATGCAGAATCAGGCAAGAGGAAATCCAGTTAACAATAACGGTAGAAACGCTGGTAATTTGAGGATGATCACTGTCAAGCAATTTAAAGAATTGGGACCACCTGAATTCCACGGGAAGCCTGACCCACTCAAAGCGGAGGCATGGCTGAAGCAGACGAAAAAAATACTTGATGTCCTACAATGCGCTGATGATCAGAAGGTGCCCTTTGCTACCTTTATGTTTCGAGGTGAGGCGGATCACTGGTGGGAAGCGGTAAAACGTATCCACCCTTCAGCACTTGAGATGTCTTGGACAGAATTCCAAGAGCTATTTAATGAAAAGTACTTCCCAGAAAGCATCCGCCATATGAAGGAAGTGGAATTCATTAAGCTGGAGCAGGGAAACATGACAGTTTCTCACTATGAAGCTAAGTTTGCTGAACTGTCTCGTTTTGCGACTCATCTAGTAGATGACGAAGTACGAATGAGTCGGATGTTCTTACGTGGTCTAAGATTCGAAATCCGTCAACAACTTAGCTCTCATAAATTTAATTTGTATTCAGATGTTGTTGATAGGGCTCAAAGGGTGGAGCAAACAGATGAAAAATTACAGCCAAGAGTCAATGATCAGAGAAATGATAACAACCACAGGAACGAGAACCATCGAGGAGGTAACCAACACTTCGGTGGTAATTCCACATCAAATAACAGAAGAGGAGAATCCAATGGGAACAATTTCAAAAGAAAGAGATTCCATAATAATTATGGAAGGGCACCAGTACCAGCACCAGCACCGACCCCAGTTTCAAGGGGAGAAGATCGACCACCAGTGAGATGCTATAGGTGCGGTCAGGAAGGTCACATCAGCCCAAACTGTACACTGCAGTCCAAAAAGTGCTACAGTTGTGGGAAAGAGGGTCATCTTGCGCGATTTTGTCCTGCCACAAAATCAAGTCCAGCTGCAGTGATGATACCAAAAGCTAGCGCAGATAAGGGAAAATCTGTAGTTCAAGGGAGAGCTTTTGTTGTGACATCCCAAATGGCACGAAACTCGAACGAGGTGATAACCGGTAAGCTATTCATAAATTCTCGTGAAGTCTACGCTTTGTTAGATACTGGTTCTACCCATTCTTTTATCTCACCTGCATGTGCTCAGCGTTTAAACTTAACTCCTGAAAATTTGGACTTTGACTTATCAGTTGAAACCCCATTAGGAGAAATGACCATTACATCTACTGTCTATAAATCTTGCCTAGTTCAAATCAACAACCTCACATTACCTGTTGACCTTATTTCTTTGGAGATGCATGAATTTGATGTGATTTTAGGAATTGATTGGTTGACTACCCATCATGCTAAAATTGATTGTTTTCATAAGATTATTAGTTTTCATATTCCTAATCAACCTGTCATGCAAATTCAAGCAACTAAACCATTGAAATCTATAACTGTTATTTCTAGCCATAAAGCCATTCGTTTATTAAAAAACGGATGTCAAGCCTTTTTAGCTCATGTCACTGATTTGAACAAAAATACGTCAAACTTGAATGATATTCCCATTGTTAATGAGTTTCCTGACGTTTTTCCGGAGGAACTTCCTGGTTTACCCCCAAACCGTGAAATTGAATTTTGTATTGATCTTGAACCTGGTACCAAGCCCATTTCCAAAACTCCATACCGAATGGCTCCCATTGAACTTCAAGAGTTAAAAGTCCAACTACAGGAATTGTTGGATACTGGTTTCATTCGTCCGAGTGCATCACCTTGGGGTGCTCCTGTTCTATTTGTGAAGAAGAAAGACGGGAGTATGAGATTGTGCATTGACTACCGAGAATTGAACCATGTCACCATCAAAAACAGGTATCCGTTACCTCGAATTGATGACATGTTTGATCAATTACAAGGTGTTCAACATTTCTCAAAGATTGATCTCCGTTCTGGATATCATCAGTTAAAGGTTAAAGCTGAGGACATTCCAAAGACTGCTTTCAGAACTCGTTATGGGCATTATGAGTTTTTAGTCATGCCTTTTGGACTAACCAATGCTCCTGCAGCTTTCATGGACATGATGAACCGAATATTCAAGGAATATTTGGATCATTTTGTGGTTGTCTTTATTGATGACATCCTCATATACTCCAAAAGTCGTGAGGATCATGAACAACACCTGAGATTGATACTCCAGAAGCTCCGTGAGAACAAATTATATGCCAAGTTGAAGAAATGTGAGTTCTGGCTTGAGGAGGTCACGTTTCTTGGGCATGTGATTTCTAGTCAAGGAATATCAGTCGATCCTGCGAAGATTGAAACGGTACTAAATTGGGAACAACCCAAGACAGTAACCGAAGTCCGAAGTTTTCTGGGCCTAGCTGGTTATTATCGGAGATTCGTAGAAGGATTTTCTCGAATCGCCACTCCATTAACTCAGCTTACTCGGAAAAGTACAAAATTCATATGGAGCGAGCAATGCGAGAAAAGTTTTCAAGAGCTTAAGAGGAGACTTGTTTCAGCTCCTGTTCTGACCATTCCATCAGGATCGGGAGAATTTGTCATATACAGCGATGCTTCAGGCAAAGGTCTAGGTTGTGTCCTTATGCAACATGGAAAGGTTATAGCTTATGCCTCTCGACAACTCAAAGATTATGAGAAAAATTACCCTACTCATGATCTAGAGTTGGCAGCAGTCGTTTTCGCGTTGAAGATCTGGAGACACTACTTGTACGGAGAGAAAGTGGATATCTATACGGATCATAAAAGTCTCAAGTATTTCTTCACCCAGAAGGAACTCAACATGCGACAACGACGTTGGCTTGAGCTGTTGAAGGATTATGATCACACAATCCAGTATCACCCGGGAAAGGCGAACGTTGTAGCTGACGCTTTGAGCAGAAAATCTTATGCGAGTACAAGTGCACTGCTGACAACACAAAAGCGTATTTTGTACGACTTGCAAAAGATGGAGATGGAGCTAAAGACACCAGGGACCCACTCGAAGATTGCTCACGTGCAAGTAGAACCAGCTTTAATCGATAAAATTAAAGCTGCTCAAGCTACCGATCCGGAACTGATAAACATGATAAAGAAAGTACAAGAAGGTACCATTCCCGAAGCAAGAATCGACGAGAAAGGAATACTTCGAGTCAACTCTCGACTCTGTGTTCCTAACGATCCTGAATTAAAGCATAAAATCATGATGGAGGCACACAACACGCCATTTGCAATCCACCCTGGAGGTACCAAGATGTATCGAGATCTTCGACATACATTTTGGTGGAACAATATGAAAAGGGAGATTGCAGAGTTTATCTCAAGGTGCTTAACTTGTCAACGTGTCAAGGCAGAGCATCAAGTACCTAAGGGTCCTTTACAACCACTTGAGGTTCCCGAATGGAAGTGGGAACACATCAATATGGATTTCGTGACGGGTCTTCCCAAAGTTTCTCAAGGCTTAGATGCAATTTGGGTCATCGTAGATAGATTGACCAAATCCGCTCATTTCTTGCCTATACGAGAAAACTTTTCACTTGAACGTCTTGCCGGTATGTACATAAATGAGATCGTGAGATTGCATGGCATGCCAGTTTCCATAGTTTCTGATCGAGATCCTAGATTCACTTCACGCTTTTGGATCAGTCTACAAAAAGCTATGGGCACTGAACTACGTTTTAGTTCTGCATACCATCCTCAAACGGACGGACAATCGGAAAGGACGATCCAGACCCTCGAAGATCTTTTGAGACTTTGCGTACTAGATTTCAAAGGAAGTTGGGATAAGTACTTGCCATTGGTGGAATTTTCCTACAACAACAGTTACCAAGCAAGTATAGGTATGGCTCCATTCGAGGCTTTATATGGACGCAAATGTCGCTCTCCAGTATGTTGGAATGAGGTAGGAGAAGCAAAACTGTTGGGACCCGAGTTGGTACGCTTGACGACCGAAAAGATCCAAATGATCCGACAACGAATACAGACAGCACAAGAACGACAAAAGAGTTATGCCGATCTTCATCGGAGAGATGAGAGATTCAACGTCGGAGATCATGTATTCTTACGTGTTTCTCCATGGAAAGGGGTTACGAGATTCGGAAAGAGAGGAAAACTCAACCCTCGATTTATTGGCCCATTTGAAATCCTCGATCGGGTGGGAACTGTAGCTTACAGACTAGCCTTACCACCAAGTATGTCTCGCATCCATAACGTTTTTCACATATCTATGTTACGTAAATATGTGAATGACCCAAACCACGTCATTGAGTTAGAACCAGACGTTATAGCAGAAGATTTAACGTATGAGGAAGTACCTGTTAAGATCCTAGATAAGAAGGAACAGATCTTACGCTCAAAGGTTATACCTCAAGTTAAGGTTTTATGGAGGAACCAAGATATTGAGGAAATGACCTGGGAGCTAGAATCTGAGATGAAGTCTAGGTATCCATACCTCTTCGAAATGCCAGGTACGTCAATTTCGGGGACGAAATTTCATAAGGAGGGGAGGTTGTAAGACCCCGAATTTATGAAATACAAAATTTAATTTTTCTTCATATATATTTTTCCTGAAACAGTAAATGGTTAAATTGACAAAATTGAAAGTTAAGGATGTTATGTGCAAATTTTATTTTGTCGGACAATATTCTTTTTGTCGGGGAATATTCGTTTTGTCGGGGAATATTCGGGCCGTACGACGGCGCCGAAATAACAAATTATTTGTGGACCCCACAACGGAATATTTGTCGGATATAGAAAACGACAGAAGTAACCTTTTTAAATAAAAATAGTCAACGGTGTTAACTGTTAAAATACCGGTGATAAAAGAATAGTAGCATACGGTAATTTATGGTATTTTCTGTAGCACACGGTACTCTACAGTAGCACACGGTATTGCACAGTGTCTCATATTATTGGTCTGATAATTGACACCGTAATTGTTACGCATCATTTCATCAATAATTGTCACTGCATAATATTTTATATTATCAATTCAATTATTGTTGCTACACAGTATTTTGCATTATTGATTCAATAATTGTCATTACACTGTATTTCATATCATCGAGCCAATAATTGTTGGTGCACTGTAGTTTAAAATTATTGAATCTAATAATTGTCACAGTAGCAAATACACTATAATTTATATTATTAAATTAATAAAAATATGTAACGTGTTTCTTACATTATTGTGGTAACATAATTTTATATGTTGGACTCACAGGAAGAATAAATAAATAAATAAATAAATAAATAAAAAATAAAATAATTAATTTTACTATTTGAAATAGTAACGTGAATAGTGACGTGAATAGTACGTGAATAGTAAGAAACATGTGGGACCCATTGTGGGGCCCACATGAAATGTGAGAAATGTGAGAATTTGCTGAAGAGTTGGTGGAGGCTGCGCAGCAGCCTCTGCTGAATTTTTTTTCTGTTCACCTACCACGCATAGTAACTTCTTTTCTCCTATAAATAGCTTGCTCAGCTGAATAGAAAAATCACACCTAAAACATAAAATTTTTCTATAAGAATTTTATGAGTTTTCTCTGAGAATAGTAAGGTTATTTTGAGAGTTTGAAAGCCAAAAGGAGTGCAGGAATTTTTCAAGTTGATCAACCTCATTTAAATCAATATCCAGTCACGTGTTAAGGTAAGGGGTATCACTCTTTTCATCATCATAAATGGATATTATTTTCTTTCTTACTTGAAGGGATTATCATTCTTTGATTCTCGAAAATAATATCGTTTCTTTCTTGTGCCATTTATTTCCATGTATTAAATTGTGGGAATAATCTTACGGCGCGGTTTACCGCCTGTTGGTGAATAACCTTTTGTATTCATTCCTTATTAATCTTTGAGAATAACCTTACGGTGCGGATTACGCCTGTTTGGTGAATAACTCTTCGTGTTCAAATTCTATTAAATTGTGGGAATAACCTTACGGTGCGGATTACGCCTGTTTGGTGAATAACTATTCGTATTCAAATTGATGGGAATAACCTTACGGTGCGGATTATCGCCTGTTGGTGAATAACCCTTGTTATTTGTCTCGTGTGGAAATAATTTGTCTACACGAATTATCACATAACACTTTTATTCCATATTCGTAAGTGATATCATTTTCCTTTATACTCATAAGGGATACCATCTTTTTCATCTTCCATTATTCAAACTTACTATGGTAAGGGATATTAATTCCCTTCACCTTTTGTTAATCAAACCTGCTACGGTAAATGATATTATTTTCTTCCATACACCTAAATCGAAACTTATTGTGGAACTATTGCTTCTATAATTCCTGAAAATATTATATGTTCCATAATAGTTGAATTTCATTAGTTTAACTGAACCTTCCTATTTTCTGAACATTTCTATTGAACTGTAATCGTTATTCTGAACTGTGGATCTTGAATATCATTTTTAAATTTCACTCCACATCATGTTGGCAATTTGGACATTATTTGAATCTGCACAAAGTAAACTTCCGATACTTATTGTTTATCCTGTTCTTCTGTTCATCATTTGTATCACTGTTATTTGTATTAATCATCAAGAATCAAGCTGTTGTGAATATCTGTGGCCGGGGGCACAGATGTGATATAATTGTTGAACAGATGATAGGTTAAAGGCGATATACTAGGTTAAAGGCGATACATCTGTTCGGTGTCTTTTATGACACGTGGTGAATGTTCTCTTTGGCCCGTAGTGCAAAGATGAACTGTTGGTTGGTATGATTATGACCAAAGGCTGAATCTGGTATAATCATGACCGTTGGTGTTATATTGAATGTCTTTGGCCCGTAGTGCAAAGACGAACTGTTGATCTGCATGATTATGACCAGGAACTGTGAAGTTGTATTATCTTGACTAATGGTATTTCAGATGATAAAAGTTGATGATATTTTTACTAAAAAGAGAAGCGAGTGGACATTATAGTCTGCATTATTCTTCTAATAGATTGCTCATTCCGCTGCTATTATTGATCTGAACGTTGTTTAAGAATTTAACTGCAGTTTTTGATATAAACCTTGTAGTCTATTGTATTCTATCAAGAACTCAACTGTTGAAGGCTAATGATAAATTATTCGTCATTATCTTAGTCATGATATTTCTTACTGGGCTATTTGAGCTCACCCTTTCTTTTCGTTCCATTGTTTTTCAACAGGAGATGAGAACGTAACGGGGTCTAGCCGGGGAATGGAGTGAGAGTGCGGGGATAGCTATCATAGTCTTCACGTGTTATAAAATAGTGTGGCAATAATAATGAAGACTTAGTTGTGTTGTATTATCCACTGTATTGTTGTACGTTGTATTTCATTGTAATAATTTTGTTGTAGTCTTTTGACGACTCAAGTTTGGGCTGTGTGGGCCTAGATTTGGGGGCGTCACATCCTCCTCCTCCTTCTTCTTCTTCTTCACCGTCCCATTCTCTGCCTCTTCATCTCCTATTTAAATATATTAAAAATTATAGTCCACCAAATTCAAGTTCCTAGATATAGTCTTTTTGGTTTGCCGGAAAAATCAATAGACTAAATTTAGCCTGTCTGCTGGAGATGGCCTTATAGACATACTAAGGGTACCGATATTGTAGTAAGTTCCCCCTTTATTACCAGTTTGCCATTCATTCGTCTTTCACCAAGTCGAAGATTATTTCGACTCAAAGGAAGAGGATTATCCGATATATTGTGTTGGGCCCAGCCCCACTTATTTGGCGTTCATAGGATAGGCGTGACACAACTTCCCAACTGGGTTAATGACAGGAAAAGAAACTTCTCAACAGAGTCGGATAACTGAAATAATTCATTATATTTCTGATTTGAATCATTTTATACTCTTAAAAAAAAATTACAAATTTGTCAGGTCTAGGAATAGTTAATTTCATTATTCTCAGATAACCAAACATAATTTTTTATTATTTATTTTATAAGAATGAATTATTTCATTTTCATTCCTACAATTCAAACGTAATATTAGAGAAATTAAAATGCATTATCATCTCTGATAGACTAGAACAGAAAGAAATAAAATCAAACGATTAAGACGGTTATAATTGAGTAAATAAAAGAGTTTGATATTTTTACAAGTAAAAATAATAATTTCATAAAAATTTCCTCACATGAATAATAAGCGAGTCTCACCCTTATGTGAAAGAAAAACTTGTAAAATTATAATTTTCACTTATAGAAATATCAATTCTCTAAACCAACCATAAAACCTTATGACAAGCCCGCGTACAGAGACTGAGAAACACATACTAGTGTAACAAGCCTTGGCCAATGCTGAAGCAAGTTTCATTAACAAAAATAAATATCACAAACATGGGGCAACTATAAGATCTTTTTTCTTTACTCCAATCCAGTTAGGTTATAATAAGAGGAGAGTTCACTACTATAAAATCTCATCCAGATAAATCAGACCCAAACCTGAAAACACCTGTAGGCGAGATAAGTCCTTGTACCATTCCATTTTTGCATAGAAAATATTTCTAATATTTGATACTGTGTTTGCCAAACGCACCCTTGCTTGTGTCACAATACAGATAAGACCAATACAAAACAGTGGCATAAGATGAAGGAAATAGCTGTGATGTAAATTGGGCGTTATAACGTGTCCCTAGTTTCTAGTGCTATTGTTCTAAAACATCCAGTACAATTCTGCCAAATGAGTTGAACCTTTTCAAAACATGGTCCGAAAACCATGTATGTAACATTCAATACCTTAGACCACTAACAATCCTTCTCTAGGATCTGGCAAAAAATCAGTCATTGCCATTCTAAGCAAGCATGGAAAATTGGAAACACCGTAACATAAGTTGAAAAATTAACTTAATTTACATTGAAAAATACACTCGATCCACAGAGAGAGAGAGAGAGTCATGGGGATAAGTTCATAAAGTGAAGTCATTCTTTAAACTGCCACTCTCTTCGGCACATGGGGCAATGTGCTTGAGGAGTCTGTGAATTCACCCACTTCAGGATACAATGAAGATGAAATGCATGGTTGCATGCACCCCATACTGCAAGACGAAAGGTTAAATTAGTTTAAGTATTATCAGTTTTCAGAATTCACAAAACTAATTAAATCCTCTCCCCATTTATGCATTCAAACATCCTCTATAAGATGGCATGATACCAATCAAACCTAAGATGGTCGGTAGAACAATAATTATCGGATCAGTGACCACTACATTTTAAAATTGAGTTTAACTAGTCCTATAAAAACAGCAAGCTGTCTCCAAAAATTTCAAGGTGTAAACAGGTAAATCAAAGCATGGAAACAACTAGCTTAGACGGGGACATGCTCATGATTTTCCGAAAATGGATGTAGTATGACGCTTTGATACTTGTACTCCGTTTCAGAATGCTTCAATCCATCAATGTGTTGGAAGGCCTTTGTGAGTTGCTGAGTGCCCAAAAGACTTGGCATATGGCAGCAGCATCGAGAAACAGTCAACCATCTCAGGGATAAGCACTTGGCAAGATTTATGCGAGTATAACAATCCACAAAGAGCAATTAGTTTGCTGGGTCCTAAGTATGTGTCATTGAGTCTGCAGTGGGTCTAGTAGAGGATACAGGAATTCGACCTAGTGGGTGCAACTAACATAATAAAGAAATTGAAAAAAAAAATTGAACCAAAATAAAAATGCAACGAGGACAAGAGTTAAAAGTCACAATAAAAAATTTGAAACTAAAATTTCCAATAAAGAATTTTGCAATTATATAAGATATACATGATATGTATGATCAAAACAAACAAAATCTTTAGGGTGATTCACAAAAAAGTTCTTGGCATGAAATATCAAACCCAAGAGGCTAAATAAGCACATCAGAAGTTAAACATAATAACAATTAAGGAGGTAGTGCCAAGGAATAAGTACAAAGCAAATGACGTACTTAGCGGACAATCATCCCCAGGGAGTTTACAATCAGGACAACAACCATCAAAAGCCATTCTACATATCCCACATGTTTCATCTTGGGCATCCCAAGTCCATGAGGCTACAGCATGCCACCTATAATTGATTAGGGGCAACAAAATTTAAGAAGGCTCCTGCACTACTTAATACTTCGTCCATTCCAGATTATAAGATTATTATTGACTTTTAAAAGTAAATTTGAGACATTTTCAAAATCAAAATTAAGATGATTCATTGAAAATTATGAAACAATAAATCTTACAAAGAGTAGTATTTGTTAGATAGTTCACAATATTCATTATTGTATTGACTAAAATTAAAAAAGTCCATGCCAATTTTGAATTTGAAAATATTTTAAGTTGAATTCAAAAAGTCAATAATTTTTTTATATTATGGAATGGAGGGATAACTTTATTAAATAAGGACTAGAGAAAGTAAACTTACTCTGTCCATAAGTCCACCAGCATAACATGGAGGAATGGGTCAAGAGAAAAGTAATTGTAAGAACTTTAAATAATGTCATGTTGGATAAGAAAGTAACATGAAAAGCTTCGACTCTGCTTACAACAACAATGTGCCACACAAACGGAAAAACTAAATAGTCTAAAGACAGAGGGTTTGCGAAAACACAGTTTGATAGGGCACAATGAATTATAAACATTTTCAAATCATAATTAGCAATAAATAGACAACCAATGCACCCGATTATTTTTCAATAGATAAGCCTTCTTGCATTAATCTTAATTGATAGGATTTTCTTATGAAACTGACACAATACATCCAATGATTTAACCAAAAAGAAAACAACGAAACTCAAAAATGCCATCATTTATCAACAACAAAAAAAAAAAAACTAAAGCTCGCTTGTGTGTTTTGTTATAATCGTTTACAATACTATGGTAATTTGTGAATATATTCCAAAGCTGCTTATTTCTAAATCCAACAAAATGTTACAAGCTTGAAATCATAAATGATGGCCCTTTTTTAAATCAAAAAAAAATGCTGGTGATGGCTAGTAATTTGACAGCCTTTTTCCATTTGTACTGGATGGTATCACCAAACTTAAAATTAATAATATCAAGGTATCAAGATGTAATAATATTTTTTAAGAAGCGGATGAACAAAACAAGGAGAGGATGCTAAACAACTAGGTAACAGGCAACAAAAATCGAACTTCGTCTCCTTCTTTCCGTCTACATAGCCCATGAACAGGTGTAGAAGGAAACTATTAGAGGCTAATGATTAACTCTCTTGCCAGTTGTTGATATATTGGGTACAACATTATTAGTTGCAAGCCAATATGAATAGAAAAAACAGGTGACATTGAGAATAGACTGCAATTCCATAACAAGAAAATTAACAACAGGTGACATTGACTATCCTACATAAAAGTGCAAAAATCGAATAGAGTGCCAAATTGGTTTTCTTCAAGAGACACTATGACATATACCTCTAGCTGGGTGTTAAGGTATGATAAGTGTTTTGAGAGGCAAGGTCTATTTTCCTCAAAAAAACACAAGTTAAGCATTTGTTTTTTTCGGAGCACTGACCAAATGATATGTTTTAATAGATTTAAGTTAGATTGACAACTCTATTAGCATCATCAAAGCACAAGGATCTCGTTGACTTTCTAGTCACAGTTCAAGCTTCAAGTCTACACAAGCTTTTTAGCTCTACTTAATTCCTCAATCTAACATCATCCAAAAAATACCAGATGCTGCTTGCCTAAAAGATACAGACCACTTCAGTGTTCTTGTTTTTTATTGGCACCTCATAAACTTAAATTCTGACCGAATAATTAATTTGAAAGTAAGAACATCAACAGGCAAATATATAAATGCCAGGAAGAAATTAAGAATTACAGAAATAACTATAGATTTTACAAACTATTAACACCATATATCCCAAATTTCCAATTTCATATAATTATGCTAAACCCCTTATGATACAATCTACGTTAATAATTCAGAAATACAGTAGCAATACATGATTAAGCTCCATCTTAAAGGAATTATATACAAGCTAAACAAAACAAAACATTAACAGCGTATAAGCTCAAATAATATGCAAGCATCACCATATAAATAAAGACAGAGAAAACAAATGAGCATACGTAAGATTTTAACTTTCATTTCCTTGGACCCTGCAAAATCATCAAATAATTCAATTAAAATTGTTATATACAGGGACCATGTAATAAAACTGGAAAATTAGATGTAATACCACAAGTTTCGAAAGAAAGAACCTGCTTGAACTTCAAAAAGCTGCTAAAAGTAAAAGATACAGTTGAATTCCAGCAGATTAATCGAATGGAGATCGAACATATGCAGAGATATAGAACTGAAAAAGTTTTTAGGGCTAAATATCTTTTTTGGGCAATGTAAGGAATAGGCAGGGCATTATAGTCTATTCATCATTTTAGTGAAGGGCGATGTCGTCTTTTGCTAATTCCTTTCACATGTTCAGAGAGGTAGTCCAGTTTACTTCGTTCTAGTAGGATCATGATTGTAAGGGAGTATATATTACTCAGATATCTTCTGTAAAAGGGCATGAATGAATTGAATCAGTATCTTCTTCCCCAATCTTCTTCTGTTTCTCCCTCATTTCTTCTGTTTTCTTCCCCAATATTAATTCTGTTCTAACAATTCCTTGCATAATTCACCTGTTAAGCTCTGTTGCTGCACTAGTGATCTTCAGAATCATTACAATTGGTATCAGAGCCACCGAACCTGCATCTATGGCCACCAACAATCAGTACTATTGGGAGAAAATTCAAGAAGTCATAAGAGACCTGAGGACTTTTATGACTGAAGAATTCGAGCGAGCTCGTCTAAAATCCAATCCAAAGCGTGAACGGAAAGTGCTTATATGTGGTTATACAGAAGCTGATGATTGCATTTGTGTATCAACGGGAACCATAGAGTCTGGATATGATCTAGATAATACCATTGTGGTGCTTGAAGAGGAAATGAGCTATCAAAGCCAGTTGAAAAACCAACAAGATGGTGCTTCAATTATTTCCGAGGAGGGAGATAATGATGGGTTGCTAGCAAAATTGGAAGATCCAAGTCCACAAATCCATCAAGCCTGCGAGCAAGGGGTTCATGATACGGTAAACTCTTTACCTAAAAACGAATTCTCCTCTCTTAGCCTAACCAACAACACTGTAATAGGAGCAATTGATGCAAATATAGAGGAATTTTATGTTGCGAGTAAGGTGTTCGACGAAACTCCAGAATCAACGGAATACATTGTTACTCTCAATCTGAATCAGCCTATGTATGATGATAGTGGAGGTAGGGAGGTTAATATACAAATCAAAGTTGGAAATGTTGCGGCACAACGCAAAAAGCAACATGAGGTTACAGTTGGAAAAGAACGAAAAGAAATATTGGTGCGAACAAAGCGATTATGCAGAGTGGGAGTTAGTGGTGTTATTGATAATCCTGTAGAAAGTGACATAATGATTGATGAAGAGCAATCAATTTTGGAGGCTCAGACTATTGCAGTTGTGGAAGAGTTAAAACTTGCTTTTGCCTATCAAGGGAAAGACGCCTTGCATAAGAAGGTGGACGCTTTGCGCAAATTAAGGCTTTTATTGTCTAGATCAGAAATTCCTCCTGATGAAGCTGCCATTAAGGCTGGAGCAATAGGTCTCCTTGTACAGTGTCTTTCTTTTGGCTCACCAGATGAGCAGTTACTCGTGACAGCTTGGTGCCTTACAAATATTGCTGCAGGGAATCCAGAAGAAACAAAAGCTTTGTTGCCTGCATTACCATTGCTTGTTGCTCATCTTAGAGAAAAATGTTCCTTATTAGCTGAGCTAATAAGAATTGGTGGGGTGCTTAATGCAATTCTTCGACACTTGAGGAAATCGGATGAGGAGCAAGCAACTGAAGTAGTTTGGGTTCAGGATTTAGGCATGTTGGGTCGGGGCAGTGGAGAAGAAATTGGGACCTATGTTGAAAATTTGATGACCAGTGAGCTTTCAGGAAATGTGATAGATATTTGTCCGGTAGGAGCTCTCACCTCAAAACTGTTTGCCCTTAAAACTCGAAATTGGGAGCTAAATGGTACAAAGAACATCGATGTTACAGATGCTGATAAGATTGTGGAAGTCATTAAAGCTAAGAAAAATGGAAAGATTGTGGTTGTTGGGGAAGGATACATCGGTCTCGAGCTTAATCCAGTGCTGAAGATCAATAATTTAAATGTCAAAATGGTTTATTCAGAACCATGGGGCATGCTTGGGTTTTTCACTGCTAACATAGCTTCATTCTACGAGGGTTATTATACAAATAAGGGAGTACAAATCATTAGAGGAACAGTAGTTGTTAGATTTAACAGTGGCGCTAATGGAGAGGTGAAGGTAATAAAACTCAAGGATGGTGGGGTGAAGTCTTTTGTTCTTGTTTTTGATCCTGGTGGTGGTATCATTTTTACTTCCTCATATTTTAGACTTGATCACCATTCACATGTTCTTAATAGTTTAATTTACATGTTGATTGAAATGAGGGTAATGAGCTGCTATAATACTGTTCACTGTTTGTTTGAATTGGGTTTCATGGGCGGTCCAAGAATAAATTGCATTAAGATGATCGATGCAAAATCAAGTGTTGTATTCTTTTTGTAAAAATTGTTTGTTGAAATGCTTCAATGGAATAATATCACATGGAAAGTGGTAAATTCATGTTATTGTGAGAATTCAAACATCATGGTTTTCGACCCAGGTGGTGAAGAGCTCCCTAATAATTGGGTTGGAGCACCAAATGTATTGTTATTTTGTTCCTTGGGTTGCTCTTTACGCTACACAGTTATGCTCAATGTGGGAAAGTCAGGAAAGCTATGGTGGTGGAGTATTCCTGGTGGAGTTTTGATGAATTGCCTCGATGGAAATTTTTTAGGATTGGTTTATGGTGCCAGGAAACTCTAAAAAGGGCTTTGCAACTTCTGGTTATCATTTCGTTGTTGGGTCAGTATAGTTTTGAGGATTGCTTTGTTGTTCTAAAGGCATTAGTTGCATGTGGAAGTTTGGATTTAATACAAGTGCAGGTTCTTGTCATGAAAATATTCATTTATGAGGTTATCATTCCTATTTTTGCCACTATAATCAGTATTTTTGTTAGTTTTAGCTTCGCAGCCATGTATGGCATTGTTGTAGCTGCGATTAGAATGCTGAGCACCATTGCCACTGGATTGGCCATTGATGCTGCTGGAAACACCAGTGATTATGCTGAGAAGGCAGGAATGAGCCACAGAATATGTGAAAGGACTAATACTCTTGATGCTGCTGGAAACACCACTGCTGCCATTAGAAAAGGATTTGCTATTGGATCTGCTACTCTGGTTTCATTGGCACTATTTGGTGTCTATGTATGTCTTGCAGCAATTTCAACCTTTGATATACTGACCCTAAAGGTCTTCTTTGGTTTGTTCGTTGGTGCCATGCTTCCTTATTGGTTTCTCTGCCATGACCATGAAGAGCGTGGGTAGTGCAGCTCTAAAGATGGTTGAGGAAGTTCGCAGACAGTTCAACACCATACCTGGTCCCATGGAAGGCCATGCCAAGCCTGATTATGTCACATGTGTCGAGATCTCCATTGATGCCATTGAACGAATGCTTGAAGATCTCATTGTGCAATCTAACGAATCTGCTACCACTAAACTGGTCAGAGAAAATGTTATGCTGAGGATAGATGTAGAAAAGGTTGCTAGTCAGCAAGCATATTTGGAAAAGAAGGAGCTCACTGTTTTAGCAAGCAAATTTGGAAAAAGCAACATATTTGTTAGTTGTTTTGCAGTTGTCATGTTGTCCTCTATTGCTGTCAGCAATAATTTTTAGTTTGTGCTCAAACCCCACCCTTGAGGGCAAGGGTGTCTTTGAGGGGTAGGGAATGTAAGGAATAGGCAGGGCATTATAGTCTTTTCATCATTTTAGTGAAGGGCGATGTCGTCTTTTGCTAATTCCTTTCACATGTTCAGAGAGGTAGTCCAGTTTACTTCGTTCTAGTAGGATCATGATTGTAAGGGAGTATATATTACTCAGATATCTTCTGTAAAAGGGCATGAATGAATTGAATCAGTATCTTCTTCCCCAATCTTCTTCTGTTTCTCCCTCATTTCTTCTGTTTTCTTCCCCAATATTAATTCTGTTCTAACAATTCCTTGCATAATTCACCTGTTAAGCTCTGTTGCTGCACTAGTGATCTTCAGAATCATTACAGGCAATTAGAAATTTTGAATCGACAAGCGGGTAAGAATTGGGTTTTATTCTTTCGCGTTGAGGCTTATCAGCTTAAAGTGAGCCCATGCATACATATATGGAAATTCTTATTTCGGCCTGTTTAGATTATGTCTTCCATCTTTTTCCAAAAGATGTTTAAAATTATATTTTTCAATTTATAATTTTGATGAATAAATATATCATGAAGAAATCATAATCTTTTTTAGTTTATGATTTTCAAAATAAATCTTAAAAATATTTCCTCCACAATTCTCCCATTTTCAATTATACTAAATAAACAATAACTTTCTATTTTCATTAATAATATCCTCTTCAATGAAATTCTAATCTTGATTTCGATTTTTATAAATTGACTGCACTAGTTTTTCGGTCCCTATTATTTAAAATGTAATATTATGAATAACTACATGTCCAGTAAAATAAACAGATATATATATATATATATAAAGCTAATTTTATATTGCTTTAGGAAAAAAAAACATGAACTAGTGCGTGTCCATATTAATTCACAGTGTATCCACAATGTATCTTTTGGATGTAGATACAAGTAGGGGTGAGCAAGAAATCGAATTACCTCCGAAACCGCACCAAAAACCGCACAAACCGCACCAATTAAAACCGCACCAACGGTTTCGGCGTATGTGACGGTTTTAGGTGGTTGAAAAATCGCAAATGCGGTTTGGGTTTGGTTTCTGAGCAAAACCGCATCTAAGAAATCGCACCGCACCATGCACTATTAAATGAAGCATATCAAGAATTACAAATATTTAGAATTATCCTAAATTGTAATTATCTCTATTTAGAATTTTCATATATAAGGATAAATCATTATTCATGTTTTTAGGTTCTATTTTGTTTTTGTTTAGACAAAACATTATAAGTAAATTTGTGTATTATCAAAGTAGTATTTAATATTGTGTGATGCTAAATTGTTAATTTAAATTGCATAAAATTTAATTATTTCAATTAGTTTTGGAACCGAAACCGCACGATTCAAAACCGCACCGCACCAATCACAAGCGGTTTCATGTGCGGTTTTGAATTTGTCAAACCGCACTTAAGCGGTTTCATGTGCGGTTTGGGCTTCAAACCGCACCATGCTCACCAAATTTAATTATTTCAATTGGTTTTGGAACCGAAACCGCACGATTCAAAACCGCATCGCACCAATCACAAGCGGTTTCATGTGCGGTTTTGAATTTGTCAAACCGCACTTAAGCGGTTTCATGTGCGGTTTGGGTTTCAAACCGCACCAAACCGCACCATGCTCACCCCTAGATACAAGTATATCTATTGAAAAATAAATTTTAATATTCATATTTGTATTTGATGGATATGTAATATAAAATATTTGTACTCGCATTCGATGGATAATATTTAAATACGGATATTATTTGTATCCATTTTATACAATATAATATGAATAAATACATCAAATATCTGTATTCTCATCTGTTCAAAGTAAAATTTTAAAATTTTTATTTTTTTAAAATTCTTGCGTAATGTTAAATTAATAACCAAAAAAATATTCACTTAATCAACAAATAATTAGAATGATGTATAATCAACCAAATAAAATAATAAAATTAGATATAATATTCATATGTAATTTTTTATATATCGTATAATTGTATATCATAAAAGAGTCATAAAAGATGTATTATCAATTGATGTTAATACTTTCATATATTGTATGCAAATATTAAATGAGAGATTTACACGTGGATGTGGATGTGTGTATATGCATATTCGAATCCATTTTGCATGAATACGAATACGTATATATTCGTATTTATATCTTTACCTACTTTTTACACATACGAATACGGATAATATTCGCTTTAATACGAATACGAATAATATTTGTGTTGACGCCAAAATTTTAATTTATTTTGACGCAAATACCAGTACGAATTTTTAAAACAAATATCGAATATTTCTAACCCCATTTACAGTCCTATGAATTTTTTCAAAAGAGATAACACGTTAATTTGTTAAAAGAAGAAATAATAATATTTCTCTTTTCTCGTTGGTTATTTTTCTTATTTTCAATTAGGTAACTATTTTAATTTTAAGAAAAATCATTGCTAACTGCTAAACATGGCATATGTTAAATTTGTAAAGATTTATTTTTAATCATGGGAAGAGAAAAAACCCTTATGCTTTGTGTTCGAATTGAAAGAATCAAACAATAATGTATTTTTTAGCCTTTCAAATATATATTTGGTTATTATTGATGATGAAATGGTATAATGATAAGATGACATAATTGTTAATAAATCTATTCTATTAAAATAAATTTTATTTTATCACCTCACATATGAAATAAAAATAAAAATGTTAGAATAAATTTTCTTTCTACTAAAATAATTTATCAGCTAAAATATCATCGAATACATTATTTTTTATTTTATTATTTCCTTTCTGTTTTTCATTCTCTCCATCTAAACTTTGCATTAATTCCCAATAAGAAAAGCAGGGTCAACGGCTCCCACGCATTGGACAGAGAATCCAACAGCCTTTACCTTTTACAAAGGAAAATGAGATCCAGGGTTTTCATGTGAAAACGTATAGCAACCATTTCAGTACAATCTGTTCTTCAATGCTTAAATACTTTGGGGACCCAGAAGCAATCGTTAAATTTCCCGCCTTTTAGTTGCTTCATTAGAGGCCCATTGACTCCCTCACAACCTAGTTTAAGGGCCCACAATGCAGTGTACTACTTTATAAGAAAAATACGAGCCCATGTGATTCTCCATAATTAAAATTTCTTATTTTTTTATGTTGAGATTTTATGACGATGATTTTTAGAATCTATAACAACAGTATGTCCCGTCACCGTAACTCTATAAAAAAATAAAATTATGACGACAATACATATTGCGTCATAGACCCTAAAAACCGTTGTTATAAACCTCGACACAGATAAACAGAATATTTTAGTTACAGAGAATCTTACCCCAAACGCGAGACAACACCCACAATTCATGCATTAAAATTCTCCAATAAACCCCCGGTTTCTTTTCAATTTTTTCCCAACATAATCAACACATTTCAATCCCCAATCCACCAACTTAATAAAAAAAGAAGTCAAACTATAAAGGCAGCAACACAAAAACATAAATTAATTTTCTTTTCCAATCAATTTTTTCCCAACATAATCAACACATTTCAATCCCCAATCCTCCAACTTAATAAAAAAAGAAGTCAAACTATAAAGGCAGCAACAACAAAACATAAATTAATTTTCTTTTCCAATTTTGCAAACGCAATCAACTAAGAAGGCACAAATTGGTTGCCATTTTTTGGAGATATACTGCTACCAGAACCGAAGAAATGAGTCCCATACCACAGCAATGGCAAAAACAGCTGGTAAAACAATTTGGCTTCGGAGAGTAAATCTTGAAGAGTCACTCTTTACTGGGGAAGCTGAAGGTGGCGGTGGTGGCTTTTCAACATGAATAGTTACTTTCATGCCTCCGTAGCAGAAACCTTTGCCACTAATGAAATGGTAATCTCGCGTCACATTCAGTGGAACTACATCTCTTCCGGCTCCAGTTGTCCAGCTGTGAATTGGATTATCCGAATTGCATGTCTCATAATTTGTTTTGTTCACTTCCAGCACGTTCATTTGATTCCTATCATACACAAAAACTGGATTCAAAAGAGAGAGTTAATGAACAGCAATGTATGGTTTTTGCACTATTTAAACATAAGGCTTTATATTTTAGAGCAGGACTTGATACCAATGAGATGTCTAATTCAATTAAATACTATCTTGGCATATGACATGAAACCAAGTGTTAACATTATCACATATTAACATTAGCAAGAATGATGGGTCCATGCAATAATATCAAAATTAAATAAACTAAATGATAACTTTCCAGTATAATAATATAGAAAACTGAACACATATCTCTAAAATCTAACAGGTAGATATTTCCTCGCAACATTTGGACTATCAGACATGATCACCAACATTAGCTGGGTAATATTTAAATCACACGCAACTAGTGTTTACCAGTTGTCCACATTTAGCCAGGTATTATTAGGCATAATGGTGACACTGATATTTCAGGTTCAATTCTTCTAACCAACATTCTATTTTGAATCGATCTTGTTGGCTAAGCTAAGCTCTCAACCAGACTCATTTTTTTATTGTTGTTTTTATCAGTTGGCTATGTATGATATTATGATATGCTACTTACCAGCTATGTAACTAGGAAGTAACTCATGGTTATCATAGAAGTCTTAGAAGTTCAGCATAAAGGGCGGTCCTATATATTGGCAGTCCTATAAAACTACTATGAGCACCGCCTGAAAACATAACTTTTTGCACCATGATGTGATACATTTTGGAGGCAAAAATACGAAATGACCACAACATTGCCCAAATAGAGTTAGATGAAAATAAAAAGAATAATTCACGGCCAGTCGGCACAATCTTCTGACTGGTAAGGTTGAGAGTTGCTAAGCTTGAGAGTTATGTTCAACTCACGCTTGATAGTTGAACTTTCTGATATCAACTATATATATATTAATGGAAGCAAAAGACTTGCTGATCCAATTTTATAGTTCTTTCCTTCAATTTTGCGAAATGATTTTTTTGGAAGGTAGTAATCCACAAGATTGCCGCTAGT
Organism: Hedera helix; assembly: GCA_947179155.2. NCBI lineage: Eukaryota > Viridiplantae > Streptophyta > Magnoliopsida > Apiales > Araliaceae > Hedera > Hedera helix. The sequence goes on from OX359275.1 coordinate 37,773,091, forward strand.
AACAAAATGGGGCCAAAACATCTCCAACAAACAAAACAAAAAATAGGCAACATCAAATTATTGTGCGATGACACATACCCCAACCCTCATTACATTTTTTTCAAAAAATAGATGCTTTCAAAGAAGATGATATAGATCTAACACCGCCGCCGGTCACAACAGTCAAAATTCAATAAGAGACAGGGTACTAATGAGCAGCTAAAAGGATTAAGATCAGATTAGTCAGTATACAAATGTTTGAGATTAAAGAGTAACTTAAACATTAGCAGACCTAAGGCATGACCAGGGGCAGCCATTGCCCGGGCCGATTTTTCAATATTTTGACTTATACCACAAAGCTTTTTTTTTTTTAATTTTACTCATAATCTTATCAAAATTTATTGACATATTTTAGTATCCGTTCTAAGCTATAAAATTAATTTTGATTTATTCTTATTACAGAGGAGATGTTTTTAAATTTCTAACTTTTAATAACAATAAATCTTATAACTAGTAATATTTTTTAATTAGTTAGTTTACAATTTTCGTAATTATTAGTCTAAAATTAATTGAATTTATTTCAGTAAATATGCCAATGTTTTAAAATAGATGGAATTTTCAACAATCAATGTGTGTATAACATTTTTACTAAAAACACAATTTTCTATTTTTCTGTATATTTAAAAACATAATTAATTATTTAATTAATAATATATTTTTTGGTACATATTTTGGCCCCTCCCGACATGAGTTGCTGGTTCCGCCCCTGAACTTACCGTGGATCAAAATCAAACAGATTAATGAAGTAAACAAAAAAAAACACTTGAAAAATGTAACAACACTATATAAACTTGGTAATTCCTGAATTGATCTAAAGTACAAATAGTTTCTAGTGCAAGTCAGCAGACTAATATAAGATTTAATAGAAGGAATAAGAATAAGAGGATCTATTTGGTTATTTAATCACACTTTCTACCTGAAGATTTAACTTGTTCCAGCTGCAAAACTCTATTTGAGTGAGAATGCAATAGATATATAGAGATGGACACAGTCCACGAACACAGAGATGGAAATCGAGAAATTGAAGAGATATATTAGCAAAAATGGAGCAAGGGAGCACAGTGAATAGCAGATCTAGGCAAAAGAAGGAAACAGGTAAGAGACATACAGAGCCAGTCGTCGAGATAGAAATGTTTGGACTGAGCCCAGATAGTGTAGTTGACGTTGCTAGTCCAGCCCATATTACCTCCAACGATGAACCGAGTCGACGATACTTCCGGTATTATCACTGCCATTACTACGGCGCAAGTTAGCACCACAACCGTCGTCGGCCAGCCAATGCCCAATCTCTCCATCTCTCTCTAGAACGCCGATAGCAGCTATTAGGCGACTAACAGACCAAAATGGGACACTGATTTTGGGACAGAGGGAATAACTGGGGATTTATTTTGTGGCGTGATTTGGCTTTGATTTAAATTTTAAAGCAAAGTTCAACCCATTAACATTTGCTTACCAGCTCATCTCTCAGTGGCACCATCTTAATTAATTTAATCATATTCCCGTTTTTTGCTATTTCACTCCTCCCATCTTTTTTATAAGGGTGCTTTTATATTTATTTAAAAAAAATGACTCACAAATTTTATTTTTATAAAAAATAAAAAAATATAATCTCACTTTATTTATTAAATATAAATAAAATAGAGTTATACTCTTTTATCTTTTTTATGAATAAGATTAATGAGTAATTTTTTTAAATAAATTTAAAAAATTTCTTTTTATAAAGACGGACAACCACATAGTTGTGTGTGGTATAAAATGAAAATTTATTAAATTAAATAAAAAATATATATATATAAATTATTTTAAAAGTTGAAAAACATTTTAAAAAATACTAAAAAAAAGTTTCAAAATTTTGTTAACATCACAATCGACCTCGACTTTATATATTAAATAAAAACTTTTATTATAAATAAAATTAAGAATAAACACTAGCAGTGGGACAAACTATTGCACTGACATTACTAATATTTGTTTGAAGTTCAAAAATTATTTATTTTTTTAAATATATATCTAATTGTGGGCTATTAAAAAACAACAAATAATGCAAAACTGAACTCTCATTTTCTATGGCAATGAGTATTTAACAAGGGTGATGAATAATGGGGTGAAAATCTAGAGTCTAAAAAATAACTGTCTCTGTTTACTCTCTCTTAATAATATAGACAAGTACCCACATAATAATTAAATATTATATTTATTTATATTATTAAAAATGAGACATAACACGAATTTCAATATCATGTCTTACTTTTTAATAGTATAAATAAATATAATATTTAATTATTGTGTATTTATACTTTTTTTAATAATATAGATAAAAATGAGGAACCAACCAATTATAATCACCCACTATTGTATCTTTGGAAACAAATTTGATATAACTTGTAGATAAAAACAAACCATCAAAGAAAAGAAAATTAACAAAACTTTTAGGCTAGAAGGTCTCGGTTGTCAAAATATTACACAAATAATATTTATTAAATATAAATTAATGTGTCAGATATAATTACTAGATGTTTCGGCATAAATGAGAGAGTCTAATAGCTATAATCAATAATTATTATCTACGTTATTTTGTATTAAATTTTTTGTCATCAAAATATTATTGATTCTACATAATATTAAAATACATTAATTATGTGATCCAATCGAGCAAAAGTGAATAATGCAAGGGTCCCAGATGAGTTCTTCAAAGAATAAGTTTACGCACAATTTTAAATATTTATTTTTATTTTATCGTTAAAAAGTATGATTTGATATAAAAATTTATATTAAATTTTATTTTTAATAATGAAATAAAAGTGAATGTTTGAAATTGTGTTTAATATATGTGTGTAAACTTATCCTCCTTTAAATTTGAACTTGACATAATTAAACGATTTAAATATTAAATCAATAAATATAATAAATTAATAATAACGTGTATATTTGACACTTCGGATCCTTCTTTTAAAAGGACATTACTAACCCCAAGTTACCATTTTAATATCAAATACGGGGATCTAGGATCGAATCTACGTTAAGGAAAGAAAAAAAGATGGATATACTATGTGTGCGCAACAACTGGGCAATAAGTTTTAATTTCAAATTTTAATATTAAAAAAATATTGAGAAAATAATGTTTAAATATCTCATATACAAATTTCAGTATGCTTAAAAGTTCAATAATATAACCGAATGTTTTTGGCCTAGTGGTATCACCCAATCTATGATATTATTTTATCAGCTCGATTGCGGTAGAGGAACTTGGATTCTGTACCAATTTTACTTTTTTAATACTTTTAATTAGTTATTTTTATTATTGAAATTCAAAGTGGTTTCAACATGTCTATCAATTATTCTTTCTTTTCTGGGCTGAGCTAACTCTTCAGGTTTTAGACCAAGTTCAGGCAAATAGTATAAAATGGTAAAGGGGGACCAAAGTACAAAGGATAAATCTATGTGTCCCGCTATTTTACATCTTCTTTACCGATGCGCACCATTTTATGTCGTTTTGATAAAAAAAAATATTCTATCTCCTCCCTGGCGCTTTCCCCTTTCCCTCTCCTCTCTCCTCTCTCCTCTCTCCTCTCTGTCAGTTTCTCCTAATCTCCTTCCCCTCTTCTCTCTCCCCTCCGTCCCTTCCTCTCATCTCTCATCTCTCATCTCTCCTTTCTTCCTCTTTCTCTTTTCTTTTCACTAAACCAGTTTCCCCCCTCCATCCTCCAACAATCAAAAATATTTACATTGACCTTCCATTACCAGTTTCCCTCTCCATCCTCCAATAATCAAAAATATTTGCATAGACCTTCCATTTTCTCTCTCCTAAGGTTTGATCTAGCTGCATCCAAACCTACAAAAAATAATGAGTTCTACTGGTACAACAAAAGGGGACAGAGGTAGTCTATAATTTTCCGTCCGCGCCGGTGCTCCGATTTTCCGATTTATCCGGTTTATCTTCTGAAATGTTAAACATTTTTTATTCTGCTCTGGCATGTATAAAGTTAGCTCTGGCGATGATAATATAGTGAAGGGCGGGGTTTCATGTTTTCCGGTTGTGACTTTTGTAAAACCCCAATTATGGGAATTTTTATTGAATGAATACACAAGAATTATAATTATCTTCTATTGGATATAATTATTATCTCCTTAAAATTTTTTGAAACTTATTATAAAGTGTGAGATTAAATGAAAATATTTTTAGATTGATTGTTTGATTTGGGAGTGTGATATAACAAATTTCAAGCAAAATGTCTTCAAGTGTAATGGTTTGCTAGTACTATATTCATCTTTTATCTTTTATTTTTTTGATTTTGTTTGGATTTTTTTTGTGGCAACCTTGTTTTTCTGTTGATCATCCAGGGCATGTGAATTATTAGGAGATTGATATTCAAAGATTTGATTCAGGTGTCTCAAGTCTCAGTACTCATTGTTTTTTTAGGTTTAGATGCAGCTAGATCAAACCCTAGGAGAGAGAAAATGGATTGTTGGAGGATGGGAGAGATGGATGGGGAAACTGGTTTAGTGGAAGGAAAAGGGAGAGAGAGGAGAGAAAGGGAAAGAGACGGAGAGGGGAGAGGGGAGGGGAAAACTGACAGAGAAGAGATGGGAAGGGAAAGAGCCGGTGAGGAGAGAGAAGATTTTTTTTTTATTAAAACGACATTAAAAGGGTGCGCATCGGTAAAGGAGATGTAAAATAGTGGGACGTATAGATTAATCCAAGTACAAAAGCCCAACAAACTTTTCCATGTGCTACTAATGAATGTAGTTAAAAAGAAACCTATATATATTGATAATTTGAGTAGAATTTTAACATTCTTATCTTTGATCAAAATAGATCTTAAGATCTCATGCATTCAAGGCTTATGATTAATTATTTTACTATTGAACTATGAGAACTTAGTAAAAAAAAAAATAACCCCGTCAATGAACCAACAAACTTAGAGCAAAGAACATCAAATGTTCACAGAATGAATCAATAGCCATCTCCATTAATTAAAGTTGTAATATAGCAGGCATCTTGTCTTTATCTACCAACTAGATCAACCGAAATAAAGGAATGCTTCTGTACAGGCATGCACCAAGTTCCACATTACAAACCACGCTTTGACACATCATAAAATCACCTAATAATCCTCTAAGATAGCGTATAAACATAACATCAACAGTTACCCACGGAAGATTCGGTTTCTCTATACTACATCATCAGTAGGAGGATGTGGACATTGCCTTATTTGAAATTCTCAACTCAATTTAGTCTAGACGTCTTAGTAGATATTCAACTTGAACTTCTTTCGTCAATGGCATGATCCAGATTCCATAGAGATCAGCAACTAAGCTTGGTTTTATTTTGTACACTGGTTCAGCTTTATCTTCCGTCACCTCTTGTGCATAAGTTCTGGTTTTCATCTCTACTCTCCTTTTGATTGCTTCTTCCACTGCCGGGTAAGTCAGTAATTTCATTAGTTGGTCCCTGTCCTGCAGAACCAATCACCATTATTATGAGAAACTGAAGTTGAATTTGAATGCTAAAGCCCATCTTGAACACAGCCTAAAAACTGCCTACAAAGACCATTAAGAAGATTTTCCTCAGAAAAGTTGGAGGGAAGTACTACAACTTGAAAGGAAACATACTTGTCCTCTTATGGCAGCTTCATAGGCATCTGGCGAGGCTCGAAATTTTGCTTCTGCTACAAATTTCCCATAATGAATTCTCTTTGAGAGGGCCTGCATAAAAAGAGTCCAGCAATTCATAGAAAGGAAACATCTCATGTCAGAATCATCCAAATTTTTAGGTCATACAAGAGATTTTTGTGCACAAGTGTGTATTCAGAAGAGGGGAAGAGAAGGAGCAGGTTTGTGCATTTCTTTGTAAGCATACGACAGTCTAACTAGATACTGCCTTTAAGCATCATGATGAAATATGTTCTGACCGATATATATATATATATATATATATATACATATTGAATATGATCCATAGTCAACGTTGGATGGATCCAACTGCCCCCACAATTGTTGTGTGGACAGTTGGATCCATCATCCATCCAACTTTGGTTGTAGATCATCCCCCTATACACACACATACACACGTCTAAATGGTTCTGAGCACTTGAGAACTGATTTTCCAATGCTTTCATGTATTAAAATCTCATAATTCTTCACACATGTAGGTTCCCATTTTTCTTTTTCCTTTTCATGATTCCTTATTCCTTCTTGCCTACGTCTGTGTGAGTGTAATGGTGGTCAGAGGAAGCCTCCCCGTGTACATCTACTTTTTTTTTCCTCTTCTTGCTTTTAAAATATTAATGCAAGTACAAACTAAAGAAATATTAGATCTTCATGAACAAGAACAACTTTATATACTGCAAAAACCCAATGCCGTGGATACTCACAAAATTCTCCCTTTCTTTACATTTCTTTTAGTTGCGCTTGATTATTAATGCTTTACAGGATCCAAAAAGAGTACTAATGAAAACAGAAAAATATACTGGAATAACGAATATTATTCGGGAAACTAAATGGTATCATTATAAAAAAAATTGATAATGCATTCCATGTCAAATATGCAGATGGGCGCAAATTTATGGCAACTAGAAGTGACCAACACTTGGAAACACTGCAAAAGTATATTAACAACTAGCACATAATGGAAACAATAAGATGGAAAATAAAGAAGCATCGCTAACAAAAGAGAAAAAGGAATAACAAAAGAGCAAATTCATGGGAATAAATATCAAACCCAACCTTTGCTAAGATATGTCTGAGAGAAGCATACAGGAAAAACTAAAAAGGATGTAAATAACAAAAAGGAAAAAGGAACAATGAAGAAAGACATAATAGACATACGAACAAAATATTAAGTCCACCCTTGATGCTGCTGATGTGAAAATTCATTAGTCATAAGCTAAGGTTACATGTACTAACATAATTCCACGCACCAAGGGCTAGTCTAGAGATCAATCACCAACTACATGATAATCACCGCACGAAAAGAGAAACACGAAGAATCATACTAGGGATTCAGCAGAATTTACTTGATTGTTATTCTGACATACAGGTAGCAAGTAACTGTTGATTTGAATCTCGTTTTCAACCTTACTTATTAACTGTTCAAAGTTGTAACTTGGAGTTAGGTTAAAAGAGGGGGAAAACAACTCTTTGTCAAGCTAATTTGTCAAAATCTCTTGAATCTTCTTTGACTTTAAGGATCTTATTGCTTGTTTCATAAAATGAATAGCAAATAGTCATGAGAACCTTCTATACAACACTACGTTGAGATGAATAATGAAGACAAGCACTCGTCAATTTACCTATATCCATCTCATCTAAGGAACAGAGAATATAGAGACTACTATAAAAAAGTTCAGGTTATGTCTACAATAAAACATATCATCATAATAATTCAATCCCTCGTTCAAACGAAAGATAGTCATGGATAGACATTTAGTCAAACATGTACCTGCAAGCAAATTGTGTCGCAAACTGCAGTTGATCCATAGTTTCCATCATCACCTTCTTTGACTAACCTTGGAACAAGATTTTTAAAATACATATCCCATATTTTACTGTTGATATTGATTGAATCAGTAACGGGATGCAGAACCTAAATTCATATCAGAAACAGATTAGATTATTTGTACTTGGAAGAATATCATTCGGGAAAATTATTATGAAAATAGAACATATGTCTGCATGCACACACATAAACACACAAAAGCGCACAGTTGTAAAAGTTGATTGATTCCACAAACTTCTACTCCCTCCATCCCATTTCATAGGACAAATTATTTATGTGTCAATTATACTTTATATTCACAATAATCTTGTATATCATATTTTTCAAAAACACCTATCAAAAATATAAGTATTGCAAATATATTCAACAAAAGGTATATTGTACAAATTTGTTTTTGACACGTCTTAACATTTGTGTTGGAAAACACCCAAAAGTTATGTCATGCGAAAGGGGAGTGTAGGTAGTCTCATATTAAAAGCTAGGTGGTAGTTTGTAGATCACTTGTCAGCAACGACTTGTAGTTAATCAAATTGAGTTATTAGTTTTAATGTTGATGGATTTCTTATGTTAGTCATCCATGAGGAAGGTCACGCAAGAGGATCCAGGAAGATCACCACATTCCAATTTTTTGAAATTTAATGGATGAGCATCTCAATATGATATATACTGAAGAATGTCACAGTCAATACAATACAGCTTCAATGGAGCGAAAAGAAACCAACAAATAAGATCCATGCAGCCAATTGAATTTTTCTAAGGTGTTTGATCTATTAAAAATAATAATAATAAATAAAAAGTGCAACTCTAAATGAATGTCATATTTTCGCGCAGATAATCTTTTACCTGTGGGTACTGCAAAGGTGGCAACATTGGGTCCGGTAGGTCATCTGGGAAGAAAGGATGCTCATCAGGGCTCTTATATCTTCCAGTCTATATCAAATTTCGACAGGACAAATTTTTGTGACATCAGTTTTCTTTTCTTTATGAACAAAGTAGAATTTATGGCTTGAGCAATTAACATACCCGAGCATGCAGCTTTTCAGTTTCTCTGACCATAAACTCAACCAAACATCCTTGTAATCCATCCTTCAAGAAAGCACTTGGGTCATACGTGTCTGAATTGTAACAATACTGAGCTCTCTCCACAAGGCTAAATATTATGCTATCCTCTTGCCGAATCAATGAACTCCTAATACCATCTAGAGTATAGGTCTCACTCTCATCTACCCTAGTTTTTGCTTCCAATCTTCAAGGAAAGGAAAATAACTTCAGAACACAGTTCATGACAAATTCAAAGCCAACTACCAAGACGTTATATGTCAAAACCCATCCAACTAATTGGACAACATATCTGGAAATTTGAGCTCAGGGGTAAATCATAGGTCATACCAATTACTCAAATACTCTGAAGTTTCTCATCACATAAACTCGGGATACAAGAACAAGAGCAAAAAATTAACACTATTCTTTCTCTGAGTCATTCTTTTTTCTTTGGGGGTGTTAAGATTTAAATGTTTTATTTCTTATTTATTGGAAGCTCTAGTCATTGGTAGGTTCTTCCGAGTCTTTAGGTATTCGGTTAATTGATTTTGTGGCTGAGAAAGTGTCTTATGTGTGATGCTATTTTATAGGAGTTGTGGTTAGTGCTAGGATGAAGTGGTCTGATGTTAAGCCTATATATAGGCCCTTTTTCTTTATCAATTTAATTAATAGTGCTTTCCCTTTCAACACTGTCTTTTGTTTACTTTGTATCAGGGGGGAGATTGAGGGGGAATGAGCAAATGCTGTCTTTTATACATACTATTTGCATACGTGATAAAATCACCATATGTTCTTGTAACAAAAAAATTGAGTATATATTCATATTGGGACTTGGTTCGAAATTAAGGGTATATGATTTCAATTCATGCAATATAAGAGTAAGAGTCCAAGCATAGCTACACTTAAAGTGCTTTCTTGCAGGTATTGATGCTGGTATAGCAGAAGCATACCAACTTGTGGTCAAGATAACCCTAACACCATGGGGATGCATAGTTGGTTGTACAGATGAGCATAACTGCACTCACGCATATTCTAGTAATTCCTCAAATGTAATACCAACTCATGTGAGCATACACTATGAATGCTGCTCTGAGCAGGTGCAATCCTTTTTATGTATGTTTCATGGGTTTAAGGCTCATGCATATCAAAAGAGGATCACAAACACTCTTTTATGTTTGATAGGTAATATTTTGGATTGGAACCAGTGATATTGAGGGTAGCGGAATGTATATCACTTGATTCAATCACACTAGAAACTCAAAACAAATTTCACATGACCAGAAATAAAGTCATCAGGGTTAATATGCAATACATTATCAATTTACAAGAGCCTAATTAGCAAAGTGAATATTGCATTAGTGAGTAAACAAGTTTCACTTCAGATTAGAAAATAAAAAATGAACTAAATGAATCATCTACACTGCACTAGAAGTTTGGAACAAAGTTCATTCACATGTATGGATTCAACAGAGAAAATGATCAACACTAAAATTTACTTAATCATCATATAAATACCCAATATTGAAATTTAGTTGATAGCTTTATAATTATATTTAAAAGCAATCTTGAACAAGCAGAACCGAACCATATTATCTACTTAAAAGCAGAAAACATCAACATTAATGACAACATATATCAAACTGTGACATATTAAAAAAACAAAACTGTCTAAACTCAGCAAAGCATTTCTATAAAGATATAGTTGTACACAAAGTTAAAAGGAAACAACTAACAATTAAAAGAAACTGGTTTTTAAAAGCATAATATTTAATACATACGATGTCCTGGTACCCATCTAAACAAAAAAATCATAACCCTCAAAGTCATGAGAGCATATACAAAAGTAAAGTACATAAATTATTACCCAATGGAAGTAGCGGAGGCTTGAACAGATTGAATGGGATGCTTTGAAATTCTGGAATTGAGGAATCGAAAGCTGCAATTTTGGGAGCTCTGGCGGGCGAAAAAGGAAGTGGGTTTCGAAAAATTGGAAGAATTAGAGGCAAAAATGGGGGGAGAGGCAACTCTCAAGAGCTTCGCCTCCATTATCAAGGAAAATGCAGAGAACAGAACCAGCTAAAGAGGAGTATGGAAATAAGGCAGGAAAAGAAAATAGCAAACCAATGGAAGCATTTAGGAGAGAGAGAGTGGTTGAATTCGCCTACTCGGGAAGAATAAAATATTTAGTGGGATGGTGAGGGAGGGTGTTGGCAACTAGGCGTTTGTTTGTTGGGGTAGGTGTTTGAAAAGTGGTAGGTAGAACTAAGATTAATCTAATCTAATCTAATCTAATACTCCATAGATGTTAAGTCGACGTCTTTGACGTTGAAGACCAATTAATTAATCAAATTGCATGTTGCGTATTGGAGAACGACGGACCAGCTAAACTATACCTAACCTATGTATCTATTAGCCATCTCATCTCAAAAATATAATTAACCTAAATAATTAATATTTTTATTAAAAAAAATAATATTTAATTTTTTTTTTTTTTACTTAAAAATAGATCTTATTTAATATTTTAATTTATATATCCCTCTTATTGTGAAGGAAGAGAGAAAAAAAATAAAAAACCTTCCTCTTAAATTTGTGTCACAAATTTATTTTCTCTTTCGCCTTTAAAATTTTAATTTTATTATAATTTTTCTACTCTCCAAACTTGAATGAAAAATTTATTATATTTTTATAATAATTACATAAGTAATACGTGTGTTACTTGATCTAGTATTATTTATTGCCACAACACACTATTCCAACTGCACAATTTGTTTTTTTGTTTTTTCCAGAAAAATGCTCTTACTTTGAAGAGATATTATTAGTGTTTATTTTGTAATTAATATGAATAATCTCTCGATTAACAGAAGCGAGAATATACATCATCTCATAATAAGAAGAAAATATAAACTCATATAAAATTATTGATTAAATCTAGAGTTAATAATGATTATAGGAGCTATGACATAAGTTATTGCATCCTCGTTTTGCTCATTTAATGGTTAATTTTGTGATTTTATTTTGTTTTAAATTGATGAAGGCATAGCCTTAAATAATGGAGTATATATCATGAGAAAGAGAAGTTGTGGCATGTTATAATGAAACTTAGCTATAGATTTATTTATTTATTAATAGATTTTTTTTAAAACTTTCTATTTTTATTGATAGCATTTAAATTTTGTGTGTCAAATATACTTTCGTTTTGAGTTTAATTTATAACCAAACTTAACTATGATATATCATATACGTTACAAATTTTCTTTTTTTCAATATGTTATACATTTATGTTAAGTTTTCATAACTATCTTCTTGTTTTATATATATATACACACACGCGCGCACACACACGCACAATTTCTTTGAATTGTTGAATGATATTATTATTTCATAAAAATAGTTTTATTTCAAAAAATTTAAATACTTTTTAATAATTATGTTTGTATTAACTAAAATTTGAGTCAATTTCAATTTTAAATTCTAAAATTTTAAAATTGACATTAAAAGTAAAAATAGAACTCTTTTCATAGAACATAATGATGGGTGTATGAATTTATACTTACAGTTACACAGGAGTTCATCTAGTTTTGGTCAAAAAAATTGATCACCAATTACACTTTACATGTTGTATTTAGGGCGCGCAGCTATATTCTTTATTTTTGGGCAATCATACATATAGAATACAAATTTAGGGATTATTTTTGTGTGCCAAAAATGTTGATCAAATTCTTGTTTTCTATATAATTATTACCCCTAGATAACAGACCAAGTAAACAAATTCATAAGATTTTATGTTTACATGACTTGACATTATATCATGATTTGATAAAATATGGAACAATTAACTTCAATATAACAATGACTTGCAATATTTTGATGTTTCTCGTTATTTTTATTTGTAAGAATTACATTTTAAATAAAATTATTAATTTTAAATATCTTATTTATTTTTAAATTTAGACTTAAAATTATTATTTCAGAGATTATAAAATAATTTAATATGAGAGTTTATTTAATATCATGTTCAACTGATATTATAATTTTCACTATTTAATTCTAGAATTAATTTATTTGTTAATTTTAAGATTATAATTTTTATAAACAAATGTGAAAAAATGATATATGAAAAGATCATTTTAGACCTTGTTAATGTTATGACTTTTAAAAAAAATTCGTTTTATAGGGAACATAATAATACTCGTGATTTAGAACCACAAAACTAAACCCTAGACAGTCTGAGAGGATCACCTGATCCATGCATTCATTCTTATGCTTAATAGCCCCATATTCTTATTTAGCCAAATATCCCTCTACTTTTTTTTTTTAATTTAATTTTTTTTTTTATTATAAGCAATAAAGATCCTGAACCATTTGTTCTGCTCTACAATGCAAAGATTTTTTATTTTTTTGTTAAAACAAATCAATTAAAATGCAAGCGTCCGCACCAATTCGAGCTCCGACGTGGGTCTCAACGCGACGGCTATTCGAACAAAGACTATCAGACCTCAACAAATGCAATAGCCTCAGCCAGGTTAAGCAAGTTCATGCACTTATTTACAAATCTTATCTTCACCAAGACCCTTTTGTGGCACCAAAACTCGTCACTGCGTTTTCTAACTGTCACCAAATGGTTTTTGCGGTCACTGTTTTCAGCCAAATTCAACAACCCAATGTGCATTTATACAATACTATGATCAGAGCTCACATTCAAAACTCTCAGCCGTCCCAGGCTTTTGATACTTTTTTCAATATGCAAAGATCTGGTGTTTGGCCTGATAATTTTACTTACCCGTTTCTTTTGAAGGCGTTTTCGGGTCATTCTGCGCTTCCGATTGTGAGAATGATACATACCCATATTGAGAAATATGGGTTTTATTCAGATATTTTTGTCCCCAATTCGTTAATTGACGGTTATTCCAAGTGCGGGTTGTTAGGTGTTCATGCCGCTAGGAAGTTGTTTTGGGTGATGGAGGAGAAAGATACTGTTTCTTGGAACTCCATGATTAGTGGGCTGGTGAAAGTGGGCGAGTTAAGGGAAGCTCGCCTGTTGTTTGATGAAATGCCTGACAGAGATACGGTGAGTTGGAATACTATAATTGATGGGTATGCAAAGGCCGGAGATTTAAATGCAGCATTTGAACTTTTTGAGAAAATGCCTTATAGGAATGTTGTGTCTTGGTCAACGATGCTTTCTGGGTATAGCAAAGCTGGGGATATGGAGACGGCAAGAATGTTGTTTGATAAGATGCCTGTCAAAAATTTGGTTTCCTGGACAATTATAACATCAGGGTACGCTGAAAAGGGGTTTGTGAAGGAGGCAATTAAATTATACAATCAAATGGAAGAAGCTGGATTGAGGCCTGATGACGGTACTATTATTAGTGTTTTAGCTGCTTGTGCGGAGTCGGGATTGCTTGGATTAGGTGAGAGAGTTCATGAAACTATTGAGAGGAGTAGATACAAATGTAGTATTCACGTGTGCAATGCTTTAGTTGATATGTATGCCAAATGTGGCAGCTTAGATAGGGCCTTAAGTGTATTTAATAGAATGGGAAAGAGAGATTTAGTGTCTTGGAATGCCATTATCCATGGGTTAGCGATGCATGGAAATGGCAAGGAAGCACTTCAGCTTTTCTTGGAAATGAAAGAAGAAGGATTTGCACCTGATAAAGTGACATTTGTTGGTGTCTTGTGCGCTTGTACTCATGGAGGTTTCTTTAATGAGGGAAAACATTATTTCTACAATATGGAGAGAGATTATGGGGTCGTTCCTGAAATTGAACATTATGGTTGCATTATTGACCTTTTGGGTCGCGGGGGGCAGCTCGATGAAGCTTTTAGACTTGTGCGTGGAATGCCAGTTAAACCAAATACCATCATATGGGGTGCTCTGTTAGGGGCTTGCCGAATGCATAATGCTGTGGAGCTTGCAGAGGAGGTAGTTAATCAACTACTTATGTTAGAACCAAATGATGCAGGAAATCTTTCTATGCTTTCAAATATATATGCTGCTGCCGGAGATTGGGAAAGGGTTGCTAATGTAAGGTTGCAGATGAAGAGTACGGGTAGCCAGAAGCCTTCAGGGGCTAGTTCAATTGAATTGGATAACACGGTTCACGAATTTACGGTGGTGGACACATCACACCCTAAATCAGAAAGTATATACCAGATGATTGATGGACTGAGTCAGCATATTAAGAAAGTTGGGTATGTCCCAAATGCATTCCATAAAGATCATCGTAGAGACAATTTTGGTGGCGTACCGTGATGAATGATGATGATACTTATTATGCGAACTTGCTTCTTTTCAAGCTGGAAAAATTACCGAGGGTGTGAATTATATGACTCAGGAACGTAGAGGAGAAGTCCTTACAAATACTATCATCAAGTCTGCTTATCCAGTCTTGAACTGACTTTACCAACTATGTCAAAAAAAAGATGATCTTAATGTTTATAATCTGTATGTGTACACTTGGATCATAAAAAAAATTCAAACCTTTCCATCTTATAATGATTAGAGAGTATAAGATGTCACTAGTCATGAAAGCTCTTGTGTGAATAACATACTGCATCCAGGGAACCAAGAGAAATTGTTCTTTCTCGAAATTGGTAGTTGTATTTTTTCTGTATGTTTGCAGTTACTTGAGTTGAGAAGCCTTTTGAAACTTCTGATTTCTCTTAACATTTGTGATACAGGGGCTGAAACTCATATAAGTTATCTACTGTTCTAATGCCTAATTAAGGAAAATATTTGTTTCAAGGAACCATATTTTAATCTTTTGTGGAACCCCTATCTATATACAGGTTTCAAGGGGATGATAGTGCCAAATGATTTTTATTGCTGCTTTGTTTTTCTGCATTATGTTTTGGAGAATAATATATCTGGTGCTGATGCTTTAAGTGGGGTGACATTCTCTTCTCCTTTCCCGCCTTCGGTAGAAAGCCTACCTCCAACTTCCAGCAGTAACTCTGTCAAAAACAATGAAAGTTGAAAAACCTGAATTGGAGTGGAACCCATAAAACATAACTAGGCAGGTAAAAATCCTTCTTGACAATAATCAGGTAAAGCTTAATACTGACTAATAAATACTGGCAGAACTGTACTAGAGAACAGTAGTTGTCTTTTGTTAAACATAATTTGGATTGTGAACTTCTAAATTGTGTTGGTTCTGTTAATTAGGGCTGCTGGAGAGTTATAATGGAGACAGACTTAATATATGGCAAATCAATGGCTGCACTAGTATTGTAAATCACATTCTGTGATTGGAGGCCTGGGCATCTTACCGTTACACTGCACAAATAGTCTCTCTAGTTAAGCTGATAGTGTAGTAGCTACTTCATCTAGTGTATCCTTTGTTTTTCCATGCCAAAAGACCAAAACCTCAGCTGAATTGCAAATCTGATTTTTAATTGTATTACGCGGTTCTTAAAGATGTCTTTTTTCTTATACAGATAAGTCCCTTGTTTTCTTTTTTAGTTTTTTTTGGTAACAGGTAAGTCCCTTCATTCATATTCAGATGTTATTATTAAAATAACCCTGAAATCATGAAAGACAAATATATCTTGGAGACAGTTGACTGCAATCAAATTCCATCTACCTCTCGCAGAAAGCCATGTGTCACTGTAGCAGAAATTTCTGCCTAAGCTACTGCAGTACTGCTCTAAAAAATATTAATGGATTATTCCACCCATTTGCCTCTACCTCCAAAAGAGAATTGACTATGAGCATCACACATTTCATAAAGCTCTAGTGTACTGCAGTGATAGGAACTGAAAGATAATTGGCTAGGAGGACGACACATCATTCATGAAGTTCTATTATTCTCAGCCATAGCATGTTTGTTAGAACCAATCCTACAGAGAGTGTTGTAATTGTTGTATTACGTGTAAAGTTTTATCCACTGGCCCATCCATATATTGTTATCCGGAAAAAGTAACATCCTACTTGGATTGGGATGGGATTCAAAGCGCTTGTGGTCTTCGTTTAGCTTCACTATTTGTATATAAAGAGTACCAATGTCCTAATACTTTTTGCTCATTCCATGTCTATAATTGCATCAATAATAAATAGCATTGAAAGAGGGATCAAGGGACATGGACGCTTGCTTTCTTTCTTCAAGTTCCTTCACCAAAACACTAGAATTTGTACCTTCCATAAAAGCAAGACTTGTCACTTGCCCAAAGAAAAATCTCAACCGGTTTCCGTGTCAAAAAGTTGGCATTCCATCTTCTGTAACATGTAAGCTCATAAAGATGGCGTCTTCTTGTGTGTTTATCCCTTAATTTGTTGTTTGCTCTTGATTTTGATACGTTAATTGATTTAGCTTGAGCTCCCATCATACTATCCTTTCATTTGACAATAAAAGTTGTATGATCCATTCGTTTGGCTCTCTTGTGCCAGATGAGAAAATGGTTATTTGTCCATATACCTACTCGTAATCATTTTCCATGGATGCAAATAGCGTTTGGTTAAATATTAATAATTTGCTAATTTCAGGTTGCCAATTGGTTTCACCATCACCCTCATCAGGAGACGAGGACAAGACTTTTGTTGATGCTGATTGGCGATCCTTCCGAGCAAGGGTAGTGGCCGGAGAACAATCAGCAAGGCCAGAAGAGGCCTCCTCTATGGTTGATCCAGATACTGTGCTGGATCAACCTCCTCCCATCTCAATTGGGAACAAGTGGGCCCGCACCATCCATGAGCCCGAGAAGGGGTGTTTACTCATTGCCACGGAAAAGCTTGACGGGGTCCACATTTTCGAACGGACGGTGGTCCTGCTCTTATCAACCGGCATCATTCTTAACAGGCTGTCGCTCATGTCCATCAAGGAAATGCGATCAACGGCATTAGACGTTGTGGGAACATTCTCAGATAGGCCACTGTTCTTTGGAGGACCCTTGGAAGAGGGTCTGTTCTTGGTGAGTCCTAAAGACGGAGGGCAAGGGAATGATGGGGTATTTGAGGAAGTAATGAGGGGTTTATATTACGGGACTAAAGAGAGTGTGGGCTGTGCTACTGAAATGGTGAAGAGGAGTGTAGTTGGGGTTGACAACTTCAGGTTCTTTGATGGATATTGTGGGTGGGAAAAACACCTGAATGATGTGGTTAGAGCAGGGTATTGGACTGTTGCTGCTTGTAGTCCAGGTGTAATTGGGCTTGCTAGTGTTGGGCTATGGGAAGAAATTCATATACCGTAGGATAGTTTGGTGATTTATGTTATTTGGACTGATAGGCCATTTGTGATGTGGCTTAGTTCACAATAGGAGTGGACAAGGTGGTTAGGATCTTGGACTCGTTGGGGGGCAATGCCCCAAAAGTTTTAGTTTCTATCGTCCTTGATTTGCTTGTTTGACATGAAGTGTAAACTAGTCTATGCTACTCTGAATCCTTACATTTGTCTTATATGACTAAGTTACTTTTACATATTCATTCCGTATACATATTCTCTCGTATTTCTTATATATTAGTATTATACTTATACTCTTATCAATTTAAAAATCAGATTTGGATGAAGCGCTTGGATGCTGGGGAGATTCATAGATTTGGATAGAGTCTCCCTCGTAGAAAAAGAGTACACGCGCCAGTGTGCTATGACTTATGTAATTGATCGAATCAGATAGTCCTTCGGACAACCAATCAAACTCGGCATATCAAATTCAATCCTGATCAACAACTTGGACGGATGGTTGAGTGACTTAAGGCATTGGTTTGTTAAATCGACATACAAGAAGATTGTATTGTATCATGGGTTATAAAATTATAATAATTTTTTTTAAAGATTTTAGACAATTTTAAACTCTTAAATTGTATAAATTAACTTAATTTTAATCAATACAATAACAAATATTATAAATTACCTAAAAATTACTGTTAATTATAAAATTTATTATTTATAATTTAAAATGAATCATATAAATTTTAAATTTTATAATTTCTTAAATCAACTTTTTAAAAATTAACAGTTGTGTTATATTTTGAAACGAAAAAAATTAAGATTTAAAAGAAAAAGGAGAGATAATAGGGTAGTATAATTTAACTTTTGACCTTAAATGACGATATATTAAATTTTAAAATTGATATAATTCAT
Organism: Hedera helix; assembly: GCA_947179155.2. NCBI lineage: Eukaryota > Viridiplantae > Streptophyta > Magnoliopsida > Apiales > Araliaceae > Hedera > Hedera helix. Next base: position 37,791,751 of record OX359275.1, read on the forward strand.
AAAAATTTAGAATAAAAAATATTTTGTGATTAAGTTTTTGTTGTATATTATACAATTATATTAATTACAACAACTAAAATTATATAAATTCTCATTAATTTAAGATATAATAATTTTTAAATTTTAAAAATTAAATTATATTTCTAATTTTGTAACAGAAATTTTTAGGTCAAACGCTATGATTAGTGAAATAAGCTGAGCCATCACATCTGATAATTCCTAGAGCATGACAGAACAGATGACATGCATCCACGTCATAAACTAGTTTTTATAAAATTAATTTTATCTTATTCCCATACCTAAATAGTGGTAGCCTGGTAGGGAAAAATTATTAGATTTTTTTGGTATATCAGTTACTTGATATCTTATACTATTTATATAATCATGCGATGTCATATAAATATTTAAAATAAAATGACTTATTTTAAATACTTATATAAAACTAAATAAATAATATAAAATATTATATGACAGGTATTTTAGCTATGATTTGTCATCTTATCAATATTATTCCGATTTATTTTAATTCCTGATCTGAAGCAGCTTATGATCTCTGCCAAAACCTCCTCGCCCGTGGCCAGAGTGATTAATTGTCATGATTTATAGAATTAATTGGAATAATTACAAGTTTTATACTGTCGGAAAAGAAATGGGTCATGATTAGTAGGCATTTATTGAAAGAAACATGAAGCTTTTTTGGTTTTGAAAGGAGTCTTATTATAATATATCACAAAAATTTTCAATCGAATTATGTTGCGATTTATATACAAGTATGAAATAAATATAAATAAAAAATTATTTTATTTTAATTTAATTTATTTTATCATATAAATTTTATATGATATAACTTAGTCGCATATTTTTCGACATATATATTATTTTTAAAAAAATATTATTATAAGAACTAATAGTAATTTAATCATGAGTGGTGTAGTACTATATAACTCAAAAGATCTATTAAGAAATGAGAGATGGGCAAGAAAATAAAAGAAAAGACAAGCCCCTGATGAGTATATAATGTCGCTTACCTCCTGTACTATCACATTAATCGGTGTTTATTTTTATAGAAAAATAATATTTTCATACATATATATATATATATATATATATATATAAATATAATATTTTTACTTTTTATATGCAGTGGGGCCATCTCATCCTCATGTTCTATCTTCACATGAGAGAATCGTATAAAAAAGAGAGAGAGAACATTTTATACGAATCAACCGTAAATCAGGTTTTAGAAGAATCCATTAAGTGTTGCCACTTCAGTGTATTTCTATAATTCTGTAATCTAAGAAGCAACATGAAATACATAGCAACATGATTAAATAAATAATGAGCTCCTCTCACGTCCATATGAGATAGAATCATATAAAAAAATATAATTTTTTTATCTGAATATATATATATATATATATATATATATATATATATATATTTGCAAAGTTTTGCTCCGGTCATTGTTTTACCAAGAACCTTCTGATAACAATTTGTTTCTGCAAAGTTTTAAATTCGTATTCTGTACTTACTAGAAGAACTTATTTGATCTTCACTATTACAAAAATAATTAGTTTGAAAGTCCATTTATAATTTCTACTTCAAAAGTTTTTATTTCAACACAAATAACGCAGTAAAGAGTGTTATATATATATATCTATATACGCGCTGACATGGAAATCACCGCAAGAAATTATTTCTTTTTTTTCATTTTCATATAACTTAATACTCTCTCCATTCTAAATTATATTATTATTGTTTGACATTTGAAAGTTGATTTGAGAAATTTTTAAATTTTTAATTAAAATGATTTATTAAAACTTCTGAAATAATAAATTTTACAAGACTATTGCTTTTTAAATTATTTCTTTTTTTCAGTTTCATATAACTTAATACTCTCTCTCTATTATAAATTATAAGATTATTATTAATATTTAAAAGTTGATTTGAGAAATTTATAATTGAAATAATTCGTTAAAAATTATAAAACAATAATTTTACAACACTATTGCTTTTTAAATAAGTTGTGATAGTCATCATTATATCAATTAAAAATTTAAAAAATATTGTTAATTTTATTTTAAAAAATATTTTAATGGATTTCAAAAAATCAGTAACAATGTTATATTTTGAAATCGACAAAGTTCTCTCTCAACTCTCAAAAGAATGAGTAAAGTACAAATTTCACACATATTAAGAAAAATAAAATTAGAGAAAAGAGTAAAAATAAAATTTCAAATTTATTTTTAGTAGTCCCACAAGATTTATAAAGTAATAAATATGTATATATATATATATATATATTTATATTAATTGACTCCATTAAATAATGTAATTACTCTTTACTTTATATAATTTATCTTATTTTTTTGGAAATAAAAATAATTATACTTTTTAACTATCATTTTGAGGATACAGGGAGTATATAGTTTAGGAGAAGTTGAGGCAAAGAAAGAAAAAAGAGAGAAACTAGAGGGGCAGGTGTTGTAAATGCACGCAATTTAAGATCGTATGACCTAACCAACTTCCTACTTACAATAGAATCTCACAGCGTGTCCCTGTCTATTCTCTTTCTTTCATGACAACGAAAAGAGTCAAATTCCCGAGAAGGATCAACTCCACGCGCCACGACGCGACTGTAGGTCGTTCTATTTCTGGCATTAGATCTCTACTATCACTCCTCCTTTTTGGACACCACCAATGTACTTTTAGTTAGTCCGTCTGCGCGCGTGGGTAATGATCACATTCACCAAGTCGGTTGAATAATTCTTTATGAAATCTGTTTGTGTTGTTTCCTATTATTTTCTGAGAAAATTTCAAGAAAGTTAAGAATGACTTTATGAATAATAGTATTTTATTATTATTATTATTATTTTATTTTTATGATTATTTTTATTATATCTATGTGCCCAAAAAGCATGGAAGGTTGGAAATAATCTAAAATACTAGTACAACAAAAAAAAAAACATATTTTTTTAGTACTATTATTATATTCTCATGGTACAATTGTAGCATTTGGGAGATAGGAAAGAAATGATTGAATCAAAAGCCTTTGGTGGTGTGAGCAAAGAAGAGAGAGAGAATAGCGAGAGACGACGTATGTTGACAAACCTCAAGTCATTGGTCTTTGGGGTTCATTTTTTTCTCTTGTATTTGCATTTTTAGAGAGAGAGAAAGGAGATATCTGCAGCTGATCAGATAGTGACCCACTAGATCTTAATTTTTTTCTTTATGCTTTTACCTTGTGAATTGTGATGGTGATCATCTGAGCTTCTTCAATGGCAGTACAAAGCCATAAACTTTGTTGTTTGAGCTATTTGAGGTCTTCTTTATTGAATTCTATTTCACGGGCTTCTTCTGATTCCCCCCCCCCCCCCCCCCCCCCCCCCCAGTGCCTGAGCCAGGCTCTGAATTTTCATAGAGGTTTTTGGGTTTCTGCTATTACTTCTAATTCTGCAAAATTTCATGACATTATAGTCCAGCTTTGAAAAGGGTTCGTAGATTGGATGCGGATTTTAGGTAAATTTCCTTTCTTTTTCTTTATAATCATATCTTTGTTGAGTTATGGATTTAATTGTATAATTTATCTCAATCTTACCTTTTTTTTTTTTATTTATTAATTCTTCAGTTGGGTAATTTGTTATGAGATTCTGTCTTTGTCCAATTTTCTCCATTGTTTGTTAATGGCATAGTTAGTTTCTAAATTTACTGAGATTCGGTGGTGGTTGTGGCTGTTTTTGAAGTGACATTATATGCATTTTGTGGGCTCTCTCTTCTGCTCATTATGCTGGAGTTAAGATAAAGTATTATCTAAATTAGTTCCAAATCACTTCTTGATCACATTTCCTTAATTTTCAGTCAATTGTTGATAGGGAAAGAATTAGGTTCTCCTTGATTCTGATAATTTAGTTGTGAATCTTGTCAGCTTCATTAGTTTATCTACATAACAATTAAATGAGCTGATATTAATTCTTCTACCAGCTTTACTTAGAAATTGAGACAGTATCTTCTTCTTTATTATCTTACATTAGTTACATCACTTTTTTCTGCAAGTTAATTTTGTGCCGCTTGTTGAGTTTTGCGAATGGGAACTAAAATACAATCGAAGACATACACTCCGGGATATTATTCCAAGATGGATCTAAATAAGGCAGGCAATGGGATGTGGGCATTATATGATAAAGATAAAACCTTGAACAATGGCCCACTCAATGTCTCGTTCTCGGCAAGTTCATCCATGAACAGATACGTAGGATATGAAAAAGAACGAGTGAGGCAAACTATACTGAAGCATGAATCAGAATTCAGAAAACAAGTATGGCTGTCTCAACTTTTATCTTTTGATTAATGAAGTTTGGTTTTTAAGCAGTTTAAACTGATTTTGAGAAAGACTGTAAAGGTATCTTTTTCTTTTAATAGATAATAAATTTAGAAACTGTTTTGTTTTGATACTGTTAACTAAAATGAAGATACCTCCTTCCCATGTAGGGAATTAAACAGATGTGACTGATTATTTTTACACATTGCATATTTAACATTTAATCTTTTTGAATGTGTTTTGGTCATCCAGCTTCAAGAACTCCACCGCCTCTATAGAAGGCAGAAGGACCTGATGAATGAACTTGAAAGGAGAGAATTTCACAAACATCCGTTCCCAGCTGAAAAATCAAAATCTAGTCTATTTTTATCTCAGACTCCTGAGGACGCAAATAATACATCAAATGTCTCTGATTTTCCTTTGGCGCATTCAACTTTTGGTAGATCGCCTGCATCAGGTGCTGGTATCTTCCAACATCCCCTCAGTTTTATAAAAGGTAAGAGCAGCTGCAGTCTTTTATCCTCCAATGACAGGGTACACTTAGAGGACTTCAAGTCTCACAAGCCTAAATGCAACAAGTTTCCGAGAAAAATGTTTGACCTAGAACTGCCATCTGAAGTATACACGAATGATGAAGGGAAACAGCAGGGAGAAAAATATTGTGGAGTGAAAGAGATTGAAAGTTGCCCCCTGGAGAGGAATGACAAGTTTGTATCTAGTAGAGATGTGAATCTGTCTACTGGCAGTGGTTTGAACAGTGCCAGTAATGCTGATGCTTTGAGGTCTAAATTGTATTTAAAGAGAACCCATAATTTGGCTGACTTGAATGAACCAATCTGGGTGGAGGAAACATCTGTTACAGACTCTGTTAATAATGTAGTTAGTTCCACCTGTCTTGGGAAGGACGTAGAAAAGTGGGATGTATTTGCAAGTTCAAACTCTAGCTCCCGGTTTTGGTACAAGGAATTATCTCAGAGCTGCCTTGATGGAAAGAATGGAAACAATAGACATTCACAGAGTGACAGGAATGGAAATGGGCAGTTAACTTACGACTCTAAAGCTGGTAAGGATGTTTGAGTAGTTTTATTTCTTTTGTTTTTTCCGTTTATATTATTTGTTTGTTTCTTTTATAATGAGGATTTCGCGATTTGATCAACATAATGTCAGCTTGAGTTCAACAATTTATGCTTCCATTAGCTATGCCGTTCCATTTGACGTTAGTGGTTTTTAGATAGGATTTATGTGTGAACCATCACTTTTTTTGACTATATTTACTAAGTTTGGATAAAGCAACACAACAGGGATGACAAATACGGAGCTCAAACCTGTATTTGCTCCTAATATATCCAGCAACATAGGAAAAGGATTTGTTCGGAGTTGAGTGTAGTTATTTACTTTACAAAATCAACTTGATGGCGTACATATACCTTGTAAATAGATGTCCTTTTTGAACTATATTCAAACATTAATGCTCTAGCACATTGTTTAATGAAAAATACTGCAGTAGAAGAAGTCTAAGTACAAGTTAGTGTCTGCTTTTACTGGGTAAAAGTTAGCACTCTTGTTTAAAGATATTTATATTTTTTGTGTAAAACCTTGCTTGACTTCTAGAATAGCCTTTTCCTACTGTGATTTATTCCGGATTTTGTGCTCCCTTTGCTAGACTCTACTAATGGCTTGTTACTCAGAAACAAAATTAACCATGAGGAATTACGGAAATAAGAGAAAATTAATGCTTGGGTATGGCATTGTACAACCTAAAATTTAAATTATAATATTTCCTTTAATCTACTTTTAACTTGACTTCACTAGAAAGGTAGATATTATCGATTTTGGTTGTTTAATGATAGCACAAGTATGACTTGTGATTGGTTTTGGAGCCACTATTGTTTTGGTCCCTTTTTGTTTTTTAACCCTGCTGGAGATTTGGATTGCTGCAAAAAAACGTTGTGGAGAAAGGGCATCTCAATTTGTTGTTCGACTGTAGAAAGTTTCTTCAGTATTTATATCGTACTGTCAGTTTGATATTTGATAATGCCTCTCTTTTCAGGGAAAAGTAGATGTGATGACTATGCTTCTTTTGGTGGTATCAGCAATGACCATCCGTCTACACTCTTTAGATCATTGCAAGCGGAGCCTCTAAAAGCCCAAGAGACTTTGAAATTTACCAACAGTAATGCAGCACCTAAGAGGAAAAGGATAATATTTGGTGTTGAAATTTCTGAAGGGAGGAACCATAATCAATCTATTGATACTTCCTACACACCTAGTTTGCATCCCCTAAATCAACAATCTGATGTTATGAATTCCGAGCCAACCTGTATTGCACCTTGGAGAAAGACATCCAGTGCATTGGCCCAGAATGTGGTATCATTTCAAGATAATCCTGGCCTTTGTACCTTATTTCCATTCACTGGGAGCCCTCCTAATTCACAGATGCAATTGCCAGAGTTTTCTGGGGACAAGTTGCATATCAGTAACAATTTGAGATCAATAACAAGTTCAAGATCAGAAGTATCCCATCAGAATGCACTTTGTTTTGGCTCCCAGTCAGGTGTAAAACAGCTACAGGGTTGTTTGGATTTGAATAGTTACGCTGCAACTCCCCACGGGGTTCAGAGTGAGTTGGTTCCAGGACAAAATTCTGCATCTGCAGATTTAGAGCAGCATTATAGTGGCGAACAGATCAAAGCTAAAGAAATTATTTATCAGATGAATTTGGATTCATTGCAGAATCACTCTCAACATTTCTTCAGTAAAGCTAAAGTGGTGAAGGGTCCCTTTAAAGATTTCATGTCATCAACACGTGCCATTGAATCTGGAAGAAGAAGAAGAGTTGATGATGGTGACTCTAAGAGTAGTACAAAAATTCTGGGGTTTCCTATAGTCAATGTGCCTAGTATCTCCAAGGATTTAATATCTCCGAGATGTCCCTCCGAACCTACTCATCCTGCATCTACACTTAACGGTGATGGAACATCAAGAGTTTTAGCTCATAATACAGAATCTGTAACCCAACTTGAAGTGAAGGATTCAGTTGCAGAGAATGGACTACAGAACTACTTCTCTGGTTTAAGACATGAAATTGATTTGAACTTGTCTCTAAATGAAGAAGAGGCCCCGGCAGCACCCTTTCTCCCCGTAGCCATCGTGAAGATTGCTACAACAGAGATAGATTTGGAGGCTCCTGCAGTTCTTGAATCTGACAAGGATGTATCCGCTGAAGCAGCTGAATCTGACAAGGATGTATCTGCTGAAGCAGAGCATCTAGACAAGAAAAATGAGACATGTGCGAAAGTGTCACTAGATGACTCTAAGGATCAGTGTGAAGAACATGTCAGGATTGCAGCTGAGGCAATAATTGACATCTCATTGTCCCAGTTTGATGTGGTTGATCCCCCTTGTCAGTTGCCGGAAACTTCGCCTACCGATTGCCTCCTGTTCTTAGCAGAGGCAATCTGTTCTTACGAGGGCGATGCCCATGAGAGCAAGATTACCAAAGGTTTAATAACTGGAAATGACACATTTGACGAGGAAACTATTCCGGAAGGTATGGATTACTTTGAGTTTATGACGTTAAAGTTGCAAGATAACAAGGAAGAAGAGTACTGCTATAAGCCATGTATTTCAGAGAATTGGAATGATGAAGAAAATGTAGCCAGTTCAGCACCAAAACGGCCTCGGAAAGGGCAAGCCAGGAGGCGAAAGGACTTTCAAAGGGATATATTGCCCAGTCTTGTTTCTCTGTCAAGGCGCGAGGTCACAGAGGATCTTCAGACCATTGAAGAGATATTTAAGGCTAGTGGTCACACTTGGCAGTCAAGTCTTTCGCGGAGAAGAGCGGGTAATGGTAGGGGGAGGAGGCCTATGGGGGGTTTAGCTCCCTCGCAGACACCAAGTGCAGTTTGCCCGGCCCCAGTACAGCAGCCCACCTATAGCTATAGAGAACTGGAACTTGAGGATAGGAATCTAACCGGGTGGGGGAAGAGGACAAGGCGTCTGCCGAGGCAGAGATGTTCAATCACTAATAACTTTACTCCTGCCTTAAAATGTTGATTTGCAATCTAAGAATCTTCTCTATATAGAGAAAATAGCTAGCAGGGCGGCGCTGAAGTTTGGAGAAAAAGATTGTCATTGCTTCTTGTCTTGGTTAGGTTATTAAGCCATGCAGTCATTGTTGTACATTTCTAATATTATGTTCCTTGAGGATGTATCTTGGGTGAAGTTGAAAAACTGGTCAATAATCATGTTGCGTACTTCATCAGCAAGATAAACAACAGTTGTTCAGTTCTGAGAGTAATATAAATGAAATTTGCGGTTTAAAATTTTTGGGACTACTTGGTCACTTTTAGTTTAATGATTTCCAACTCTTCAGACAATATCTCCTTCATCCCGAGCTCAACTCAACAACGCAGTACTACTCTCTGTTGTAAGACAAAACAAGGCTGCATGATTTTGAGACGGAAAGGAAAAATATAACACAGCAAGATTCACATATCCATCATATCTTCACTATTAATTGACAGCCACCAACATTTTTTTTGTTGCTAAATTCCACTAACATTAGAGTGCACTCAATGGGTTACACTATCACTATTCCGCCAATGATTCACACCGAACATCCCAGAAATATATATATATATATATATAACTTAAACTATGTGCAAGAAGATCAATCTACTATGGAATATTAAATATGTCATTTATTAAGGCATTAGACTCGAAAATACTCGCTTTCTTTCTCTTTTGTCCTCTTGCGTTTTATTTAACAGTACAGCATCACCAATCTGGTATAAATATGAATGGCCTCTCATCTGGAATAATTACCTAAATTGATCAAGAAAACCAACCCTCTACACCCTGTCAAATCTCCCTCTTTTTTTTTCTAACTCTAGTTCTCAATAGGGACTCTCTTTTTCATCACTTGTTTCTGAAAAATTTGCTTCTTCCTTGAGGAATTGTTATGACATACCTGTTAGACTAAATGTATCAGTAACATAATCATAATAATGATCAAGTGTATGAATTAATTATTTATACTAACATGTCATAGTATTGAAAAATACTATTATATAAATCAAACTTCAACTGATACTGTAAAGCCCTTCAGCTTAATGTTGTCGCTACCACAGCTCTGATTGACTTGTATATGAAATGCAACAACACTAGCACAGCTAGAAAAATCTTTGATAGAATTAGAGAAGGATGTGATTTCATCTAATGTGATGATTGCAGGCAGTGGCGTATCCAGGTTTTTTATCAAGGTTGGTCACTCTATAATTAAAGATAGTTAAAAATATTAATAGGTAAAAATAACAATAATTAATATAATTCACTAAATATGTAGTTCATTAAAAATACATTAATCATTACAAAGTTATTTTTCGAGGTCTAATTTCTTGATTTTATTCTTGATTTTCATTTATCGACTTTTGAATAGAATTGAATAGAGGACGTTTACTAGTCTCGGAATTCGTAAAATAACTAAGAATATCTTTTTTGCATCCTATTTTAAAAAAAGAAGTAAACGTAAATACAAGAAATACAATAAACTATAATTAAAAAAAAGAAAAAAAAAAGAGAAAAAGAAAAAGGAGCCCAACTCCTAAAAATATATACTTCATATATAATACATATATATTATATACATTAAATTATTGAAAACTATACTCAATTCCATATCAATTTTTCATAACATATTTTATATGTAAATCAATAAATAAAATCAATTTAAGACAAAATGCAGGACAAATTAGAAGAAGATAAACTTTTAAAATTTAGGAAAAATTAAAATTTTAAAATACATATCATAGAATTTGAGAGAAATTAAATATCATAGAAAAGAAGCATCAACATAGTTACAATTTATAATTTTAATTAAAATTGAAAATATGACATACCTAAAATTTTGAATTTAAATTGCAATTGAATTTTATATAAGTTGTAAGTAGTGTAACTTGATACTCCGATTTTGTACAAGTTCTAAGTATTTTTTTCTTTCTTAAGGATGGTCACTTTATCATACTACCCCTTACTAATTGGAGTTATTACAAATTTATGGCCTTTCCCCCCTACTAAATACGCCCCTGATGGCAGGGTATCTCCAAAATGGATTTCCTAACGAGGCCGTTGAATCATTCTGTGAAATGTTTCTGATAAATATTGAACCAAATGCAAGTAACCATTTTAAGGGTTAGTGCTGCACTTTCTGAGTTGGGAGACATAATTAAGACGGGGGCAAGTGTATCCATGCATATGTTTTAAGACACATGTTTGAGTCGAACATTGACATAGCTAATCAAGTTCTTTACATGTATGCAAAATGTGGTTTTGTAGACTGCGAGGCTAGTCTTCAACAGAAAAAAATGTAAAGACTTGGGCTATGTTTGTTTAGAAAATGCATACTTGGGATTGGACTATTTGTATTAATTTAAAGTTATTTTCGACTTTTTTATCCCATGATGAGGGATTAATAGTCCTTTAAATAGTCCTTGGACTATTTTTTATCATTCTTAAGGCTATTTATGAGGGATTATATAATCCCATGATGAATTTGGGATTAATAATCCCTCTCATTTTAAGCTATTAAATGATTTTATGGGACTAATATTTCAACATGAAGGGATTAATAATCCCTCATCATGGGATAAAAAAGTCGAAAATAGTTTTAAATTAATACAAATAGTCCTATCCCAAGTATATATTTTGTAAACAAACATAGCCTTGGTGTCATGGACATCAATGATGATGGGTTATGTGAATAATGACCATGCTGATGAAGCCATAATCTTGTTCCATCTGATGCAAAGGGTAGGGATTAAATCCTTACTGTTACTTTAATTTGTCTGTTTCAGGCATTTACTCTGCTTGGATATCTAAGCCTAACGAAGGAGGTTCATTGTTATGCATATCGAGCATCAGTGGAGAAAGAGATACCAGTCATCAATTCATTGCTTACTGCACATAGCAAATGTGGAAATTTAAACTTTGCAAAACATATAATTTGAGCACGTCTAGACGGGATTTGGCCTCTTGGAAGTTGCATGGGACCTGTTATGAGGTGCTTGAATTGTTCTACCAAATGAAAAACAAAAATGCCCCAGATGAGGTGACCTTCACCTCAGTTCTTTCTGCATGCAGTCATTCGGGGCATGGTAGAAGAGGGTCTGCGCGTCTTCAGGTACATGAAAGAAGAATATTCAGTAACACCATGTGAAGAGCACTATGGCTGTATGGTGGACTTGTTAAGCCGATCTGGACGGCTTGAGGAAGCATATAATCTTGTGAGAAGCGTGCCTCCAAAAAATAGTGCTTCTGCACTAATTGCATTGCTTGCTGCCTGTAGAGTTCACGGAAATACTATATTGGGAGAGGTTATAGGAAGGCAGCTCTTGGAAATAGATCCTCAAAACCCAAGTGCTTATGGGTTGGTGTCAAATTCGTATGCAGAAGGTAAAACAATGGGATGATGTAGCCCAAATAAGAGCTATCGCAAAAGGGAGAGGCTTAAGAAGGACTACTGGTTACAGAATGGTCGACTTAGATAAGCAGGAGTTTAGGATTTGAATCTCTTCTTCCAAGCTAGCCCTGCTGTTAAGCGGTTTTCATGATTTCCTTTTTCCTTATTTTAGGCCCAAACTATTCATTATTTTGATCTTGCTGGAATTCAGGTATGTACAGTGACGGAGCCATGAATTTTAATTGGGGCGAGTTAAGAATATTATAATGCCTAAATTTAGAACTATAATTCTTGAAAAAAGAGAATAATATATTTTTGGGGGCCGGAATACAGCGTGGGGAACCGACATTTGGCTCCGTCCTTGGGTATGTAAAATTTGAAAGATAGCAAATGTACACAAGAATGTCAATACACGATCACTGATAATTCTTCTGCTCTATAATCCTTCTTAAGGCTCAAGACACATTAAGCTATGTTCCAACAATCCAGGTACGCAAAAAAAGAAAAGAAGCGAAAAGAGAAAAGAATAAAATAAAATGAATAGGCAACGAGAATCAGTGATATACATAACAGAGAGATGCTCGTGACAAAATGTATTTGTCATTGTCAAGATTCGAGAAGCTTGTAGACTACTTAAATAAGTATGATAGGCAATAAAAATCTATGATATACATAACAAAGATGCTTATGACAATGTATTTGCCATTGTCAAGATTCAAGAAGCTTGTGACTACTTAAATAAATATGATAGGCAATAAGAATCTGTGATATACATAACAGAAATGCTTATGACATTATATTTGTCATTGTCAAGATTCAAGAAACTTGTAGACTACTTAAATAAGTATAAAAAAATACATAACAGCGATGCTTATGACAAAATGTATTTGCCATTGTCGAGATTCAAGAAGCTACTTAAATAAGTATTAAAAAAAAGGTCCTACCGGGAGTCGAACCCAGGTCGCTGGATTCAAAGTCCAGAGTGCTAACCACTACACCATATAACCAAGATTTGAGCAAGATCCTGAATTTAATCTTCATCATTGAACAACTACTTGTTTACCATTGTACATCCACAGCAATGAAGCCATTCAAACCCCCAATTCCCCCACCTATGACGTCGTAATCTCGGGTGCTTCAGGTTTCAAAGGCAATCATGTAATCAGAGAAGCCCTCAAATTCCTCAACACCCCATCCTCTCCACTCAAAACCGTTGCATTAGCCGGCCGGAACCCATCCAAATTGTCCGGCGCCCTCACATGGGCGGCCCACCCGAAACCACCACCTTCCCTCCGCCGCCTCGCACACCAAACCAAGCTCATCCCCAACTGCGCCGGCCGTTTTGCCTTTATGGAGAGCCCGTTATCGACGCCTGCACCAACTCCGGCGCCGATTACCTGGACATATGCGGTGAGCCGGAATTCATGGAGAGAATGGAAGCATCGTACCATGAAAAGCAGTCAAAAATGGTTCTTTAGTGGTTTCCGCTTGTGGGGTCGATTTGGTTACGGCTGAATTGGGCTAAATGTTTAATTCGAGGCAGTGGGTTTCGCCGGCGGTGCCGAATAGGGTGGAAGCCTATGTCAGCTTGGAGTCGGAGAAGAAGGTTGTAGGGAATTTGGGGACATTCGAATCGGCGGTTTTGGGGGTTGCTAATGCTGATAAGTTGCAGGAGCTAAGGCGGTCCAGACCCAGAAGAAGACGGCCTAATGTAAGCCTCTTTCTTTGCTTCCATTATTCATTTATTTGTGTAGAAATCGGGTATTGGGCCCATATTATGTTAATGGCCCAATAATTTTGTCATTTCACCAATTTCATATCTGAATTTGGAAGTCACAATTCAACCGCAGTTCTACACACCCATGCATAGCTTAGTTGGTTAAGCAAAAAGATATTTTTAAAAGATCTCTCTCACAAGTAAATGGTTTGAGAGATTTTGTGAAAATATCAATTTCATTCATTGATATTTCCATAAGCAAAAGTGAGTCTACAATAGTTTTGGTTGTGGTAGTTATGGATGTCTTAAAAGGAAATTTTGGACTCTTTAATTTTTCTAATTAATAATTCGTAAATCAATTTCAGACCACCTTGAGGGGTGTTTCTTTTTCTGACTGGTAGACATCAGTAGTAACTTGTAAATTTCTTGAATTTTGCAGTATGTGGTCTCTCACTTGTGAAGTAATCTGCCGTTTTTGTTTTGTTTTGCTTTTGATAACATATGGTCCATCATTACAAGTAATTCTTCCAATCTGTAATGTGAAACTAGTTTGCATCAAACTTGTTTCCATGGACCCATTTAGTATTTCCAGTCGGCTGTATGAAACCTTCTTCTTTCTCAATCTTTAACAGTCTATCTATTGAGTGAACGTGGTTAAAAATGTATACTCAGTGTAATTCTATATAGGGGATGGTACAATATAAATTTCGAGCTAACTCTCAAATTGGATATGGCACCATCATCTAGTTAAATATGTCTATATGCTTGTATATTAGATGAATAAGAAAGGAACTTTATGACTAAATTTATTAATGTCTCCCCATTTCCATATTATATCCATACATGATCATCTATACATGTACATGTTTAATTTTTTATTTGCAGATTCCTGGTTCTGCTCCTCTCCCAAGGGATCTACTATAGTACACCAGAAGAAGATTGGCCTTTGGGCTGTAAAGCTACCATCAGCTGATGCTATTGTTGTACGAAGGACGCTGGCAGCCCTTACAGAAAATCCCCATGGTCTTCCTGGTGCCAATGAGTGTGCTAAACACACTGAAAGAAGGGAGAATTTATGTCCCACAGTGAAGCCAGCATACTTTGGAGTGAAATTAGGGTCTAAATCTTTCTTAGGTGTTGGAATCTTTATTGGGCTATATTGGGTAGAAGTTCTTTCGGGCGATGGCTTCTCTTAAAATTTCCATCGTTCTTTAGCCTTGGTTGGCTCAGGAAGAATGGTCCAACAGAGGAGGAGGTGGCAAGTGCTTCCTTTAAGATGTGGTTTGTCGGACATGGATTCAGTGGCAGCAGTCTCGTTTCTCATGGAAACATGACACCTGATATGCAAATCGTAACAAGGGTAATGGGACCAGAAATTGGCTATTTGACCACTCCAATTATACTAGTCCAGTGTGCTCTTATTCTGCTTAGCCATCGTGATGACCTGCCAAAAGTAGGTGTTTTCACCCCTGGGATCTTATTTGGCCCAACGGATCTCGAAGAAAGACTCCAGGAGAATGGTATATCTTTTGATGTCATTTCAAAGAGTTCTCTATCTGCCTAAATGTTGTAGTCTCTGTCAAATAAACGTAACGTGGCATATATAATAATACTACAGCTGTGAGGATTATTGGTTTCTTTATGCATTTGTTTCTCCGATTAGAATATACAATTAGTGAGAGGATTTGACTTGCATCATCTGATTTTGGGGTTTGCCATGGAGCTTTTTTGCATGTTGAAGTAATATGAATGGCATGTTTGGATAAAAAGGGGTAGTTTTAGAACTATGTATGGACTCGAGAAATTATTATTCCCTGCACCTTTATTTTACCATAAAAATTACATCACGACAAGTTCAACATGCTCAAGTGACCTGGGTATTCTTCCACATTTGAATGAGTCCAACTACTCTTTTGTTGGAACTCCCACCATCTGCCACTGCTACCCGAGCTCTTTCTCTGCCACTGCTGCCCTAGCTCTTTCTCTGATTTGTGCGGCTTGTACTATCAACAATTCATTATCCATCACCCCTCTAACCTTTTTATTGATCTCCTCCCCCTTTACCACCATTTCAACTCCTCCCCACTCCCAATTCTCTGCCCAAATACCCAACCCAGCTCTGCTCACGACGTATGCATTCATCTTATGGTCCCCATGTTGGGGCCAAGCTAGCATTGGGACACCATACCACATGGCCTCAGTCACCGAATTCCATCCACAGTGACTTAAAAACCCACCAACGGCAGGATGACTCAATATCTGCCCTTGGTTCACCCAATGTTTCATCACTCCTTTATCCTTCGCCTTCGCCATAAAATCTTTCCCAACTAGCTCACCCCACCTCCTTGTCGTCCTCTCTATCAACTTTTTTTTCCTTCACATCCCAAATAAACCTACACTCACTCAGCAATCCATCACCCAATTCTCTTATTTGCTCCCTTGAATTAGCAGTCCTACTCTCAAAGCTTACAAACACAACTGAACCCATCAGTTGACCCTCAAGCCACTCCAACAGCTGGCTCCTCTCGAAATCACATGTTGCAAATGGCCCTATGGGTGTCACTGGTGGTAACCCAGTTACCACTTTGCCAGCATTTGGTTATGCCAATGGTTCTTGCTCAAAACTTTCGAATGTATTGATCAGTATGCCATCTGTTTGTATCATTTTCTTTCCATTCTCCATTGATTGGGTTCTACAAGGACTATTCTTGTCCGAAAGTAGTGGTGGAGGAATCCATGAATATCTGGGTAGAAGAGTCTGCAAACCAGGAATCACGAAAAGATTGTTTTCTTCACTATCCCTTGTGCCAGAAATGGTGTGGAAGGATAGAATTAGTGTTGAAATTTGGGCAGATGATGTGAATAGGACATAATTAGGAAGGCTAAGAGCTTAGGTCTGATGAGAGCATAGAGGCGTGGCGATATAGAAGATAGTATAGGTGAGAGAAGGTGAGAGGAGTGACGGATGGCTTCTTATTGGATATAGAAAAGGTCTTCAGAGGGTTTGTCAAAAGGAGAGAGGAAGTTGTGCTGGACTAATTCTGGGGTAAGTGGAGAAGAAGCGAGAGAGTTCGTGATTCAGCGAGACTGTCGGGTGAGCAATGATGAAATTGACTCGGACATCATGGGACATGAGTGAAACAGCTAGTCTAAGAAAGGGTGTTAGATTTCCCATGCCGGAACTGGGAATGAGAGCGACATCAGCTCTACAATTTTGGTCACCGAAATCTGACATTTTTCTGGGAAAAATTGTTTGCTGCGATAATGTAATTAACTCCCTCCTTTTCATTATATAGGTTATTTTAAAAGTTTTTTTTTATAGAAAATATAAGATGTTTTACATCTAGAAAAAAAAAATCTAATCATTTCTTACTTTATCCTTAAAGATTGAGTAATTGAGAGAAATAGGAGGAGAAGTAATTAATTAGTGCATTAGTAATGAAATTTCAAACTAACATTAATTATCTAACATTAATATTAATGAAACTTCTTAATATGTGTGATTATGTCTCAAACGACTTATATAATGAAAAGGAGGGAGTATTTGTTTGCAATTGCTTAAACAATTGAACTAGGAAAAACTAAAAAAATAATAATAATAATAATAATAATAAAATAGAACTAGGAAAGCAATGCAAGTATAGGCAGATTGCGGATGGTCGAGTCCGGCAACTACCTTTAACTTGGTAGTAACCAGCAAATGCAATGTATTTGCATGCTTTTCTATTTATGGGCGAGTGGATAAAAGCTATTTGAGGAAAACAATAAAGATATATCTATCTAGTTTTCAATTTTCTTGCACGCCAAGCTAGAATCGTTTTTGATTGGACCAAATGCTCCATGGTGCTTCCGGACTAATAGCACGGTAATTCCTAAGAAACCAGAAATCCTGCCACAGCCCCACCCCTTTTTGCATTGTCTGCTCATGGCAAGTATAGTTTTTTAAACATTCTACAAAACACGTATTTAGCCAACTCCCTAAATTTTACACAGTTTAGGTACTCTTTAAGCAACTCTTTAAACTTATTCTCTTACATTTATGCATTACCAAGGGATCTTAGTTACTGGACAAAATTCACTTAGTAACTATCAAGAAGCCATCACCCTAATCTGGTAACTTGTACATATGTGCATTTTCATCATCATTTTTGAATTAAGAGGTAAGTGTTAACCCCAAGAGGGGATCAAGAAAAAGTGACAAAAGGGGTAGGTGATACAATTTAACAATGCCACCCTGGTTAGATCAACACAAATTCAAGTATTCAATGTATCCAAACAAATAGGGAATTTATATTTTTTCTGTAAAAAGCCCTTCAAGCACAAAGTACAAATTTATTGGCATTCCTAATATTGCCTTCTGCCTGCCCATGATGAACTGGCTGGTAGACCGTATGAATGTGCAAGATATTGATAGAATTGTTTGTAACACTAAGTTATCGATTGAATGAACCAACTTCTGATAAAGAAAATGAAATAATTAACTACATACCGGCCTGTAATTGAACTATTCGTCCCAACTAAGAATTTAAGCCATCCCTAAACTCACTAACATCACATGGAGCAGAAAGCACTCCAACGGCATTAGGTGGACCAAAGAGCAACTCTACGCAGAAGGCAGAGCCACATATTGATCTACCCTTTTTTCCAATTTTATCCAAATCCTGCACAGTAAACTGCAAGTTTCCAAAAAGTTCAAAGTCAATAACGAATTTCTACGCAAGCTGCAATGTTTGTTAAATTTAAACATACTAAAAATTATTAATCCAGTCTAACATTTTCATTTCCCATCTGAGATATATAGCCATATGATGATGTAAAAGAAGCTCTGCATTAAAGTCAATAAATACCTGTAGCAAGCTGTTATTGATAAAAGATGTATTGAAGCAAGCATAAAAGAGTCGCCCTCCGATCATCTTTTCATAGAAAACTAAACGCACATCTCCAGTAACCTGTCCAAAAAAAGTCGACCGAAAATACATGACAAAATGAAAGATGGAAAATGAGTGCCAACATAGAGGCACGCTTTAAAATCTGTAAGAAATTCCCTAACACGTGAGAAGTAATCAGATTATAAAGAATTACCAGTCATAGAGTCATATATATATATATATATATATATATATATATATAGGAAATTACAAAATAAAATCAAGTAAAGATGTCTCATTTCTTATAGTGCTTTGCCAATCTATCCCAATAATCACTGCCGATTTTTATAATTTCGTTAGTAGCCATAAATGCTTTGGTTGGAAAAAAAAAAACCAAACCATTTAAATCAGTTATAAAATATTAAAAATCAAAACTGTCCAAATTTTTACTCCGTAATCGATTATCGATTTATTCAGTTATCGGTTAAATCTATTTAGTCAGTTATTTTATCATGGTTCAGATACTTGCTCATAGAATCTGCCAGAAGAATGAACAAGCTCAATAGAGATCTCTTGGAAGAGCAAGAAAGAGGCAACTTTCTCCAAGTCCACTTGGTCGGCTGGCATCTTGATCCACAGAGGCCTTATCAAATGCTCCCTCTACTCCAAATTAGGGATACATTTTTAAAAAGGCGACTTTAAAGGATAATTTTATTTCCCTAACGTATCTAACATTGATTTGAAATGTAGTAGTGGTGACATGATATTACTCAATTAACTAAGAACAAAAGTAATGGCATATTAGGAACTTAAGTTATTTATAGTCTAAAAATAGAATATTTCTTATTTAGAATGCACAAAAAAATGAAAAAGTATCTCTAATTTTAAAACAGAGGAAACAGTACTTTAGACTTTTAGGCGCCGTTTGCAGTAGATATGTTTGTCAAATGGCTAAAGACAACCCAGTGTCACTGCCTGTACCAAGGTCTAGTTGCCGTGATTTTTAAAGTTTCTCATGCATTTTTAACTTTTCAAAAGCATTCAAAGATAAATATTTTCAAGTGCATTGATGATCAAAACAGAGTCAATTGACGATAGAATTTTTTAAAAATCCTCTTCTAGCAAAAACTATGAAAATAATACCGGAAAATGATGAAGAAACATGTTTTTATAAATTATTACTATTGTACAAGTAAGTCTTTTTTTATAAAAATAATAAAATAACTTGGGTCAAACCAAACCGAGCGTAAATTCAAGATATTTCACTAACTTATCCTGATATGTTAATTAATTTCTGGATTCTTTTACGGTTGCAATGAGTCATGACAGATATATATTTATCTATACTACTTAACCTTACTTGTATTGGTTTTTCGTAACAGTAGTCAAGACAGGTTTTCTGGTAGATTATAGGACTCTCTGTGTCCATTTGTGCTACCAAATGAGGTTCCAACGATTCTGGCTTCTTCCCTTCTTCATCAGTCTCAATAATTGAGTAATAACAGCGATCATATTCTGTTGTCTGCCAACCTTTCTTAAGTCGTCTACAGTAATTCCTGGAAACTTCTGCTTGGGGCCGGTACTTCTGCGCAGGAACCTGTTTATAGAAAGTGTGAGGAGGCCATGTTGTAGTAAAGGAATGTAAATGAACTACCAGATTATTCTTTTTTGTTTACCATGTTTTCTAAATCAACTCAGATGTGAACTGATTGGAAATGGTCTGGTACTATATCCAATTCAAACTATAGTTGCTAAAAATAAACTAGAAACTGAAACAATAAAATTATGGAGATCATGCTGCTTACAAACAGAGAAACTAGCAACAGTGCATTAATTCTGAACATCGTACATAGAGGAGACAACAGAAAAGAAACAACTACTGGAGACACTACAGCATCAGACTATGCCTCATAACCACATACATGAATGATGAATCTTTTTGGATAAACATGACAAATTTTCAGTTTAGGCATATAAATTAAAAACAGCCCCCAAGTGTCAGGTGAATCTTTTCTTTAACCTTCCGATTTCTTCTTTACTCACTAGGTCTTTTACCATGTTTGATGTGTGCGACGACTTACCTCTTCCAATTGAGAGATCACAAAGAAGACAGATTCAATGTTAACTGCATCATAAAGTCGAATGCGTCGCAATTCTCTGCTGCATGGTTTAGGCAAATTTACAAACGGAAGGCCACGATTAACTCCCTTCGAAAAAGAAAGAAGTTTCTCCCAGTAGCCCACATAACGACGTTGGCTTGGTATGGACACCTGTTCAGCACATGCACGTTATGCACTTGTTAATTTACACTTCAACAAACACACATGACACAACTAAGTCTTGCAATGATGAAATCTGCAACCACCTTCACCAAGCTCAGATAGCGAACATATATAATATAATATGCACTTTGCACTTAATATGAGACTAGTACTTATGTAAGGATGAAATTTTTAGTTTTCAATGTTCTGTTAGCAGCTTGCATAGCTTGTGCTTAATTTGTTATCACCTATTCTAGCTAATTTTCTCCAATTGATTTTTCCGCTCCTTTTAATAAAAGATCTATTACAACATTTCATCAAATCGACAATTGATCTTTGATAAAATATGTACATCACACATATTTATATATGGAAAATATATTGTTCGGAAATTTTAATATAAATTGTTACCTACTTTTTATCAAGCTACTTCACATAAATAAATGGTGAATTCAATACAATTGATTCTAAACAACCACCGTGAATTTGTCATCGTAAAACCCTTTTTTTATTATTAGCAAACACAGAGGCTTGATGATGTTTTTTAAATTTGTTGATAACAAGGTAAGCACAGAATTTTGCAAATTATGATGGGATAGATTTCGTTCTTCTTTTCCTTTTTCCTTTCCTTTTTCTTTTCCTGAAATAAATCAGAAAAGTTAAACTTAAATTTGCAAGCTCCTCAATTTGCATCAAATTGTCATCCAAGTTCACAGATCATGATAATTTTATTACATCTAAGACGACTTACTCCTTCATTATTGGTGGTCCGTTTATCGGCATACATCTGAAGAGCATCCTCGGCTAGCATGCCAGTGTAAACTAGGTAGGCAGATACCATCATGCCCGTCCGGCCTTTTCCCGCCTGCAAATTCAGAGAATTAGCAAACTGAATTTTAATAATATAGGATAACAGTATCTTAATGCAACAACATTCGTCTCATGTCATGGGTGCTGTAGAAATTAGCATCCTTATACATTTCAGTTCTCAAGCCAAAGAAAATCTGAGTGGAAACAAGACAAAGAAAGATTGCATTGATATAATTTAATATGATTTTGCTTTAATAGAAATTATTGCAAGCTGTAAAATACTCCCTGCATTCCACTATGTAGGACATTTATGACATAATCTCACAAATTAAGAAATCTTATTAATATTAATGTAAAGTAATTCATTTTTTTTCTGTTAAATTCTATTTTTACGCACTGATACTCCTCCATCTCTCAATTACTCCTAGTATGTTTAATTTCGCAACCTAGCTTACAACTTTTCATTTCCTCTCTCATTTTCTCCGTAATCCCCTCATTAATTTTCAGTCTTCTTATGTTTTTTAACAATTCCAATTTCATTTTACTCCATAGCCTCTTCTCATCTCCCTCCAAAATTTTCTTTTAAATTTTTTAAACTCCTCTCTCCATGTCAAATTTGTAGATTTTGAAACCTCCTAGTTTGAGTTTTTTAACTTCTAATTTACATAAATCTTCCCTCTATTTTTCCCTAATGGTTATGGAGGAAGGTATAAAGTGAAACAATTCATTGATGGAGGGATAACCTACTGACAACCCATAGAAAAAATATAATTGAAAGAGGAGAAACTAAAGAGTTTTTTTTTTGGAGAAAAGAAGAGTAAAAAGGCTGACGGAGTATTTGGGAGGGATGTAATATATATTTAGGAGAGAAGAATTACCTAGAAATTAGAATTATTTTATTGATGAGATGTTTTAGGGGTAAAGTAAGAAATGATTGAATTTATATGTGGAAAACGTCTTATATTAAGGAGAAAAAAAAACTTCTAAAATGACTTACATAACGGAAAGGAGGAAGTAGTAATAATTTTATTAAAAGTGACGACAGACTGATAGTAAAATATATGATTATTACCAGTTGAAAAGAAATTAAAAAGCATACAAAAAGTTAGCACTAGATGAAAACTATATACGTGCTAGCTAAAGAAATTTTAATAAAAAAAAGATGCTATATTTGAAGCTTGCAAGTATACCATGCAGTGTACAACTGCAATATTCTTTGGGTTGCTTGAGAGCCATGACTCCACACTCTCGCAGAATTCTTTTATCATATAGAGAGGCGGGACGTGATTGTCATCAAATGGAAATCTCTCCACGCGACCGTGGAAATGTGATGGATCATAAGTTTGTTCTATACATAAGTTGAAGACCTACAAGATACCACAAAAATAAACAAAATAAGCAAATGAATCCGAAAACCTGATGAATAGGCTATTTTTCAAGTCAATTCTCAGAATAAACTTCTAGACAAAAATTGTATAATGTTTATGGTGAAAAACATGTTCAGGAAAATCTTATGATTGCCGGAACTTGATATATAATGTCAACAAAAGCTTGCCAAAGGAAAAAAAATTGTGCAGAACAAAAACAGGTCTTAAGTCTTAACCATAATACAAACAATTCAAGAGGTTAAAATGAAGGGAAATGCTACAAATTAATTAGGAATAATTCATAAAATAATTAAACACAAAATGACCCGTTCATCCAGAGTCCTTAAAAGCACACCTTATAATGCCCAGGATGTCTCATGTCCAGTACAGACTTGACCTGCCACATAGGATTACGATACATGGCTCTCATTCGTTCTGCAGGAAAGGACATTGCCAGTACACGATCCGTGATATAACTCATATCAAGATCATATCCACCAACTAGCATTCGTCTCCGTTTCTTGGATACCAAGTTACGTATATAAAAACTTCTGGATAAATAATTAATCAGTTGATGTTCGATATGGAATGCACCGATGTTTCCGGTAATCCCTGGTCCCTGTTTCGAAAAGTTAAAACCCATTTTGTTCGGTGCTACCTGCATATAGAAAGTTACATGTAAAGATTGAAACGATACATTCAAACCAGCAACAGGAGAATAAAAAATGATATTTTAATGGATCAAAACTGAAGAAGAATATGCATTTACTCAAAAACTTATTTAGATCAGGAATAATGATATCTCATTACATAATTTTCTTGAAGGAACAAGGGAATAATAAGTATGGCTTGATGCACACACTGTAACAAGCCAAAATATGTGACTTACTAGGGTTTCACTAATGCTTGGCATGTTGACATGCTTCACATTTTACTGATTGAGTGCGTTTCTTTTCGCTTTTATATTTACATGTAAATTAGAACGAAAAAAATGAGGTACAAATTCATGTTCAAACTGGAGTAGCATATGCTGCTTGACTAGTTGAAACTTCGTTTATAAATTCTGGACTGGTACAAGAACTTTGCATGTCTGTTAATTGTTTCCATAAATAACTTTAACACCAGTTATGCAACGCTTAAGCTTCCCAGCAAAAATAAATGAAGAAAAAGCATGCCACCAGCTCTTCCTAGATTATTATAAATTTAACTCATCAAATCACTAACCAAAATATTACCTAAAACTGATTAAAATATGAGTGACATTGCATAATTAGATCACGTAAGGATTGAAAATCTAGACGCAAGAAAATGAGAGATATAACTTCTTCTCTCTCTTTTTCCTTTTGACAAGTAAAAGTAAGATAACCCTTTTTTTCTATCCATCATCATAAAATCAAGTAACTGTACTTCGTACGTAACTTGAATGTGTTCACTAATATTATATTAGATTTCATTAGAAGGAAGGAATTAGTCTCCACTAACCTCATTCGAAGAATGAACAAGAAAAGGGTGACTTTTAAGGTATGGATGGGGTTGGAGGCTAAAGCTATGCCAACTTCTTGTAGACTGACTTCTCTTTAGGCTCTGAGATGTTTTTGGGTGCGATGGTCAAATTGTTCTATAAACATTAGTTCACAATATATCACATACTTGGTTAAAGTTTTTAACTCTTTCGCCTATGTTTATAGGTCTAAGTAATTTCAATACCCACAATCCCATAATTGTAAAGAATAAGAGTTTATGTATTCGTTCTATCAAGAAAATTTGGAAACTAGTGTATATAATAACTCGAGTAATTCTCAAACTATGAATGATATCTAGCAAAAATAGATTCTCCAAGCATCTAAATGAAAATTCTGAACATAACAAATGTCATTCGTGATAAAAAAAAAAAAGAAGAAGCAGTTTGCTTTAAGAACTCTCACATGAACGTGAAGGTGAGACGCACCTTAAGGGCATGTGGAAATATAAAAGACAAATATCAATTCCCAAATAAAATATAACCCAATTGAAATCAAGCAAATTCAAATAATTCCATGTGTTTTGCTTAGATGCCTATATCTCCATATTGAAGTTGGTAGATAGTGTAAAAATATGAGTTTTTCAATTTCTTTTTCTTTTTTTTCTAAAAAAAAATTAAAATTTTAAGCATGAACCTCAGAAATTCTAAAGGCCAAAGATGCAACATAATTATAAAATAAAAATCCAACAAATTTTTTAAAAATAAAATAATAAAAAATTAAAGGATAGGAATTTACTTAAGCAGGGCCTAGAGTTCCAGGATTCAGTTGCTTTAATCCCCCGCAAATCATAAGAATTCAAAACCCTAATGCGTTTTCCTTGGTTCCTTCACAATCCATATACGCACCCGTACCAGAATTACGGTACCCAAATTGGTCCAAGAATCAAAAAACGCATAGATTCTTGGACCATGGAAGAAGTGGGTTCACCTAAAGAGACTCGGCAGTATCACTTCTATACAAGTTTTCAAGGGGGGCGGGGGGAAGAGGAGGTGATGGTGGTAACCATTTTTCGATTAGGAGACTCAAATCAATTTTCTTTACGGACTGAAAAATCTTGCTATATTTGGGGTAATAACCTCTTAGCCACATTTTAGAAATCCCAAATTTGGAGGGAAAGGGGCCGAAACTCGAGGAATATTTTTTATTGTGTGGGTGGGGGAGAGATTCATTCCATTTTCTTCATTCAAAACAAGAGTCTGTACTGTAAATCTATATTTCTATTCAATAAATGTATTGGGTCTGGGCGAGGGATACACGAACCAAAATCTATAACCAGGTTTACGAGCTACACACAAAATTAAAAAATCAACCGTACTGAACTCAACCCTTACCATTTTAAATCGAAAAGTATAAAATTAAAAAAAGTGAACACCGTAAAATTTAAAAATCGAGATTAGTTCTGCCAATTTAATTTATCAAAAAATTAAAACCGATCAAACAATTTTAAATTATAATATAATTTATATACTTTTCTAATAAATATTTATTTTATATAACTATATATTTATTATATGTCTTTATTGTGACGAATTTGCAAAACTTTTATCCTAATAAGTGAGTTAGGTGATTTTTGTTTTCCTGTGATAGATTTAAAGAACTTCTATCCTAATTAGTAGTCACTAAGTTAGTGATTTATTAATTATTATGACAAATTGACAATATGATAAATATCAAATTATCAATTATCAACAATATTACATATATTGTCAATAACATAAGAAGTTTCATATGGTATTAATATTATATACAAAAATTGAGATAACATGTTGTGATACTGAAATGAATTAATACTGAAGTGAGAGTTTAAAAATGAATTAAGGATGGTATTCTAGTACTTTAAATTTATTTAAATTGGATGAATTCATAACTATATACCTTATGCTTAAGTTTTATAATCGACTAAATCGATTAAACTGACCGATTTAACAGATAACCGAATAATTCGATAACTGATCATGGAGTAAAAAATTTGACGATTTTGATTTTTTATATTTTATAACTTACTTAAATGATTTAGTTATTTTTTTTTTCCGTCCGAACCTGCACTCCTAACCAACTTTATAGCTAATTTTCCTGTTTTGACCATGAAGTGCCTAGTAATAATATTACACCTTGACAACTTCTAATTTCTAAATGATTTATGTTGTTATTTAAAAAAATATATTTATATATTGAGACATTGATTAATAGATTAAAAAAACAATATGTACCTTTTCATTTAGTACTTAGAGGGTAATATTAGTCTTTATAATCATTTTTATTTCATAGTGAACTTATAAAAATTTTGTGTGTAATTTATTGTGTAGTCAGGCTTATTTATAATGTATTTGAGTAAGTTAAATGAGATAATTAATTAGGTTTATTAATGAGAAATGCTAATTGTCATAATTATAATATATTATTAGTAAATCTAAAAGTGAAAATTATAATCTAATGTATGTAACAATTATAATTTATTGTTATATATTTGTATTGATTTCTATTGATTAGTATTATTTTGTATAACTGGTAATTTACATTTGACATAAAATTAATGGTCAAATAAATTATTTTTTGTTTCTTTTTTATCAAATTTTATTTTATATTTGATTATGGTTATCACGGCCAATTAATGGTCAAAAAATTTATTTTTTTTTCTTTTTTATCAAAATTTATTTTTCATTTGATTATGGTTATCATGATCGTTTTTTTTTTTAAATGTCTTAATCTATTATAATAATTTATCTTAATCTAGGGGGCAGAGATGAAACCAGAGGGGCATATGGCCCTGGTATTTTACCCCCCGAACCAAATAGATTTCTATAGCCTCGCAAGGAAATAACTTCAAGCTCTCTGCAAGTTGAACAAAATCCCAGCACCCATATATATATATATATATATAAGCTCAATAATCACTCTCTCAGATCTCTCTTTCAATCTCTTTCTTCTCTTAGACTACGTACACCTTTATTAATAATAGAGCCACCAAAATCCTTATATATTTGATATATAGTTGTTTAAAGATTCTTCAAGAAGGCAAATCAACTAAACCCACCTGGTAAATCTTCTTGTGTTTTATCTTTTTTATAGGTTTCTAGTTGTTATTGCTTGAATTGGATCAGTTTTACGGTGTTCTATTCATTGACCATGCTATTTCGATCGGCGCCATTCAATATAATTGGATTGCCATGAATAATGAATTAGAGATTATATATTATTTTCATTGAATATTTGAATTGATATTGTATATTTATGAATTATGATATATTGTTTGTGAAATAATTAAAATTATTGAATTAGGTTAGTTGATGAAATGTTTGACTTGATGAATGATGAAATTATTATGAAATATTTAAATTGATGAAATTATTGTGAAATACTATAATTGGGCAAAATGAATTTGAATATAAATTTGATAAATAGTATATTTATGGTATACAGTATACTGATGATATATTGATCATATAATAATGGTATATTTATTGATTAGCAATTGATGTTTTTATTTATCCTAGATTATGGATAAATACTTGATTAAGCGACCAAGAACTATTGATTCTTCTAATAATCAATTACAAAGTTCTGAATCAAGTGACAGTATAAAAAATTCACGTGTGGAGTTTAATCCGAATGATATTGTTAGTGATCCGGGGTTACGTAAATCAATTGGAGTTCAATTCGAATGATATTGTTAGTGATCCGGGGTTACGTATATCGATTGATCAAGTTGACTTTGATTTTACCAGTTGCGACTGCTACTATTGAAAGGGTATTTTCTGCGATGAAAATTGTCAAGATTAACTTGCATAATAAAATAGGAGACGAGTGGATAAATGACAATTTGATAGTTTATATTGATAATGATATTTTTTCAATAATTGAAAACAAATAAATTTTGAGATGTTTTCAAATTATGCAAACTCGCAGGATAGAGTTGTCTCCTCTCAGTCGTACAACCGAAAGAAATACTTCAAACGATAATAAATAAATTTTTTTCACTGATCTATTTTGATCCCCCTCTAAAAATATTCTGATTCCGCCACTGCCTAGGGGTAGAGGTATGCGTGAAAGAAATGATAACTGATTGTATTCATACAAGTGAGTTAAGTGATCATCGATTATGAAATTGATTGAAAATGACCTAGTTTTGAATAATTTATTAATGATAATTTTGTTATTTTATAAAATTATGTCATTCTTATAACAACTAACTTGGTATCTATAGTAATAAAATTATGTCACTTCGGACTCTTATTACACTCGACTCTAGTTGTGGTAAAACAACGCAAAACATTTCTTTATGACAAAAAAATTTGAGACCTCATTTGGTCCTAAAATTACTTAATATATGCAAAGTGTTTAAAGTCCATCAATTTTATGAGGCTTACAATTCATGCACGCACACCAAGATTAAGAACACTTGCGATCCAAACAATTTTGCTCTTTATTTGATCAGTTGAAACACCTCAAGCCTTTT
The DNA here is from genome assembly GCA_947179155.2 of Hedera helix. Classification (NCBI taxonomy): domain Eukaryota; kingdom Viridiplantae; phylum Streptophyta; class Magnoliopsida; order Apiales; family Araliaceae; genus Hedera; species Hedera helix. Next base: position 37,820,530 of record OX359275.1, read on the forward strand.
AAACTTTTCATCAAGAGAAGAAGGGGAGTCACGACTTCAACACCATTATACCATTAAGGCACGCCTGGATCATCGCACATAACTAATGGTGGTGACAAATTAAATAAAAATAAAATAAAATTGAATTGAAGTACATTGTTTTTATTCAAGGTGGTCATGTGGCCTGAGAGACATGAACATTGCAGCATACTGGCGGAGTTTCCGATCGCTACTGCCATTTTCAGTTTCACGATTAACCGGAGTCCTAGTCCTTGTCATGTAACGCCGCCAAGCCAACTGTATATTCACAGCTGCCCAGGTTCTCCAATTAGATGAATAATATCTAGCTGTTCTCTTAAGCCTTTCATTAGCAAATTTGTAACGGAAGTTAACGGTGATGTATCGAAGATTGTTTGCATCGAGCCCAAATGCTTCTATTGATTCAAGGCAAGTAAATGTTGCTGAGGAGGCCGGAAGTCTGTTCGTAAATGGGCGCCTAAGGCACCATGAGAGCAGTTCATCCCCCAAAAAGCCTCCTGGTTCTAATATGCTTGTGGCTACCATGCCTTTACTGAGGTTTTGGCTGCTCTTTACGCGTCCACGGACAATGAACACGATTCGTGGTACAGGGTCACCTTCTCTAATGATCTGTTCCACGAAACAATTGAAAATGTTAAGAAGTTTTATTTGTTCTAATTTTGCACTGGAATTGTTTTTGTACCTTTTCTTCTTTGGAGAACACAAGGGGCTTAACACGGTCACATATGTTGTCAAGAATAAGATCATCCAAACTTTGGAACAGAGGTACCTAATATGTAGATGTTGGAATTAGAATAATTATGACCAGGATTTCTTCACAGTGGTCGATAATCTACTACATTTGAATGAAATAAGCCATTTGGTTGATCAAATTTGTTACCTTCTTAATGAGGTCTAGACAAAGAAATCGTTTGATGTCGCGTCTAAGCCCTTCTGGCAAGTCCTTGACCACCTCCATCTCATCATCACCTCCCATGGCTGCCCATCTTTGGTGTTCAAAATGACGAACTCTCTGTCTCAATTGAGAGGGCAACTGTCTCCTCTTCATCCACCATTCCATGTCTCGGATTCTCATTTGAATTTTTCTCTTCTTCGCCATAACCGCATGCAAGAACACCTTAAAATTCAAATCCAAAATTGTTAAGAGTGCCTTTCAAATCCAAGATCCTAACATAAAATTGTTCATTGAGTATTAAATAAAGAAGAATAATATAATTTAACCTGAATATTTCCGATCAACAGAGTGAAGAGCATTAAACCACTGAGTACAATTAGTATACTGAAAACCACTTCTAACCAGTTACTTGTGGGTTCCAGGTCATTGCCAAAAGTACTGTAACCAAACATAACACATCAAGTATGTTTCTAAGGGATTTAAATAGTCAAAGAATGGTTTAAGTCAAAAACCATTGTTAATTTCATGCAAGTAGTCAGCCTAACACTGTGTTACTGAGTTTGAAGATATATATTTAAAATTTAGTAGTCACTCTGTTTTAAATTATATGATCATTATTAATTTTTGAAAATGTTTTCAAACTCAAAATTGATAAGACTCATTAAAAATTATAAAATAATAAAACTTATAATTAGTCATACTTTTTAGGTAGTTTATAATATTTATCATTGTATTAATTAAAATTTAAAAAAATTATGTCAATTTAGAGTTTAAAAATCTCTTTAAGTTAATTTTAAAAAGTTAAAAATGATCAAATAATATGAAACGGAGGAAGTATATGTTTCTACCCTATCCCAAGAATTTGGAGTGCTGATTTTGTTGTTATTTACCTGAGGGACATTAGACCCCAAAAAATTGGATAAAGAATCTTGACAGTAATGGAGTTGCTAGAAATTACAGGGAGAGCCCATGTGTAGATGCCATAGTTAAATGGTCCATTAACATCTAAACATAATGGCTTCCCGACCACCGTCGTTGAGTTCCCACCACACGGATTTCCTATCGTGCCTGCAGGCAACAAAAACTGGTAACAGACCTCCTCTGAGCAAGACAGTGAGAGGTTACATGAAGCTTTGCTTTCACACTGTTGTCTGAGGCATGAAGCTACTCGCTGTATTGCTAGAACATACCAACATCCTCCAGCAAACTGTCAGGGAAAGACAAAATTGAACACCCAATAAAGTATGTTATTGAAGAAGGGAATTGAAATTTCCACAAAGTAATTTGATATTTTCGCAAGTGGGTCTCATTTGATCTTGCAAAAATATCAAATTAGCTTGTGGAAATATTAATTTAAGAGAATTGATATTTACAATTAGGGAGAAATATCAAATTAGGGAGAAGAATTGAGAAAAACTTACATGAGATGCAATAAAGTATGCAATGAGATTTAGGCCGAAACCCCACCAAATGGTGCCAAAGAGATAACCTGTAACCTTCTGCATGCTTCTCAATAAGCAAATGCAGTGGTAGACCTTAGGGAGGAACTGGAATAAGAACATAAACAGAAGAATTGTCATGATCAACTTTATCTGCTCTTCTCTGATCAGTTTTGGAACTACCAACCAAAATACAGCCTGAGAAAAGAGACAGAAGAATAGATGAGTGGAACTAAAGAATCAACAGTATAATGTAAACCAAAAATTTAATCTTATAATCCCTATATTTCAAAATTAGAGATCATTTATAAAATGACTATTTTATTTAAGTATAATATGTTGTAAATTGTAGCTCTAATATTATCTTAGAATTTAGGAGTGGTTTGTGTGATGCTATAAACTATAGTAAAAAAGTAATGACGAATTACGAATATTATATCATTTTTTATAGTCTTAAAATAAAATTGTGTCTCTAATTTAAAAAATAAGTGAATATTTTGCAACTTCTAGAAAAAGTGAAAGACAGTTTAATGTGGGCTATTAAATTATCAGGTAAGAATGTGCATTATATACTATAAAAACTTCATGCAATTAAATGAATTTGCATTTTCACAATTTTTATTATACTCTCTCCGAGGACACCAAATTTATTGTCCCATTCACGCCGTCATCTACTATCCTACTTTAGGCATTTTTGGCCGCATAATCTTTATTTATTTATAAAGTAAACTGTAAATAGGTGAAAAAATAACATGTGGCAACAATACAAGGAATGAAACGGTAGATGAGACGAAAAAATAAATTTGAGATTAAAGCTGATAACTCAGTGATAAAATCCTCTTTTTTACTGCATGTGCAAAGTCACCTATCAGTAGAGAGTCAAATTCATCAAACACGCTTCAGAAAATTAAAAGATATGTTACCCTTGGGTTCTCTCCTAGTTTTCCTCCGGGTCCCTTTCCTAGATCCACCTTCGAGACCATTAAGATTGAAATGAATTCACTCTCATAAAGGAGAACAATAAAACTATTTTAAGAACTCGTTCGTTTCGGGAATGAAGTTAAATGGGTGGTAGTTATCACAAAATACATTCTTCTTTCCAAGAAGAAGACAATTAAAGGGGAAATAAGATTGGTATCCTTTGAAAGGACTTGCCAGACAAGATTCTCCAACCGAGCCCTAAAGATGTAGTTATGTCCATCCATGCCTAAATGTCATATACTTCTAAAACGTGCCTCAAGTACTTATGTTGTGTTTGAATTGAAAGAATAGAATAAAAAAAGGAATAAAATAATTTTAAGGTATTTTAAATATATGTTTAATTATTAGTGGAAGTGAGTGGTCTAATATAATGATAAAATTATTATACATATTCATTCAATTTGAATGAATTTTATTTTACTATCTCTCACATGGAATAAAAATTAAAGGGATATAATGATTTATTCTATTTACTAAAATGATTTATTTTTTAAAATAATTATCTAATATATTATTTTTAATTATATATATATTTTATTTTATTTCTTTAATTCGAACGTAATATTAATGCCGGGGCTAACCCAGAAGGTATATTGTCAACTTAGCTACCAATAGTCTCTGCATGTGAGGACTTATGAGCTGTGCACACGGGTCTCGACCAGATCACTTTAAGTGCATGCTTTCTTATGCAACCGAACAACGGCTAGCAAATACGCTACCAATTTTGCAAACCATAACAAAAAGTGTACGTATTCATGATGATAGGTAGCAACAGAATTTAACGTCAACATTTTATTGCACATTTTCGATCTTATCGTCCCTTTTTTTTAATCATATCGGACATACCATAGCTGGTAAGGGATTAATATGGATATATTTTAGGTGGTGTTTGATAAATTTAAATAATTAGTATATTTTAATAAATTAAATTATTTGAGTGAAATAATATGTGAATTTTAAAAAGTTGTTTAAAAAAAATATAAAACATATAAATAACACTATTTTATCATTTTAACCCTCTGAACTGTTTAAAAATTTTATTTGATAATTTTAAAAATGCAGTTTAATAAAAAAACGAGTGAATAATATTATTGAATGTATTTATATAAAAATATTTATATACTCTAGTGAAAAAATATTAAACAAATCACCTAAAAAATTAGCAACAATGTATAATATGATGACTATTATATTAGATAAAAAAAATGTGTCAAGTTTAATAGAATAATAATATAACGTAATAGTTCAAGAGAATAATTATATTTCCTCTTTTTTAAAATTTAAAATTATTATTGACTTCATAAAGTCAATTCAAAATATTTTTAAACTCATAACTGACATCTAACATGAATTTATTTGATTTTAGTTTATACAATGACTAATATTGAAAAATATAGAAAAATTAATACTTGTAGTAAGATTTATTATTTCATAATTTTTAATTATCTCTATTTTAAATTTAAAATATCTCAAATATGATTTTTTAAAAATTAATAATGATCTTAAAACTTGAAATGGAGGGAGTGCAATATTTATTGAGACTATTTTTGTCTATAAATTTAAATTTTTTGTTAAGAGACACTTCTTACTAGCTTGAGCTTAATTTTCTTTCTTATCAATTTAGAGACATTAAGAGGGATAATTTTTTTTACTAACCAAGTTGAGAGTCTTACTGAATTAGATAGTGGACTCTTAAGAGCCTTTTAAATGTAAACAAATACAATCTTAGTTTGTTTTCTTTAGAAATATGCATAACATACGGAATGCAATATAAAGAGCTCATTATGCTCGAATTAAGGTAAAATTACTCGTTCTCAAAATATTGTTACCCCGAAGGGTACTTTTGACATTTCAATAACAAGAAGTACCAATATAAGTGAGATAAATTTACATACATAATACTCAACTATAAAATTAATTATTATATTTATCTTAATCATTAAAAATTAGAATATAATACAGATTTTAATGTAAAATTTCACTTTTAAATAATCAAGATTAATTTTTGTGATCAGTGTTTGTTTGTTTAGTTATATTTAGGAGACGTTTGATAAAAACTGAATGAAATAGTTCTGAATGCTTAAGTAATCTGAATTAGCTGAATGAAGTAGATTTATGAATACTGAATGAAAAAAGTTATTTAATAAGTGACATGTTTGAAATATCAGAATAACAGTTTTTTATTATTTTACCTTTTTGGAAAAATTCATAATTATTGTAAATTTATTTAATATTACTTAATATAATAATTAATATTTTTTTATTATTTTTATTTATTTCATTCAGCTAAACTTAATCATTCAGTTAAAAAGATTGAACTTAATTATTTAGTCTAAAAATTTGACCAATTCAATTATTCAAACTATTTTTAATTGAAACAAACATACGACATGATTAATCAATTCAACCATTTAGTGTTAAACAAACGGGCCTTATTCATATAGGTGCTGAGAACTGAAGTCCTAACCTGAGGAACTGGGAGTATGACGAACGCATCAAACCAGAAGCCCTTGAGAGACCGCACGTAATGCGAGGAGATCGCACGTGCGTCCCACACGAGTTTTCCACACCCGATCACCAAAGATTCCCTCGACACGTACGCCAACCGAAACTGAAGCCACATATGGAACAGGTGCACTGCGTCGACGCATGTGCGAAGAACCGTCGCGATTGCCACCAAGCCCCCGTCCATGTACAAGCACGGCGAGCCACCACGGCCGATTGACAGCGCATAGAAGAACAGAGGATCAACGGCCAAGGCCATGCCACGTGCCAGTAAGAACACCCGGTTCCACCTCTGCACGCGCTTGCTCCGCGGGTCAAGGACACGGCCGAAAGGCCCCGAGTCCCACCGGTAGACGCCGGAACGGTTTTCAGGTGTGGTGATAGCTTGATGGCCGGACCTGGCTTGAATGGAGACTAGTGAAGAACCGGCAGAGGCCTCCCACTCCGGCTGGTGAGTTTGGTCGCAGCTGGTGGAGTGAAAAACCGGGATGCCGATCTGAGTACAGGCGTAACACTCGACGAAGTTGGAAATTGGATTAGAATCGTCATCTACGTTGTCGATGTTGCCGGATTGAGTAGTCCGGCACTGGAATAATCTAATCCACCTGGAGAATAAAAACTGGTGTCATTGTGATTGATGAATGAATATATAGTATATAAATTGAGCAAAAGAATCATACAATTAAATAAAATGAGAGGGCTATATAAATATATATATATATATATATATATATATATATACAATTATAAAGTTATAATAATGGTTCTGACACGAAGAAATTAAGAAAAATGGAGGTGAGTGAGGTTGACCTTAAGTGGAGTAAAGGGTGGAGTTCTGGAATGGAGATGGGCATGATTGGAAGAGAGTAACCATGGGATAGAATTCTAATTCTTATTCTCAACGCCAAGGGTATATTATAACTTTGAGGCGGAAGAATAAGGAGGAGCAAGGAGGAGGGAAGGTTTTCCAGTTTGTTGAGGGGAAAATTATCATATGGTCCTGGAAAAATTATTATATAATCTAGGATCACTTATTAACTTCTACCGTTGAGAAGAGAAGGGAATATAAATTACTAATGTAACTATTAATATTATTTTTAATGATGATTATTTAAGGTGAGACTGTCCTATAAATAGATGACTTAAAAAGATATATTACAGTATTAAAATATGAATAAGTTTATATACACAACATTAAAATATAAAATTAAATATTAATGAATGTAATATTTGAATATTATGTACTTATATTTATTTTTAAAACAATAAAAAAAGTATTGATATAATTCAATTTAATTGCTTTGAATTTTATTTTTGACCCTAATTATTACATGCCAACTATAGTAATCCCTCTTGGTATTGCGTAAGTTTCAAAAAAATAATATTTCTACATTTCAAATTATATAATTATTATTAATTTTTAAAAATTAATTTAAGATATTTTTAAATTTAAAATTAAAATGATTTATTAAAAATTTTAAAATAATAAAAAATATGTAACGAGTAATAATTTTAAAATAATTTAAAATATTTATCATTATATTGATTAAAAATTTAAAAAATGTTAATTTTTAGTTTAAAAATCTCTTAAGTTAATTTTAAAAAGTTAACAATGATCAAATAATATGAAACAAAAAAATATATTATTTACAAATTTTAAATATCTTAAGAAAATAATTATATTTTTGTTTATTTTAATTTTATTAAGTAGTTAGTTAAATACTTCTTATGTTTTAAAAAAATACTCTTATTTTAATTATTAAAATTAATTTTAAAATTTACAAATTCACAAGCTTTAAAAATAACAAATTGTATATGGTACTTTTTATTTAATTTGTGAATTGACTTATTTAATAATTAAAATTAAATGTATTCCTATTAGTTTTAAAAATAAAAGTAAAACCTTTTTTATAAAAGAAATGTAGTAGTTAAATATAAGAATAATATGATAATATAATTGTAATGATGGACTTAAAAAAATTGTTATTTTATATCAGTAAAAGATAAATTAAAACTCTTATTTTGATGAAAAAAATAATAATATTTTTTTTTTTTTTTGAATGAGAAGAGGATATATTTATCGTTTTGGCGTGGTTATAATAATAATAATTGACGGAACTAGGAAGGATCCGTCAGTGTCAGATGGCAGCAGTACGGAGCGAATGACCAAGTTGCCTACTAGTTATTTCCGTACAGTATCACCTATGCAACGTTCCAAACTGTATCAAATAATTTAGAGGATTAATATTTTTATAAAAAAATTAATATTTTAATAAAATTTTATTTATATAAATAATAAATAAATTTTATTTTTATGTGAATAAAATTTTATAAAAATATTAATTCTCATAATTTAAAACACAAATGTTGTCTCCGTCGTAAAGAATATATTTGGTCGATGTAAGAAATTTATTTTAAAAATTATTTAGATAAAATTTAATTTAGTTTTAATTGACGGTCGAACTAATACGATGATATTTTTATTGTTTAAAATAGTAATAATAATAATGTAAAATCACTAATTTAGTCAAAAATTAAAATTTTAGTTTACGAGCTGCTGTAGATAGATGAGAGTAACATAAAACTTAAAACTTCACTACCATGTACAATCACGGAAAGATTTATTTAGTCAAAAATAAAATTTAATTCAAACTTGTACATATATATGCTTGTAGAAATTTATTAAAGTCACACGTGAGTTTACGATGATATGTTAACGTGGAATATAGAAAATGAGAGTCCGATTTAGTACCTTCATGATTTCCTTTTTTCTTACATAAATTTAATGGGGATTAATATATATTTAGACATAATTTAAGGTTTGTCAATGTTATTATAATTTAAGACTAGAATTTATTTTTAAAATTTTATATTAAATTCAATAAAGATAGAAGCAAAGTTCATTTTTCGTACAATATTTCGTATATGCATCTCGTACCAAAAAAGTTGTATTTGTGCTTTTATTTGGAATAATTTTTAAATCCTTGTTTTATCCTATTAAATTTATTTGAGGTTTAATAACAAGTTAACTAGACTCTCATGGACACACTGATTAGTGATTACATTAGTAAAAGAAAGCATTAACATGAAATTTTGTTCGTATCAAGAAAAAAATATTTTTTCAAATTCTATTTACGGACAATGTATGGACATAGTTCTTAATTGACATGAATAGGCCAAGTCTTTTTCCATATGTTCAAAATTTAATTTTATTTATTAACACTTGAATTTATCCACATGTTCAACTACTAGCTGGTTTGGATATAAACTTGTATAACAATAACTACCAGAAAGTAGTTTACGACTTGAGTCGTCAAGAAATAACTCTAGTGTAAAAATAATAACATATTTCAAGATATGTTAGCGATGTATTTAGTATGTTAAAATATTGTGTATATACCGTATCTTTATTGTTTTTCATGTATTTATAATAGTCACTTTCTAAATAGAACCACAAATCTTACTAAGAGTTGTGTAGTTGAGATCCTATTAGAAAATGTAATTACTATACAAATTAATATTAGATATGATAACTAGTTAGTGTATTAAGTGGCAAGGCAGTGAACCCAAATTTATCAGACTTAGGAGTCTTCATTTAGCGTACTAGACCTGATGGACTATGGGGATAAGACCCAATATAGGCAGCTCATTTGCGTTAGTGAATATGCAACTTAGCATTGCCCCCACTCCTTCAACATATGACATGAGGTGGAGGAGTGGAGTAAAGGGAAAGCTTCGAGAGCCCAGAAGACTTTTAATACCGAAGGCAAAGCTCAGATGAAGGGAAAAAAGGTTTCAGGAGCCCAGAAGGCTTCTAGGACAAAAGACAATGTTAACATTAATTAAAGGTTTTGATAGCCTAAAAGGCTACTATGATCGAAGGCAATGCTAACATTAAAAAAGGGTTTCGGGAGTTTAAAAGACTATTATAACCGAATACAAGAGGCTTTAAGAGTCTAAAGGATTACTATAACCAAAGAGGAGATTTCGGAAGTCCAAAAACTACAACGATCGAAGACAATAGATTTTGGGAGTCCAAAAACTACAACAACAGAAGACAGTATGTTTCGGGAGTCCGAAGACAGTAGGCTTTGAGAGTCCAAAGACTACAACGATCGAAGATAATATATTTTAAGAGTCTGAAAACTATAATAACCGAAGACCGTAGGTTTTGGGAGTCCAAAAACTACAACGTCCGAATACAGTAGGTTTCAGGAGTTTGAGCTACAACGACCGAATATTATAGGTTTCAAGAGTTCGAAAACTACAACTATCGAAGACAGTAATAGGCTTTAGGAGTCTGAAGACTACAATGACCGAAAATAGTAGACTTTGGGAGTTCGAAAGCTACAACGACCGAAGATAGTAGGTTTCAGGAGTTTGAAGGCTACAACGACCAAAGATAATAGGTTTCGAGGTATAATAATCGAAGACATAACCCAGATGAAAGGGAATTCAATTTATAATTGAATGAATCACCCTCGGTTTGGAAGTGATGCAATTATTCATTTTAAAATGAACGATCTGCTTAGATGTGGGCTCTATTGTTTCCCAAATATATTTATAATAATTACATATTCTCAATAAAATAATAATTTTTAATAGAAATTATATAGGAGAGATTCTATTAGAAAAGATAATTATCATATAAATTAATATTAGATACGATAATTTATTAGTATCTAAGTAACAAATGGTCCATGCATGTGATAGTACTTTCATATTTGTTAAAGGTTTTCTTACTGCATAATTGGTCTTTGCCTATGAATAGTTACTTCAAAAAATTTTATGAGGAATACAATTCTATACATTAATTAAAATTGATTGATTGAAAAAGCTGGTTCCATAACATTATAAAGCGAAGTTTTCAGAAAGGAGGAATGCGGATGTAGAATAACTTATAAGTCGGAATAGAATATAGTGTTTCATTTGTTCTAAATTATAAGTTTATTATTGATTTTTAAAAATTAATTTAATTTTTTTAAAAGTTAAAATTAAGATAATTTATTAAAAATTATGAAACAATAAATATTATAATGGGTAGCATTTTTATATAGTTTCCAACAATCGTCATTGTACTGAATAAAATTATAGGAATAATATCAATTTTGAGGTTAAAAATACCTTAAGTTGACTTTAAAAAGTCAATATATATAATAATCTTATATTTTAAAATAAATAAAGTAATTTTGAAAATAAAAATGCACGCAATGAGTTAGTTCACCTTATTTGTTGATTAAATTAAGGCTTAGCTGAAGATAATGTATAAGTATATATACATAATTAATCTCTGTGATATGCTTATATATCTCGAAGAAGATATCAGAAAAGACTTCATGTTGATGAAAACGGGAGCTTGAGCTTACAAAGCGGGAGGGTATATGATAGTCATTAACACTAGAGAAATGTATGTTTCTCGAAATTAATACTTCCTTAAATTGGTTTATAAATAGAGATTCACTTTGATTTCATGAAGTCGATTTATAAAAAATTAAAATTAATAACGTTATACAATTATAATGTTTAATTATTATTTACTATGTTAAAAGAACTATAATTACAAAAAAAATACTGCTAGAGTGACTAAAATAAGAGTACTAATAGTGAATATATAATGAATGATCGTTGTATAACTAATAAGTTATAATTAACCTTCTTTCTACCAGGAGTCTTGTTATGGAATGAGCAAAAATTAACGACTCAACTTAATTTATTTTGTTTTTATCGCATAGAATTTTACGTTAATCGTAATTCAATTTTATCACATATTTGTTGACAAGCTTAATTATCCGTGCAAAGCACGGATAAATTTTAAAAATCACATATTACTATATTAGGGAATTAGAAATCACAATATGTACTTGTGCAAGTTTATTGACGAAAAGTTACTAATGAAAAGTTACGGATTGTCTTTTGCTGTAATTTAATGTGTTATAAAAATATTATTTATAATGTATTAGAGTAAATTAAATGAGATTTTATACTATTTAGGTTCATAAATAAAGAAAGTTAATGGTCAAAATATTATAATATATATTGATAAGTTCAAAAATAAAAATAAAAATATTATGTATGTAGCAATATTAATGTGTTCTTGTCAACTAAAAATATATTAAATTATGTTGTATCTAATTATTTATTGGCCGGTGAATAAAATTTGATATTTCTTGGTATAAGAACAATGGATTTGTATTACTAAATCAACTATATAATTAAAAAGACAAACTTGATTTGAATTCACCAATTTTTGATTCAGTTTTTCTAATTCATATTAGCATAAGTACAATTCAAATTTGTATAAATTAAGTACTATCCTAATTTAAAAATATTCTTATCTTTAAGATGAATAGAAAAAATAAGATCTTTTACTTTCATATACAAATTAGTATAAGTACTATACAAATTTATTATAATTAAATATATACATGATTTTTACAGTTTTTTATCAATTAAATTTTAAAACATTTCTATCTCTAATAAAATTAGAAAAAAAGGAAGATCTTTTTTCTTTCTATTCCTATCATCTATAAATTCACTCACAACAATTTACTTTTATTAAATCTCGATGGATTTCACAAAAAAAACAAAACAAATAAATTTCGTGCAATAAAACATTATTGAGATATAGTCGAGAAAGAAACATCTTTAAGAACATGAGGCCAAAAACACTCGAAAACAAGAACAATATCGTTTGAAAAAATAACAAGCACATTCGAATACCGATTATTCAATAAAATTTGAAGTGGACGACTTACAAGTAATATATTTGAAGTTTATAAAATCTAATATTTATAATGTGTTTGTCATTATTATGAGTTTACTGCACTATTTTTTAAAATTAGACTGTCTAAAAATTATTTTATTTTATTTATAATTACTATTGTACTTACTTTTTATTAAGGATGCATTGATAACATAAACATAAATTATAAAAAATCACTGATTAAAAACGTTATCAAGCAATGGTTTAGAAAGAAAAATTCGAGAAACGTGAAGTCAAGATCAATTGCTCGAAGACGAAAAAATATTGCCTAATAAAAAAAAAGAGTTTGCAACAAAATCAAATAGGTATCTATGTTATCCATAAATAATTATTACATGTGTTTTTTTTAATAATTTTATTTAGTTTATATAAGATAATTTTATTGGTAAAATTTTATTAAAAAATTAAGATGTCGAAAAAAGTTCTTAACATATCACATGATTTAATTATATTAATATTAGTCATGAACTTCACTATTAAACTAATATCCTAACTAATTTAATTCATTAAAGTTTAAAATTTTACTAAATCACATATTTAATTATATTAATAACATATATGAATTTGAAGCATAATAACTGTAATATTAGTTGAAAAATTATAGTGAATTCATTTATAAGTATCTGTTATAACTAAATTAAAACTTAAGTTTCATAATTTTATTCAGATTAAAATTTTAAACAAATTTTGTCAATATAAACGCTAATGTAAAATTCCATTACAAACTTTAATATAATTAAAATAATTATTTTCTCATAATTATAATTAAATAAATATATGATCATCCATTTAAATATTTCTCTTAATAATTGATTGAAAAAACCTACGATATATAGTTCAATTATTAGTTATTTAAATAAAAGTTTAACTATTTAATAGTTATAATTATATTCTCGAAGTCATAATTATTTTTTTAAAGTATTAATATAATAAATTGTTATTCACAACATTCATGTTTCGTACGGTTTAATGAGCTTGTTCTAATAATAGTTAGGACAAAGTATTAATTGCATGTATAATAACGCTACATTAATTATTTATATAATAAGTATACATTGTATATATATTAATAGTAATATATAATAACGTGATCTTAAATTTAATTATTCTGAGTCAATTTTGTTAGTTAAGAGTCAATTCTTCGAGTTTAACTTAACTCAATTTGAATTTAAAAGTCGAAGGATTATTCTTTTCCAAACTCTTCTTCTTTCAAGAAAAAAAACTCTCTTTTTGAATAGTCATTAAGCTGCTTAATCATTCTTAAACTTCTTTTTTCCAAAAAAACTCTTTTTTGAAGAGTAAATTATATATATAAGAAGAACAAAGGCAAATACAACGACAACCGAAACCCTTACTCACATCAACCATCGCTCTTACTCCACCGTCACATGTTAGGTAACTTTTAATTTTGAATTTTCTTGCGTCTATATATTGTATATCCGCAATTTCATTTTCTTATGCATGTATCTGCATAAATGTTTGCAATTGAGCTTCTGCATGTATGAATTATGTATAGTTTCTTATAGTTCATTATCAAAATTTGGGGGATCGGAGATCACTAGCAAAGTTAGTTCAATATGTGGATTGACTATTTCGAACCTGTGAAGTTGGGGATCTTTAATTGGAAATAGTTTATGTTTACTTCACTAAATATTTGTGCAATATTTAATTTACAAACTCATTTAGATACATAAATATTTTACTGAGTACTCTCAGAAAGTTTAAGGCAATAATTTTTAATCACTATACAATTAATATTGAAATAAATAATATATATATATATATATATATATATATATATATATATATATATATATATATATATATATATATATATATATATATAGATCAATTGACTAAAGATTTCTACTAACAGAAGAAGAATTGATCAATTATTATTTCACTAATAAATTTTTACAGGTACATGTATTTATGATATGACTTTGTTATATGATATTAAATTATCTATATTTTATATTTTAGATATTAGATTGAAATTATTACTTGATTAAATAATGCAAAAGGTGATTCATAATTCAATTTTCTGAGTTAATTTCGTTAGTCACGAATTAATAATAATAAAATATGCTAAACAAAATTATTATATATTTATAAAAAAATGGTTATACAAATTAATTTGTGACTCATACGGACTATCAAACTTATAACAATAAAATAAAAATAAATTTTTAGACTGATAAATTGACAAAAATAAACTTTTAAATAATGGAGTCAATTTAGAACCAATTAAAGTAATTTGATATTTGCCTAATTATGTATAGTTGCATTGTTTTGTACTGATTGATATGTATATCCTTGATCCTTTCTATCGAACACAGACACACGCATGTGAACAAATCGTACAAATTTGTCAGCAGCTGCATTTAGTGTATGATTCCAGAATGTGGAAGCTTCGCCCGGGAAAAGTTATATAAGATGGCAAAATCAGAAGATTAACTACTCTTGCACACATGCATATATATATATATATATATATATATGTGTGTGTGTGTGTGTGTGTGTGTATGTATGTATGTATGTATATATATATATATGTATGTATGTATGTATGTATGATCGAGGCAGAAGGTGATCAGCTTAGTCGTAGTTATAAATTATGAACAAGCTTCCAAATTAGTACTGCTACAATTAATATGCTCTTTTCATCTTTTTCCGTGCATGCTTACACACATTTATACAGACACACACGCATACACTCAATTCGTCCAGAATTAAATATAATTTTATATTCTTTAATACATCTATTAATATAGTAGTTATGAATCTAATATCTAATGGCGTGGTCAGTGGCCAGTGGTCAGTGGTGGATATGATAATTGAAATGATAATAAAAAATTTAATAACAAATTATGAATTTTTTGGAATTTATAATTTTAAAATAAAAAATGTATTTTTAAGTTTAAAATTAATAAAAGAATTTAAATGTGCAACGGAAGAAATATATAGATAAGCATGATTCAGTTTTATTTGATATATATGTATTTTTTTCATCGTCAAACTTGTATAATAATATGAATTTTTTATACTAAAAATAATAATTTATATTGTAAATATATAACTTTTGATGCACATAAAATAAACTGCATATATATTCTGTAATTGACATGTAGTCTCCTTGTCCCAAAATGTCACCCGATATATATATATATATATATATATATATATATATATTTGGCGCTCTATATATGATATTATTATTTCTTTGAAGACTAATGATATCAAAAAGGTAATTAATTAAAATTATTGTATTCATGTCTAAAAATTATTGTACTTTATCCAGAGAAGTATTTTAGGCAGGATACAATTATTTTAAGATAAAAATATAACTATTATGAATCACTTTTTGAGTTAATTTGATCAAAATAAAATAAAACAAGATTTTG
Source organism: Hedera helix (assembly GCA_947179155.2). NCBI lineage: Eukaryota > Viridiplantae > Streptophyta > Magnoliopsida > Apiales > Araliaceae > Hedera > Hedera helix. Next base: position 37,836,535 of record OX359275.1, read on the forward strand.
TATGCCGTTCACATGCTCTTGTTAAAGAAATTTCACAAACCAAACAATCCGACAATATATTATTTCAAAATATAATGTTTTCTATAAAAGATAATAAATGTAAAAAAAAAAAATCTATAATAGTAATTGTTTATGGGTATCCGTAATATTTTCCTAGTCAGATAATTTATTTTGTGACACGATGGGACATGCATGTTATATGATCTACACGTAGCTTGACCTAGTATTGTTTGAAATTTATAAGAAAGTAAAAAATAAAAAATGGTCAAATTTTATTAAGATTTTCTTAATAATCAAGTACTTACGATGCACTATATTTTAATTAAAAGTGTAAATAAATCGAATCGAATATTAAGTTGTTAAGATTTGATTTATAAAAGTTGTCGAGTATTAAATAAGGTTTAACTGTGATTCATTTAACTATCGAGTTGGGCATGATCTCGAATCAAATCTAAGTAATTTAAACTTTTCGAACAAATATGATCCTAATATCAATAGAAAATTATAATTTGAAGAGATTTAAAAAATTTATTCAATTTTAAACTTTACTCATATTTCAATCATTTATATTTCGTGTCGAGCTCAAATTGAACTTTTAATCGAGCGAGTACGAATCGAGCTTGAACCATTTGATTCATTTTACTGTCTTAATTTTAACATTATTCTTGATATTAAATAAGAGATGTATGTTAATCATGAGATATATTTATTTTTTTTAGATTTATTTGTTCTTTTGTAATTTTTATCCGTAATTTTCTAATTTCAAACATGAAGTATTGAACTCCCCAATAATTAAGTTATTTTCTAACCAAAATTAGGAGTATATGTAAAGAAGAGTGTTTGAGAGAAAATATTCTGTCCTTGCAAATTCATGAACACGTTGGGGTAGCAATATATATAGAGATTGTCCTGTCAATTTGTCTATAATTAAGCTATACAGAGTGCTTATGATTAAGCTTAGACAAATTGTCAAAGGTAAAGCCTAAGATTAAGCTATACAGTATGTCCAACAGTCCAAATTAACAATTCAAATCCCAAGAATCAATCCTAAATATTCTGCCGAATCAAGGAAAAGACACACGAAGGGTAATAGTATATGACGAGACAAAATGGCAGTACATGTTTGTAATAACCCATACTTTTTTTAAAATAATTAAATATTTATTTATTTTTTTAAAAGCACAATTGAATTAAAAAAGTAAGTTATTAATTTATTTCTTCCTTGATTCTTCTGAAAAATTAAATTGTTTTTTTAGATAATTAATTAATTGAAATTAGGGAATCCATATTAGGGGTTTGGTAACTAATATTTTATTTTCTTGTTATATTTAAATAGTGTTAGATATAACTCTAATGATATTCTTACCTAATTAACTGAATTCTCGAGTAAATACATTATGTATTCTTCAACTCCTTAGAAAAATTATAATTAATTGATTAGACAAGTACACACACAACAACCAAACACTACATTCATCTACACCATTAAAAAGTGGGTCATGCCAAAGTCATGTCCCACTTTTTAATAATGTAGATTGATGTAGTGTTTCATGCACTTTTTAATGATGTAAATTGATGTAGTATGTCATGTCCCACTTTTTAATAGTGTAGATGGATATAGTGTTTGGTTGTTGTCTGTTTATATTTATTTTAATTAATTTGATGTCAGAATTGAGTGAATGCAAAGTCATTTCTTCAAATTTTTGTTCTCTTTAATTGTAGAGAGAAATAAAAGTTATTTGATACCATTTTTCTACCTTAAATTCATGAAAATCACAACATATCTTGATTTTTTTCACTCTAACATTTTTGTTAAGATATTAAGAGATTCTAAGGACTCTAGAAACTCAAAAACCATATTCTTTACTGATGCGTATCGAAGAAAGACGAACAAAAAAGGACAAATATTATTCAGTATTTTAAGTTTAGTCATGCGAGTTTTAAATTCGAGATTATTTTTAGACAAAATATAGACATGAAATTAGATATCATGATAATCAAAAAGAAAATATGAATTTATATTTAGGAATATAATTCGATTGAATGTAAAAGTTAAAATTTTAAAATTTCTTTTTATATATTTACAGTCTATTTCATGGGCTATATCTCTTAACCCAAAAGTTGGATCGTTTTAATTTCTGGATATGTTATACTTATATAAGTTGAGAATATTTGCATCAATTTTGAATAGTTAAAGTTAATTATTTTATTTGTTATGAATTTTAAAAAGTGACTGGTCTAGGATTTTTATAGCAGATTTTCAGCAGTAAGTTCTAATATTTAAAAATAGATAACTTAATGATTTTAAATCTGATTTGGGTTATTCTTAACGCTATATTGGAGTATTGGAGTACTTTAAGTCTAGTTTATGTTAAAACTAATTAATTTGATAAAAAAATTTAAAATAAGAATGATAGAACCAAAATAATAGATTGAGGTCTTAAGAAAATTATGTCATGTTGGGGTTTAAAAGAATTCTTAACTTTTGTTATTAAGTTTTATACTTTGCGGGATTAATAAATGATCTAAGACGAATAATTAAAAGTACCTTAAATAGATTAAAAAGTGTTTTGATATTGCTAGTTTGAATTGTATATTCTTAATTTGGGGTAAATATGTTTAGGTGGTGAATAAGGTTTTATATTTGATATCATTAACATTTGCGGTTAAAATTTTGTAGAGTGTACTATAAGTGAATTTGATTATCAGGTACAGATTCTGTACTTCACACCTTTGATTATTGTTGCATTCTATATATTTCATGATGTCTCGTCATTTGTTATTTTTTCCTTATATTTCTATTTGCACTCTTGATTAGAAGTTTGATTTTTGATAGCTAGACTTTATTATGTAATTTAAACTTTTCTTCTATTGTAATTTGACCAAATTCTATAGTTCTTTAGCAATACTCTCATTATATTAATTTGTTTATTTTGATAATCATTCAGAAATTTGTACTTACTTAATTGTTTCGTGTCTAGTCAAATCTTTATTTTACTTTATGTTGGTCTAGATTTCGAACTTCATGTTTTGTACTCTTTTGAATTTGTTCTTCGTGCATAAAACTTTGTTAATCTTTATCGAGCGGTACACGTTATTACCTTTTTTTTTGAAGATATTGTGTTTATGATTTGATTCAACATGTACATTTAAAACATTTTTGCTGGTATTGTGTCTCATATGTTGTGACACTATATCTTTAATAGAATAAACGATAGAGAATACCTGAGTTATAACCACTTGTGGGGGTGCCGCATGCATGTCATCTTGGTACCGAGGCATGATACCTTCTGTAGCTGTGTAACCGATCTACAACATATCCTTTTGTGTGTTGTGAGTGTGAGATTTGACCATTTAATATGTTTGTTCAGGATGCGTATGAGTCGACCCTATATTTCTATTTTGTTATGTTTTGTTTTGTTCTGTTCAGTACTTTGGTGATATTGTGTTGAACATAACTTTTGATTTTGCGTGCATTTGAATTTGCAGTTTGATGTGTGATTTACTTGTGTGACAATATTTTGACTTTTCTGTGTGGTAAAATATACTTGTTTTGTTCTAAGTTCGGTATGAAATCATAACTTAATCACTTTAATTCAGTTTTCTATTTGTTTTGTTAATTTTATTATATTCTATTCAAACTTCAGATATTTTGGTTATCGTTGGTATTTATATTTGAGGTTATCTTCTGTATTTTGTTCAGTTAGTTTTGTATTTCAGTTATATCTCTTTTGTATATCTTTATCTGTACTGAATATTTGATTCATATTGTATTTTTTTCCCGATAAATTTATAGAGGCGATTTAGAATTTCGTGTGAAAAGTGATACTTTTGACCATGTAAGTTCATTTAAGATTTGAAGTATTGATTAATTTTCAGTTTTTGATTCTCGTGTAAATTTTGGAAAATTTTATTTATAAAATTAAAATTATTAATACTCTATTTATTAAATTTGAAGTTTGATATTCTTTGAAAGTGATCTCTCTTTCTTATTCGAGAAAGGGGTGTAAGAATATGTTGCTATCATTCTGGACTTTCGGGGTGCGGTGTACATCAAGTGGAAGTAAATGAAAGGTAATATGCAGGCTAGGGTAGCTCTTTAGTTGAGGAAAGCGTACAAATACAAATAATCTCACTTTGTTCAACTACATTTGACCATGTGTGTTACCATTTTCTGCTCATCTACTAGGGCCTAGGCACACGTACATCATATATTTCTCAAATTTTAAATTCTCAATACATATATGTATTATCCAAGTATATATATAAAATAAACGTCTCAAGAAAAATGTATAGGCCGGAAAGTGGACGTAATAATACCATTATTAATTTTTTGTTAAGTTATTGAATGTATTAAGCTAGCTTGAGCTTTGAGTGAAACTTCTGGTTCCAAAAACCCTTCGGCAAGTTCTCTCTTTGCACAATTTTGGCCGAAGATATAATAGTTAGGATTTCTTAGTTATTATATAAATTTTGTCTAGTATGTGAATTATTATAGACCGTATAAAATATCTAATGAATACATAAGGCAAAGTAAGACTAGTCAAATTAATAAATTTATATATATATATCGTGTCTCTTCTATTTTTGTTCTTCTTTAATTTTTTATGATTATGGGCTATATTTTAATCTTAAATCTAATAGTTTGAAATTAGTATTATATTATATTGAACGTGACTTTCCGAAGATCTTGGGCAGCTTCAACTATAAATTATTGATACTCAATTTTGCTGAATGATTAATTGTTATCCCAAGGATTAACTCAACTTGTGAAAAATTATAAGAAAACAACCATGAGTGGCTTAGATCTAAATTGTTTATAGACAGTACAGTTCAAGAGCCACAAAAAAATCTTCGTCAGTTGAGCCACTTGACATGCAATCGGCATACTTCTTGTGTCTTCTTGTCTTACTAGCGGTAGAAAAAAATTTGACTATGAAAGAAAATTTTAATAATTTAAACCAGTAAGATGAATCAATTATATTAAAATTTAATTTATCATTAAATTTTATCTATAGAAAATATATAACTCAAATTAATATAAAACAACAGTAAGACATTAAATACAAAGAGAGTTTAGATAGATTTATAAAAGATTTGGAGTCAACTGCACCCTTAAATTTTTATATTAATAGTATAAAATTAATTTATTAAAATAATACCCGTAACAACAATTTATTATAGATCCATTCAGCATATTCCCCACACCATTGATTAGAGCAGTGCTTTCTTTTTCTCATTTCAGTTTTTGTTTTTTGTATATTAATGTTGTCTCCTTGACGAAAAGAGATAACATTATTCCTTATGTCTCGTAATAAATATTTTAATTTAATTTTAATTGTTAAATTAATTATTTTTAAAATAAATAATTAAAAATATTTATATAAAATTTTTAGATTATGAAACTTGATATTAATAGTATATTTTTTATAATTTATTTTAATTATAATATCTCAACGTATATTTTAAATATTTTAAAAAACTTATTAATTTTAAAAATAATTATTTTGTCTATAAAAATTAAATTAAAATATTTATTATGAGACGATGAGAGTATTACTTTCATAAGATTGTTGAATACTTTACGGTGATCTATCTATTTTGGGATATTTTCTCGGAAACCTACTTTGAAAATGACTTGAATGGAAGTATTATGAATAACAAAAAAAAAGAAAAAAGAAAAAAGAAAAAGCAGTTTTAACTCTTATAGTAAAGCGTAATTGGTTAAAAATGAGTTCATTTAACGTCTTTCTTGCTTATCTTTCTTATGGATACCAATAATGTTAATGATAAAAATCACGTGTTTTCACATTATATATATATATATATATATATATATATATATATATATATATATGGGTGAGAAATCATTTGTAATTTTGGAGGTCCAAAAGGTGGCAGCAAGACAAGCTTATGGAGATCTTTTATCTATTTGTTGTGATTTGATGGTCTTCTGACAAATATTCACACTTTCACGTGGGATGTTTACCATCATTACAAATAATAATTGCCCTTTCTTCAGCTCATATTCATATGGAAAATGATTTGTGTGGATAAATTTAGAATAAAATATAATTTATCAAATGTGATTTATAAATTATTTCATGTCAATCCACTTTTGGTTTAGAAATCATCAAAATACCCTTTATAGTTTCTTAAAAATTACAAACGCACATCATTTCGCTTTTTTGAATTAACACTGTCAGGTGTAGTGTTAAGATTACTAAATTACCCTTTTAAAATAAAGGCAATCCACTGTTTGATGATTGATAAATACTTGGTATTTTATGTGATACTCCAAACTCCTACAGCAAATATAAATGATAATGTAAAGAAAAGTTACATTTATAACCTAAAATATATATTCTATATAATGAAAATACCTCAACAGAATAAAAATATAAATAAAAATGCAAATAAAGGCTAAAATTTTTACGTAGAACATATAATTTATATATTGGAATCAAATATGCCACAAACGAAACTACCAGAATCAAGATAGGACAATATAATGATATAATACATTAAATAAATAAAAAATAAAACTTAGGTGTTAATCGGTATGTGTGACTTTTGAATTAAGCATGCATACTCATCTTTGTAGAAGCATGAGATGTGGAGTAAGAAAAGGTGCTATGTAGGTCAACCATAACTAATCATTTTTAAGATTAGTAAATCTATTTAGACTACTAAACATGATTAGTGATAATTAAATATGATTAATGAATGTTAATCTTAATTAATCACTAGTTAAGTAAGGGTTTATCAATGTAATTACCAAAAGATGAAGGAGTTTTAATTTAATTAAACCAAACAAGAGAGGTCAAAACCTAATAACACAAACCAGTTAAATATCTAAAAAGGGAAGTATACTCCCATTTTATTCATTCCAATTAACTTACAAAAAAAATAGCAACCAAAAGAGATAGGGAGTAGGGCAGGTTGTACACAGAGGGAAGAAGAAGAAAAATAAATTCAAACACCATTTTGAAGTAAGGAGAGAAGGGGGAAAAAAACATACAAGTGGAAAACACCAAAACCTAACTTCTAACTCAAATATTCTCTAAAATTTCTTTTTTGTAGGAATTTTATGTGATTATTATCATGAGTATGTTAAAATTTTATGATATTAAGAGTATTATATGGTAAGGTTTGAAGGTTATGCAAGAAACTTGAAACAAAGAAGAAAAATTAGGCTTAAAAGGGGCAGATTTAGGGCCTTTTAGTGCAAAACTCATAACTCCCTCTAGGAAACTAATTTGAACATAAAAAATTTATATGATATACTAATGAGAGACCTCTGCATGCTGTAAAAACTTGAAACTTTAACTCATTTTAGATTTTTAATTATGAAATTTACAAGGAGACTGGCCAGAGAACATAGCTTACTGCCCTAAGTTAAACTTCTGGAGTTAAGAACATAATTTGGTTTTAAATTTTTTAGGGTAGATACCTACTAGTACAGGGAGGTTACCTTTCAATATTGAGCTCAATCAGAATTGTTGAACGACTCTATTTGAGATAACGAATGTCAGTGATTTATTGTATATCATTCTTGTTGATTGTTCCAAATTTGGTTAATTTGGGGCGAATTCGTTGAGACTTAATAACTGAGATGAACAACTCTAAATTATGGGAGGATTGTATAAGATTGTCGTCTCGTCGACGATACATTGTTGAACTATGATGTGGTAATAATATTACATGTAACGAAGAGTACAGTTTGACTTATCACTTATAGTACAATATGAAAAGAGTTTTTTGTCCTTTATGACCTCTCAATTACATTGGTAGTAATGATAATGTTGATAATGTTGTGAATTCAAATCTTAATAACTCTTTGATTTCGAGATGTTGAGATACACAATATTATCTTTTCATCATACAGTAAGTCTTATAAACTGTTTCATTTCAGTTTTTAAAACTTTATAAACAATTGGTTGCTCACTCTTGCATATTTTATTTTTCAGACAGGATAGAAGGAGCTGACGGTTCAGCTAAAGAAAGATAAGGATACATGAGTTCTCAAGTCAGAGGAATAACTATAATTAGTATGATAACATAATTTTGGATAAATAATAATAAACTTTTGTAATAATAATAAAGACTTAGGATGTATAATATAATTTAAATTATTATATCATAAGAATTTTGTATAATATAATGTAAATTATTATATCATAAGAATTTTTTTAGCTTGTATTGTAAATTTATATTATTAATAAGATGAGATAGTGACCCTCTAATCACTTATAGCGAGTACAGAAATTCGAAGGCGTCACATTTTCCATCTTTGTCGGCATGTACCAAGTCTATATATTATATAATAGAATAGAATAGAATATTAGTATTATACTATTATACTAATTTATAATATACATCACTCGGCAAGTAGTAAGTATATATATTAGTATATAATATAATAGCATATTAGTATTACGCTATTATATTTACTTACATCGTACAACACCTAGTAATATATTAGTGCATAATATGATATAATAATAGGGTAATAATTTGTTTGTTCGTTAAACGTTATTATTATATACAAAAGTTAAACAATAGTAATTTACTCCCTCCTTTCCAAAAAAAAAAAAAGAATTATTATTTGAGTTTGATCTTAATTAATTTTTACAATCTTAAAAGTTAAATCATAGTTTGAATTTATTTTAATTTTTAAAATGACAGCTGTATTAAGTATTTTTTTTTTTGACTATATGCTTTATTTTAATGGAATTAAGTCATGAATTACGTTCTTAATGTGATTTAATTTACCACATAATTTTTATTGTATGTTTTCCTAACCAAATACACAATAGAAATGAATTAGGTATTTTACTTAAACAACTTTTAAGTAACAATTAAATTACACATAGTTTAATTAATTTTACAAAAATAAATTATGTTTTACCTTGCTCGGTACTTCAACTGATTTTATATTTCAAATATTTTTTATAAATTTTTTAAGGTTGATTTTGGTTAGTAACTAGTGATAAAATGAGAAAGACTAAGAAAAAGTAAATGAAAATGGTTAGCATGTTAAATAAGAGCTACGAAGGATATTTAGATAAGAAATAGTTGTTGGAAACTAAACCACACTCAATTGGGCAAGTTTAATTTATCGAATTTGAGGTAACGTGCAAATTTTTAAAAATCATAAGGGATATTTTGGTAATTTTTATACTACAGGTATTGACATACAATAATCTATAAATCATAAGTGATAAATTATATTTTATCCATAAACTTATGAGCGATTAATATAGAATAAATTAATATTAAGGTGAAAATATTTTTAATTCTTATATGTATTTTATATATATATTGCTATTTACTATGGACAAAAAATTATCTTTATATATATATATATATATATATATATAGAGAGAGAGAGAGAGAGAGAGAGAGATAGAGAGAGAGGAGGGGAGGGGAGGGGAGGGGAGGCATATCCTATCCTCAGGATCCTTCTGTCTACTCATCCCTGCATGTTTCACGTTCCGTGCGTTAAGATTTTCTTTACGTGTTATTTTGGAACAGAAAGGCGTCCAAAAGGACGGCAAATATTGGTTTGATTCGAATACCCATGTTCCGTAACCCTTTTCTTCTCAATGAAAGATTCCCTTCCAAAAAAAAATAATGAGAATGGTTCCGAGTCTTCTAAGGTAGTATCAATAGAATTTAGTCGTGTTATAGCTTGAACTGCTATCTATATACATCTGTTTCTTGGATTCTATTGATACTTGGCAATCAGCAAATCTATAATTATAAATTTATTCCTATGAGTCAGTCTTATGTTAGGTATCGACGATTTTGAAATGATTTGTGTACCCAATATTTTGGCCGAATATAAACTCGAGTATACGTGTTCAGTTGTTTTTATCATTTTTAGAGTGATGCATTTGGATATCAAACACAATGTTTGTGAATTAAATAAGTTGTGTTTAAAATAAGTTATTTGTAAATGAATAAAACTCTCAACTGCATTTGGTTTGTTTGAAACCATCAAACGCTTCTAATGTGATAAAAATATTATATAAGTGTAAGTGCACACTGTCTGATTGAAGAAACTGACAATTACAAGTCGAATTCACATAGAGTAGATTAATTTTAAAACATTCTCAATATGTATACCATGTGAATTAGAAATAAAGATAAAAAATTAATTTACTACAATTAAACACTAATTAAACTAATTAGAAGATAAAAATTAATAATAAGAAAGTAATCTAAGAATCTGAACCCACCAAATAATAAACATAACAAGTAATTCAATCTCTTCTATTCTTACAACTCAAATTACGTCACTAGTTTAGTTTATACAAGTCAAAAAATAAATCAAATAAGTTCAATTAAAATTAATTATAATTTTGACCTCTCTTCTCTATAATGTAATAATTTTATAACTAATTTAGCAAGTATAGACTATAAAAAATTAAGAATTAATTATAATCTATTAAAATTTCTTCGAGCAAGTATGAATTATGAAAATTCTATTTATTTAACGATCCTTCAACGAGCGTACAATGAAGAGATAATTTAAATCTACTCATATTCCTAACCAAAAGGAATACATAAATTAATCTAATATCTCAAAATTATCTTGGATCTCCTCTATTTATAAGCACCCAATCTTTAATTAATTCATTTTAGGAATTAACTTTTTAGTGACAATCAATTTCTTTTAGATAGATCTTCTAGAATAACTTTTATTTTCTTCATTAAATTTGACTTGCATGTGGTTGTTCCACCTCTTTCATTTTCCTTATAGGAATCTTTTAGATATTTTTTTTCCATGACTTGGAGTATTTAATATTGTTTGATCACTAATATTTTGACTTTATTATAACAAAATATTAAATTTTACAAAATAAAATAAAATATATTAATTAAATAAACAAATATTTTAAAAGGACAAAATTAAAAATAATAAAATGCATGAATTATGTGTCAATCAGCTCTAAACGTTGATAAACGAATAAACGCTTATTCCGCACGTATGTATTATTACATACTTGCATAAGATAATACATATTGCTTCTTTCGATTCACAAACAAATTTCATACAAAATTAGTAAATTTTAATAAAATTATAATACGATTATGATGATAAGTTCGAAAATTTGTATCAAATAACTATAATCATCAAAAACGAAATACTTTCGAACAAAGTTAATTAGCAAATAAATTTATTATTGTCAAACTGAGGAAGTTGGTATTAAAAGAACATAAACTTATAATTTTGGACGTCCTAAATCTTTTACTGTTAGATTCGTCGTCCGACATTGGACTGACACTTCTGGTTGCAATCTAATGTTACTCAATTATTGGTAAATAGCATAGCGTAACTAACATCTCTCCAATCAATGATTGAGATAATAAATAATGTATGTATATAAAAAGATCAGTGACATTTAATTAATACTTGAAAAACAAAAACTATACATAATGTATTGTCACCGACACTCTGTCTGTTTCATATTATTTGATCAGTACTGAATTTTTAAAGTTAATTTAAAATTGACGTAATTTTTTTTTTAATTTTAATCGATCCAATAATAAATATTTTAAATTATTTAAAAAATATTACTCATTATAATATTTTTTTTATTTTTTAACTTTGGTGTTTGAAGTAATATATGACCATTTTTTAAAGAAATTCGTTAATATGGTAGTGTACCAATTATACACAAGGCAAAAATGTGTATTTTCATTTGTTCAGATAGGCAATTGTAAATGGCGGGCCTTATTGTTATAACATATCAATACCATAAAATTGAATACTCAATTATTAATAAATAGGCAATTGTAAATGGCGGGCCTTATTATTATAACATATCAATACCATAAAATTGAATACTCAATTATTAATAAATAGGCAATTGTAAATGGCGGGCCTTATTATTATAACATATCAATACCATAAAATTGAATGCTCAATTATTAATGAATAGGCAATTGTAAATGGCGGGCCTTATTGAAGCTTGTCGCGTTTTTGCATTAGAATGTAGTCCAACCCAATAAAGCGCTCTGTTGTAATACGCTGCGCGAGTCGATACTTTTGGCTGTTGAACCCTCGCCATCTGGGGCACACTAGTATCCCACCGCTTTGCCGACCTCCTCCCCCACATTGGTAAAAGTTGATGGATTAGAATTTAATTCCAACCCCCACAGTCCCACATTATGAAAAAGAATAAAAGGTGTAGCAAAGAAAATGATTTTATTCGTCCTTTTATGTAATATTGACCTACGTGAATATATAAAAATAAAATAAATTAAGAAGATACATATAATAATTTATTCTACTTTATTGCTCAATATCGTCATGAAATTTATCAATATATAAATAGTTTTTTTCATTTTATTAATAAAAAAATTATCGTTTCATCATTTTATTTATCAAAATTATGTTATATTATGCTAATTACCATTTCCACAACCACAACGAAATTGTGTCTTTTTATATACATAAACATGTGCGAGTATATCTATCTATTGATTAGCACTAAAATTTTATTCAAAAATTGGATAATAAATGTTTACATTAATTTATGTTTCTCGTATATCGATTTCAAATCAAGCCTTTTGAAATCCTCTTTCTCCTTATTTGCTCCTCCATTCTTTCTTTCCTTGTTGCCTTAAATTGGAATTTAGTAAATGAAATAGGAGTAGTTGGATTAGTTTTGGAGTACATTCTTATATAATTCAATATTATGTCATAAGAATCATCATTTTTTCATTAAATAAAATACTAAACAAATAAATATATTATATTGTATTATAAATATAATATAATATTAAATATACAATATTATGACACACAATATAATATATGCATATACAATATATATATATAGCATACCTACGTCGTTTTGGAGATTATTTTAAAAAATAAAATAATATTAAACGAGAGTGATCACACTTGCTTTCCTTTTATTTACAAAAAAATCACTCGCAACCTCACTTGTTTTTTAAAAGGATGTCCAAAATGACATAATTTTAATAAATGTATGTTATTTAAGAGGTATGTTTTAGATCCGTCCTTATACACACACACACACACACACACACATATGTATATATTATATTGTATTGTATTGTATCAATTATATATATTAATTTATTTATATCGGTGACGACATTTTTGTCTTAACATTTTTAATTACCAATTTGTTTACGTTGGAAAAGAAATACATATTAAGTTGGAAGAATAAAGATGTAATTTAATAAAATAAAAGAAGGACAAAATAGATATTATATTTGGTCAAACCAACTTATTATGAATGATTTATAAGTTATTTTTAAATAAGTATGAAATTGTTGCTTATTTATTTTGATTTTCTTTCTTGTTTTTGTGACTTACTCTAGATAAGCCCTTATAAATAAGATATTTTCCCTCATTTGTTCGGTCTTTGTGGGGAGAAAGCAGATGCCCAAATTAAATTATCAATAGGGAATTAGGGATTTTGTGTCTCAATCGGGTACCCTGTGAGTCAATGACAATCTCTTGAAATAAATTCTCACTCTTTCTTAAACCTTGTGTTTGCAAAAACTGATTGTTTAATTATGCAAACAAAATTAAGTTTGTCTTGATATTGTGGTATGTGACATTGTACCTTAGGTTTAGAAGTTGTTGTGCTCATAATTTTTTTTAAAAGAATAGATTTATAGTCAATCTACGATTTAGGAAATCAGTAATGCAAAAAAAATTCTTTCTAACGATGATTGAGAGGGGATTCGTCGATATTTCTTATTCTTATTTGTTACTATTATTTATAATTTTTGGAATAGTTCACTAAAGTCTGAATTTAATGTCAAGATAACAATATATTGTCAAAAAGTTATATTTTCATACAAAATATCTCTTCATTTATTACTATTTTAGAAAATTCTCACTTTAATTTCTTAATGATCGGTATTAGTGTAAATTTTACAAACAAATATCTATTTGCAGAAGAAATAGAGTAATAAATACACTTTGTGAATTATTCATTGTGTTTGTAGTATTAAATATTTATGTCATACAATCCTACCAACATATTACATGTAAGATCACAATATATATATATATATATATATGAAATCATCAATCTAAAAATTTAAATTTAACTAATTTTAACCAAAGGAGGATAAATGGTAAAAAGAAAACAAAAAATGGGCGCCTAAACAAAAAAATACTCCATTAAATTAAACTAGTCCGACTTATCTTCATCAATGACATTGACGTCTAGGACATCCTCTTTTATCAGTGTTAGAGTCTTTATTTTCATCTTTGGTTAAACAGTATAATAAAACTCCATTTTTGTGTGAATTAGGTAAACACATATGTTCTATTTATTCTGTTATTAATAGTCGTCATTCTGAACCTTTTGTTATTATCCATTCTAATGTATGGGTCCCTCAAGGGTTGTTTCCCGCTCCGGTCATAAATAGTTTGTAAGTTTTATTGATTGTTATTCTCGTGTGACTTTGATCTATCTTCTTCATTTCAAAAATGAGGTGTTCAACTATTTTCAAGAATTTCACAAGATGATTCAAACCCAATTTTTAGCTAAAATCAAAATTCTCCATAGTGATAATGGTCAAGAATATAGCAATAATAATACATTTGCATCATATCTTTCTCAGTAAAGCATCATACTTCAAACCTCTTGTGTCAAAACCCCCGAACAAAATGGAGTGACAGAAAGAAAAAATCGGCATTTATTGGAGGTAGCACGCACTCTTATGTTCACTATGAATACACTTAAGTTTTTATAGGGAGATGTTGTTTTGACTGCTGTTTTTCTTATAAATCGTCTTCCTTATAGAATTCATGAAAATAGAAGTCTCATCTCTTTCCTCCAACACACGACCAGTCCTTCTCCTTTACCTTGAGTTTTTGGCAGTGTGTGCTATGTTCATGATAAATCTTTCACTCAGGAAAAACTAGATTCCAAGGCTCTTAAGTGTGTCTTCATTGGGTATTCTCTCACCCAGAAAGGTTACAAATGTTACCATCCCCCTTCACATAAAGTATTTGCTACTCGTGACATCACTTTTTGGGAATTAAAACATTTTATTCTTCCTCACCTTCTCCTCAGGGGGAGTATTCTACTGATTTTATTGATGATGAGAAGATTCATCCAGAGGCTGGTAGTATTACTACCATCCTTATTACCAGCCTTATTGTTTATGTTGATAAAATTGTGGTGACAGGTGATAATAAAGAAAAAATAGTTAATCTCAAATCAAGATTGGCCAGAAAATTTGAGATCAAAGATCTTGGTCCTTTGAAATATTTTCTCGAAATTAAAATTGCGAGATCTTCTAATAGGATTTTTATATCCCAAATGAAATATATACTTGATCGTATAACAGAATCTGGCATGTTGGAATGTAAGCATGTTGATTCTCCTATTGAAGTTAATCATCATTTAGTAGGTGGCACAGGACCTACGGTTGATAGAGAAATATATCAACGTTTGGTGGGCCGATTGATATATGTTATGCTGTGAGAGTAGTAAGTCAGTATATGTATGATCCTCGACATTGTCACATGAAAACTGTCTACAGAATTCTGAGATATCTCAAATCTACTCCTGGGAAAGGTATATTGTTCGCACCACAATGCCATATGAAAATTGAAGCTTTTTCAGACACAGATTAGGTCGGCTCTATAGAGGATAGTCGCTCTACATTTGGTTACTGTTCATTTATTGGAGGCAACCTTATTACTTGGCGCAGTAAGAAACAATCCGTGGTGGCATGATCTAGTGCAGAAGCAAAGTATCGAGCTATCGCTTTTGGGTATATGTGAACCAATGTGGCTTCGAACGTTATTAAAAGATTTGGGTGTTGTAACAAAAGGGCATATGCACTTGTTTTGTGATAATAAAGCAGCCATTAGCATTGCAAACAACCTTGTACAACATGATAAAACGAAGCACATTGAAATTGACAGACACTTCATCAAGGAAAAGTTAACTAGTAGTCTTATCTGCTTACCTTTTGTCAAAACAGAACATCAGCTAACTGATATTTTAACTAACTGTCTTAGTAATAAGATGTTTCATTCATTGTGTTTCAAGTTGAGCATGCGAGACATCTATACATCAACTTGAGGAGGGGTGTTGAAAAGTCAGCCATGATGGCAGCCTAAGTATGGCAACTCGATAAATATATAAGCCATGGCAAACCAGTAAATATGTTGGTATTGTAAAATTAGTATAAATATACCTCAATATAAATGAAAAAAAGATATATCAGTTTCTACATTTTATCAAAATCCATTAAAAAGTTTTTACATATGGAAACAAATAACAATAAGAGCATCTCCAGCAGTTATACTATCTCATAGACTATATTTAGTCCATATGACATCAGCAAATGTTTTTTAGTCTTTAATTTTTTCAGCAGATGGACTATCCCGTGAACTATTATATAAAAAGATTAAAATAATCAATGAATTCAAAAAAACTCTAATCATCATTTCACTCTCTTATTTAAATATAATTAAAATTATAGTCCATGGACTATTAAGTTCCTTGATTTAGTCTTTTTAGTGCTTCAAATATAGTCCGAGACTATATTTAGTCTATCTGCTGGAGAGGAAAGATGAATCTTAGACTATATTTACTCTAAGATTATGTTGCTGAAGATGGCCTAAGAACATCTGCAACAGATGGACTATCACATAGACTATATTTAGTCCATATGACATCAGCAAATGTCATTTAGTCTTAATCATTCTAGCAGATGGACTATCCCGTAGACTATAATATAAAAAAATTAAAATAATCAATAAATTCAAAAAAACTCCTATCATCCTTTTACTCTTTCATTTAAATATAATTAAATTTATAGTCCATGGACTATCTAGTTTCTAGATTTAGTCTTTTAAGGATTTCAAATATAATCCGAGACTATATTTAGTCTATCTACTGGAGAGGAAAGTTAAATACTAAACTATATTTAGTCTAGAAATTCATTACTGGCGATGCTCTGTAAGAGAAACATTGTCAAAATTCAAGATTTATCTGTCCAGAATTTACCTTCACAAAATCAAAAGGAGACTTGGAAATGAAGAGCTTCAGAAAAGCATGCTGTCATGATTTAGCTTCATTTTAGAGTAAAACAAAAGTCTTCAAGACCTAGACAATTGACATATCTTAATCGCTACTCAAACAAATGACCCTATTATTTCATAACATTAATACCACGTTACAATCCCAATACCATAAACAATACATCAAAAAGAAATACGATTCATACACACACAATTATATGTACTAGATTAATTTAAAACTAGACGGAAATCCACATCAAAATCACACCTTATCTGTAAATTCTAAACGGGGAATCCTAACACTAAATAATGCAAATCAATCAAAACCCAAACAATGAGGAGCTATGAATTCGAGAAAAACCCGTCATCAATATCCAAATTATGGACAAACCTATTTTCAAATACAGAGAAATGTAAAGAACCCATGTTTTAAATACTGCAGAAAAACGGATTGTTCATTAATTAGGGGAATAAATTGAAACCGAAACCGAAATAAACGCGTACCTTCCTCCTTTGTTTTCTCTCTCCTCTCACAGTTTAACCACAACGCAAAGGAAGAAAGCTAACAGAAATGAATGAGACCTGGTCGAGGAAGAACCCACCTTTTCTTTCTTATCTTTCGCTTCAGAGATCGTGCAAGCAACCCTTTTTGGGGGATCTGAAGGGCTTTTCTTTCCTTGCGAAACTGCGCTCAGCTTTGGTTTCAGAATCTTTGGGGAGAGAGAAAGGGCGGGCGGGGACTATAATTACTTAAAAGTTAAAACTTTGGGACCGACCAAACCAAAATATTACCAGTATTATTATATTCTCCTCAATGTATGGCGTTGTGCAAAGTAAGGAAAAATTATATCGTATTCCTGGGACGTGCTTTATATTTCAGATGGTATTTTAAATTATTTATATGTTATTATTTTAATATTTAAAATAAATTATTTTATTTTAAATATTAAAACAAGAACACATAAATATATAGAGCACGGTGTAGCAGGTATTACAGGACTTATAAGGCGGTTATTGTTCTGTTCAGTTATTGTTCCATTATTCGGTCTAATGGTTATTTAGTCTTTTAATTAATTAATTGTATGAACCTCTCCTTTTTTTTCTTTCTTTCAACAAATGTCATTTAATAATGGATTAGTAATTTTAAAGGGGAAAGATAATACTATCCCTAGTACTTCTATAGTACCCCATTTAGACTATATAATATTAGAAGATAAATTATCAGGTATTAAATTATTATGAATAATCATATTCTATTATCATTGTTGAAAATATACATAGCCTAAAAAAATATGGTTTTTGATTGAGAACAATTTGTTTTAATGTTATGGTGTATTTTAGTTGAAACTCTTAAGATTTTATTTTTTTTGAAATGGGAGGTTGAGGTTATCTGAGAATATTTCTTCCTACTAAATGCAAAGGTCTCTGTCTTAATTTTTTGATAATGTACGTAGGACAGAACCTTATGTTTAGATTACAATTTTAGAGTTTATCCAGTTGGAGGGGACGTGTATATTAGATATAAGCTTATTATTTATTCAAACACAAGTCCTTTCTTCCCTGATGCTCACTCATCTAACTTCTGAAAGAAATAGAATAGGAAAATTCAAATGGGTCCTTAACTAAAGACTACTTTACTAAAAGCTCGGACACATGAAGACAACGAAAGGCTAAAAAAATAGTTAAATTCTTACTTCTAATGCGCATGATTTAACAGCAAGAGTTTCTAGCTCTATTTAAGCAAATTGGTGAGTATATTGATGATTACAACCTCCCCATTCCCCATACCTTTACGTGTTTGTTTGGAGCTTAATTTTAGGCTGTTATCACAAACTTTCTATAGCATACAGGGAAACAAGGAGTCTAGGGAAATAAAATGCTTTTTGCTCTTTAAAAGACAAAGAATGAGAGATTTGTTAACCTAGAATATATACCTAGGGTTTATGGCTGCTGAATGTCAATGTAACTCAAGCTATGCATCCTTATTTTTGTTGTTAAAATTTAAAAGCTCCTAATTGTAGTGGTTTATATATTCGTTAATCACGGTTGTGTCATTTCAGCCCTTCCACCCTAGTTTATTTTACTACACTATTCATTTTAAAAAATAATGAATTATCATTTATATGATTACTGTTTTTTAATTGAGGAAATAAGCAAAATAATAGACTTCTATTAATCCAGTCATATCAGATGTATTTACTTCATATTTTGTTTTTTTTTTTGATAAGTTTTATAATCCATCATATCCTATGCCAAGGTTTTGATGTATTTTATTTGAAGAACATAAATCCTCCGCGGTTAATAACCTGGACTACAACATTGTAATGGCATGGTATTTTGTAACTTTTATTCCTTTTGGTTTTCGTAACCCTTTTAACTTTCTATTCTAGTGAGCCTTAACAGGAACAGGTTGTTGTACAATGAAAGACTTCTGGGTCATGGGTTAGTAGCATACAACTGCTAGTTGAGTAGTTCACTTTAATAGAGGTAGTAATTGATTTTTTTTACATGATTCCACCCAGCTATCATAATGTGGAACTTTGCAACCAATTGTGTAGCTGGAAACAGCGGTTTGAAGAATGACTTTTTAAAGCACGCACTAGATTGTTCAGAACTTCAGATGATGAAGTGTCCTCCAGAACCAGCAGAGAAGCGGGATTAGATTGTCCTATATGCTGGGAGTCCTTTAACATAGTGGAAAATGTGACCTATGTTTTATGGTGCGGACATACCCTTTGTAAAAACTGCATCTTAGGATTGCAATGGACTATCGTGAAATTTCCCACTTTACCAGTTCAGCTTCCACTTTTTATCTTCTGCTCATGGTGCAACCTCTTGTCCCTCCGTCTGGTCTACAGGGATAACCTCAATTTCCCTTGTAAGAATTATTTTCTTCTTTGGATGGTTGAGAGTATGAATGGTGATGGAGGGAAATCACATCCTGTCTATTCTGGAGATCATAATGCAGTCTGGCCATCACATCAAACACCAAATTAACATTGGAAAGTCGGGAAAGCCACTCTAGCATATGGAGGGGCCATCAATCAGAATCATCAGGATCAAATCATGGTCATGTTGATGTGGATAACTACCTCGGTGTGGAGAGCTTACATTCTTCCCTGCAGGAGTCCGTGGTTTTCTTTGTTAATTTGACAACCAAATTTCCGCTGGTACTCATATTTCTTCTGATTGTGTTGTATGCCATTCCTGTCAGTGCAGCCATCTTAGCAGTGTACGCACTCATCACTGTTCTGTTTGCGGTCCCATCGTTTCTCATTTTCTACTTTTCATATCCTAGTTTGGATTGTAATGTTGGTTAAGGAGATAATCACTTGAGATACAGTACTTTAAGCTCTGGGAAATATAATGTTGTCCTAACAATATGTACTTCTCTCGATTCAAGGCTCATCGATGTGTGATTTGTCGACTCTACGGTTTTCAACGCCCACCGGTGTTTCCGTTCCTTATCCTTAATGACCTAGTCTTTTTGGATCTTCATTTGTATTATGTTTGCGTGGGTAGTATATAGTTGGTGGGGGTGGTTGTGATGCTAGTTTTGGTTATTCCAGTTTTACAACCATAGTCTAAGAAGTGAATGCCTTCGCCACCAGCATTCTGTATAAGAAAGTGCTCTTGCAAGACTGCTGTTGAAAGTGATGAGAGCCCATTTATATTTGAGAAGCATATGTTTTATGTGTGAACAAATATAATCTATATTATATGAATGCCTTGCTCTTTTCTTGTGTATATAGGACTTTCTTTTTTTGTTATTTTTCCTGTTGCATGGATTTATGATGAAGCTATCAAAGAAGTTTCTGGCAATTGGATTGTAATTTCACGGGCTATGCCCCCCTTTATGCAGCCCCTTTTGGCACCCCTATTAGTGGATGAATCGTACTTCTGAAAGAGAGAGAGAGAGAGAGAAGAAATTCATGGTCGTGACCAAAAAAATTACTAATTCTTGCTCATTTAATATGATACTCCAAACTTGTCTTCAATGAGATATTAAATTAAACACCAATTTTTAATTCAACTCAGAAGGGGGGCTTATAAGAAATCAGCGCGTAAGCAATCTGGGTAAGTTTTATTAAAAAAAGTTGCATTAATAATGGTCCTGAAGTCGGTTGTTGGGACTGTTTAATCAATAAGATACTATAATTGCACCAAAATTTGCTAGAGATTTCATTTCATGATCTTTTATTCTTTTTATACCATCCACAATAATTCTTCAAAGCCAAGTAGGACAATCCATATTGGTCTTCCACGTGGCACAATTGTAACCTCCAAATTGAAAACTTCTGGGCTCTTGTGTTGTGAATCCCCTAGTAAACCCAATTACCCAAAGAAGCATCCAGCATTCTGGTTCATAATCTTGCCCCCAAGAAACTTCTAACTCAAACATGGTGGCAGCAATAGCTGTCCCCTCTCCAAAATCTACTGTATTGAAGAACTCAGTTCCATCGGAAGAACTTAACTCTACTTTTCTTGGCGGGTCCCATTTGAAGAGTCTCTGTTTACAGTTAAAACCCAGTAGGAAGAATAACACTAGATTGGTGGTTGCTTCTTCAGGCACCACCGCAACCGGCGCTGCTGGCGGCGGTGGAAGGTTTTACATAAACATCACTGGATTTCCTTTCCCTCTTGGTCCTTTTCTCAATAGGCGCACTATCAGAACTGAGGTTAGCTTCTCCAACTTTACCTTTATTCATGCGTATCTGTATGTTTATATTAATTAAAATTAAATTGGTCTATTAATTGGTCCATCTCTCCACCTTGCCTCTAAAATTTCCAAAAACTGATTAGGTTTCAAATATTTTGTTTCCTTTATTGGTTACCTGAAGCTATGTAGGGGATGCTTCATATGGAAAATGTAAATTTCACAATTTGGCATCCTGAAATATATTTGTTGCAACCTAGATACTGAAACTTGATTGTAGAGCACCACCGTGCAGACTGCAGAGTGTTAATATAATCTAGTATTTTTAATTTTAACTAGCGCCGCCATGTTTAGGCAGTAGGCAACAAAAAATTATCAAGCCTACTAAGATATCAATCTTAGGTACAGTCCTGATATTCATATTAAGGTAATTAATAGGTTTATTGTAAAATGAATCTTTTACTAGAATTTTTTATTTTTCTAGTTAACTCTTGCTCTCACTTAAATTTCAGGCTGTAAAAGATTCCATATGGCTATTCGAACAAGAGCAGGCATTAGGATTCAGTAGTGTATCAACAAACATTCGCATGACTATCATCAAGCTAAAATCTGGAGGATTATGGGTTCATGCACCCATTGCTCCAACCAAGGAGTGCATTCAGGTCTTTACATGTTATGTTCTCATGTTCTATTCATTTACCTACATTCAAAGTAAATACATATAAGCTACTTTGGTGACCCTTTGCATGCAGTTCAAGCAAAAATTTATCCATTTTCTTAGACGATTTGTTTTCAGTTTTGCAAGTGGAAGTTCATTCATCGCAATTAGCAACTATATTTTTTAATAGGCTTGAGCACCCTCACTATTCTCTTTTGGGTGGTACAAGTGACCTGTATTTGTCATGTACTCATGCCATTCTCCTAAGAAAATTGGTTACATGCTTTCAGTACAAAACTGATCCCTTCATCAGTTTGATAGACATCTTACGTTGAAAAACACGGCACTTTTGTAAAGGCTTGTCAATAATCCCAATTGTGTCAAATAAAGAGACACTCCAATATGATCAATCATCATCAAGTTAACCGATATAATACATTATAATCAAAATGTAGCATAGCTCGATAATTTGTGGCAGTGTGTTTGTTAAGTAATTACACTTGTCATATTTATTATCATATTGTGTTGTAAGCAACTATCTTATTGTCTCTTGTAACACGTCTTAGTGTAGAACAAAGATTTTTCTATTCTTTTTGGGAAAAGGTAAAAACTTATACCTGTAAAGTAAATTTTATTTTAGTGTGTTTCTTGCAAACTCTGCATATTTCTGTGCTAATCGACATGTAGAACCTTATTGTTTATAGTGATTTCTTTACCTCTCCAGCTAGTGAAGGAGTTAGGAGCTCCAGTAGAGTACATCGTTCTGCCTACATTTGCTTACGAGCATAAAATATTTGTTGGTCCATTTTCCAGAAAGTTCCCTCGAGCTCAGATATGGGTGGCGCCAAGGCAATGGAGCTGGCCTTTGAATTTGCCACTTGAGTTTTTTGGAATTTTTGGTGCCAAAACATTAAAAGACGAGGACTTTTCATCTCCATGGGTTGATGAGATTGAACAAAAAGTTTTGAGCTCACCTGAAGTTGGTAATTATGATATCTACCGGATTGACTTCTCAAACTTTATATTCATGAAAAATTAGTTTGAACTTTATCGTTGCGGACTATTTCAGGAATTGGACCATATGTGGAGGTGGCTTTCTATCATAAGCGGACCAGGACGCTATTAGTGACAGATGCTGTAATCTTTGTCCCAAGGCAGCCACCTGATTGTATTAGCAACAAATCTCTATTAGCATCCGCAAAGAATGGTTTGGCTGTTAAAATTCTTAGTAAAGGAAAAGAAGTCCCTGAAGAACCAGTTGTTGACAACAAAATGAACCGGCAAAAAGGTTAGTCGCATGATGTAAAAGCATCTTGTAATATGTTTGTTGGGAATACAACGTAAAATCGACACTGATCAACATAAAGGCGATACAGTAGAAGTATATCTGTGATCTGTGCTATAATAATTTTTTGGTGCAGGGTGGGAAAGAATGGTTCTCCAAATCTTGTTTCTTGGCCCGTCAAATCTTCTGGAGCCCAACGCCAGCTTTTCTAAGATGTCACAGAAGCTGATTGTTTCACCCATTGTTAAGACATTGGTTTTTAGCAAAGTTCCTGAAAAGGCAAGTAATCCAATCTAATCCATATTTTCTTAGGATTCAACTGGTTTTCGGTGATAAGTTGCATTACAGATTCTAATAAAAGCACATCACATACAATAAACCTGTCATAATGTGATTAAAGCACCATGTACTAAGTGCTTGATAATTAATTAAATTTTAGTTGCATTCTTGGTTAGATTATCAATAAGCCTTAAGTCAAGGTCTTGTAACATCCCTTCACAACAACAACAAAAAAAAAAAAAAAAGAAGAAGAAGCTTATATGGCTCAACTTCCAGGGAATTGACTTTGTTAACTTGCTTCTGAGTTTTGATATTCCTGCATCTTTCAAAATTTCAGGTCAAAGATTGGATCGACAGCATTGTAAGTGACTGGAGGTTCAAAAGAATAATCCCTGCTCATTTTTCTGCTCCAATAAACGCTAGCAGGTCAGACTTTTTAGCTGCATTTGCTTTTCTTGATGACTTTTTGGATGATCGTTATGTCACGCGCCCTTCACTGTCCCTTTTCTTTGCATCACTAATGGGAAAGGCTGCCAGTTACTTTCCTCCAGATGACATGAAAACATTATCATCCCTTGATCAGTTTTTAGTCTCAGTTGGAGCAGTGAAGAAGACTGTCTCAGGTCGCAAGCGATGAACTTGTAAATTTTTCCATTTGAAGTTACCAATACATATAATGCACTTGGTATAATATTGGAATCTTGTAAACAAGCGTAATATTTTTCTTCTAATCCTTTTCTCAAATGTAAAGAAAAACTACGAAATGTGGTGTTATACGTTTCTTGGGAGTTGGCTCTTCATACCCATCTTGTGCTTTGAGCAGCTTAATGTCTGCTGATTACTTCAGCTCCCATGGTCTCTGTTATGCATAATTATGGGCCATTTCATTTTTTTCAGTACAAAGTAAATATTTTAAATTTTACTTTTGTAATAGATTGCTTGATCGTGAATAATTTAAAACAAATGGAGTAAAATTTAAATCAATTTTACCAACAAAGGTTATAAGTTAGTGATCAATTTCATCGTTTATTATGCATGTTGATAAGTTTAAATTTACTCCCAATAAGTTAATACCGTGATTTTTTGTTTTAGGAGTTATTTGATTGGAGTTGAATAATTGAATTGGTCAGTTATTTAGAGTTATTTAATGCGTTTGTTTAGGTCTGAATGGTTGAATTGGTCAGATTTTTAGGTTGAATAATTAAGTCTCGGCTGAATGAAATAATTTTTTTTTTTAAAATATTAAATATTATATTAAGTAATTATAAAAAAATTTATAACAACTTTGAATTTTTTTAGAGGGGTAAAATAGTAAAAATATGTTATTTAGATGTTTCAGATATGTCACTTATTAAATAATTTATTTCATTCAGTATTTAAAAATTTATTTCATTCAGATTATTTAAATTAAAATGTAATAATATAGCTTTTTCAAAATAAAATAATTACTTATAGCAATAACATTAAAACAAATTGTCCTCAATCAAAAACCAATTTTTTTTTGGGCTATGTATATTTTCAACAATGATAATAGAATATGATTGTTCATATTAATTTAATACCTTATATTTTATCTTCTAATACTCTATACTCTAAATGGGGTACTATATAAGTACTAGGGATAGTATTATCTTTCCCCTTTAAAATTACAAATCAATTATTAAATGACATTTATTGAAATAAAAAAAATTAAAAAGGTGCATACAATTAATTAATTAAAAGACTAAATAACCATAAAGACCGAATAATGAAACAATAACCAAACAGAACAATAACTTTCTTATAGATCATGGGCATTTATCACGTGGTATATTTTATATTATTTATATTTTATTATTTTAATATTTAATATAAAATAATTTATTTTAAATATTAAAATATCACGTAACTGATTACCCAAAAATTTGATATAATTTTTCCTTATAGTCTGCTGTTTGCACAACACCATACATTGACGAGAATATAATAATATCGGTAATATTTTGGTAGGATTCTCTTGACACATATTAAGCATAAAAAATAAAAAATAAAATTTATTAAATATTATTTATTTATATATTTATACTGAATTTAATATATAAGATTCACTAATATATTATTTTTTTATAAAATAAATTTAATATAAATATATAAATAAATAATATTTAATAAATTTTATTTTTTATTTTTTTATGCTTAACATATACCCTCAAACACGTGTTAAAGAAAACCCATTTTGGTTTGGTCGGTCCCAAAGTTTTAACTTTTAAGTAATTATATTCCCCGCCCGCCCTTTCTCTCTCCCCAAAGATTCTGAAACCAAAGCTAAGCGCAGTTTCGCAAGGAAAGAAAAGCCCTTCAGAACACCCAAAAAGGGTTGCTTGCACGATCTCTGAAGCGAAAGATAAGAAAGAAAAGGTGGGTTCTTCCTCGACCAGGTCTCATTCATTTCTGTTAGCTTTCTTCCTTCGCGTTGTGGTTAAACTGTGAGAGGAGAGAGAAAACAAAGGAGGAAGGTACGCGTTTATCTCGGTTTCGGTTTCAATTTATTCCCCCTAATTATGCACAATCCGTTTTTCTCCAGTATTTAAAACACGGGTTCTTTACATTTCTTTGTATTTGAAAATGGGTTTGTCCACAATTTGGATATTGATGACAGGTTTGTCTCTAATTCATAGCTCGGCATGAATTTGTTTGGGTTTTGATTGATTTGCATTATTTAGTGTTAGGATTTCCCGTTGAGAATTTACAGATAAGGTGTGATTTTGATGTGGATTTCTGTCTGGTTTTAAATTAATCTAGTACATATAATTGTGTGTGTATGAATCGTATTTCTTTTTGATGTATTGTTTATGGTGGATTGTAGACATGCACAGTAGGCCGGACTGGTCTGGCCTGGCCTGGGCCTGGTAGGCTTTGCCGGGCTTTGACTTTTGGGCCTGCAAGCCGGGCCGGGCCGGGCTTCTCGATCGAAGTCTGGCCTTTTGAGGCTTGTAGGCCAGGCCGGGCCAGGCTTTAGGCCAGGCCTTGGGCCGGCCCAGGCTAGGCCAGGCCAGTCCTTGGGCCGGGCCAGGCCAAGCCTAAAAATGTAATAAACTAATTTTTAATGTGAAATATAAATATTAAATAAACTAACTACTATATTAATTAAATGTATTGACAAAAAATTAAAAATGAGTAATTAATCAATAATAAATAATGAGTCGGTTACAAATATTTTGCTTCAAAATATTTTAAAATGTCTTCAAAATTCAAATCTTCAAAAAATGTATCTTCCTATCTTCAAAATTTATCTCTTCGTTATATCTTCAAGAAACATATCTTCAGTCTTAAGAAAAAATATATATCTTCAATATTCATGGATGTGCAATTTCTTCAGTTTTTACTCCAACTTCGAGATCTTCTGAGCTATCTTGATCGTCTATTACATCTTGTACTATTCTTTGTGCGGAAAAATAATCTCTATAATAAATGCATATTTCCAACGATTCTGAGCGAAGTCTACTTCTCTTTTCATCCAATACCCTGCCAGATAAAGAAAATTATTGATGAATTTATTTATCTAACTTTTTTAAAAAATTAATCTTGAAAATTTGAGTAGTATATTTTTAGATAATTTATAATTATATTGAATCAATTTTAAATTTAAATATATTTTAAAATTAATTTTAGAATACCTAAATTAATTAATTCTATTTTGAAACTGAAAAAGTTGTACAACATTAACCGGATTTGTCAACCAATTGTGATTAGTACAATGAACAGAAAAGCCAAACAAAGTTTTTGAAACTTTATTATCTCCCTACAATGAATCATTTCTTCCCTTCATCCGTCTTTTTGCTGCTTATATATATCAAGTTATAGTCTATAGTTAAAATGAATTAGCTAGGCTGGGCAGGATGGGCCGGGCCGGTCCTCTGCGTAGGCCAGGCTGGTCTTTTTCGTAGGCCGGGCCAGGCCGGGCTTTTTCGTGGGCCAGGCCGGGCTTTTTTGTAGGTCGGGCCAGGCCGGGCTTTTTAGTAGGCCGGGTCAGGCCAGGCTTTTACGTCAAAATAGCAGCCTGTTCAAAGACTGTAGGCCGGACCGGCCCGGTCCGGGCTTTGACCAGGCCGGGCTCAGGCCAGGCCAGGCCGGCCTGTGGGCCGTAGGCTTTTTGTGCATCCCTAGTGGATTGTAATGTGGTATTAATGTTATGAAATAATAGGTTCATTTGTTTGAGTAGCGATTAAGATATGTCAATTGTCTAGGTCTTGAAGACTTTTGTTTTACTCTGAAATGAAGCTAAAACATGACAGCATGCTTTTCTGAAGCTCTTCATTTCCAAGTCTCCTTTAGATTTTGTCAAGGTAAATTCTGGACAGATAAATCTTGCATTTTGACAGTGTTTCTCTTACCTTACTGTTATCTGTTTTCATACGTAAAAACTTTTTAATGGATTTATTATTCCCTAACTGGTGACTTTGTTCAAACATCAAATATATAGAAAAAGATCTTTTTATTTGACATTATGATGAAAAACGTGGTTTTTTCTGGTCTCAAACTTACAGTGAACAACTATGACTGTTCAAATCATTTTTGTCTCTCTAGATAACGGGGTAATGTGGTAATGCCTGTTTTTTATTCATGATTTTGTTTGTCTGCCGTTGTATTTTATTTCCTTTTGTTTGATTGAAACTCTTGTTATTGATTGTTGTATGACGGAAATGGTGTTCTCTAGATACAAACTATAAAGAAAATAAAACATGGACTGAATGGAAATCATTGCTCCAAAACAAAAGAGCCATGGTACATGAGTATTTTTTTTATCACATAGAAGCTATTCTTATTTCTTAGGTTTACCTGTTTTTGATCAAATGAGCTTTGCAGTTTTCAGTTATGTATGTGTAGCACTGTAGCCTTCCCACCCGCCCCTCCTTTTTTTGCTAGTGTAAGTGCTATGTGTAACTTCGACTTTGCAAGATGGAAAAAGAGAAAACAATTTATATCCTTACTGAATATATGAAAATCTTAGACTGCCAAAAGCATTAAGGTTGGTGTACTTGCCTTTATATATATATATTAAATTTGAATATAAATTCTAGTTGTCAGAGTGGGGGCAGTGTATAAAGGTATTTCTTTTTTCTTGATTGTTCTATTGGTTCTGGTTTACTTTTACTTGTCAGTTGTCGGCCTGTAAGAAAATGTTCTTTTGTTTAATTTTCAGGCTTTTGGATTTCCAACATTATTCCATTTTCCTTCTTCCCTTTTCATGGCCGAGGAGAGTATCAACATATTGTTCACCCCAGAAATAACTGAACCAGATAAAGGAAATCCAAGAAGAAACTCAACAGGTAAACCAGGTCTTTTTATATAGGGGACCAATACTCTTCCTAATTATCGTAGAGCTTCAGTTGCTTCATGCCATCATGCAGGTGTTCTGAGAAAAGATTCTACAGGAAAATCAAGTTCTCCGAACTATGTCAGAGCTTCAACCAATTCTTGCCATGATTTCTGCAAATATGGCAGGGAACATTCTTTTGCAGTTAAGGTAAGGAATCCAATATCGAAAAAAATAAAACCCCCTTCTTACAAGCAAAAGAATATAGGATCTGAAGTTCTAGCTGAGAAAAAGAAAACATCAACTGTCAAGCTCAAGCCTTCTACTGATTTGAAAATTCACTTGCCTGAGCAGAATATAATAAATGTAGTTCCAGCTGAGAGAAAAAAAACATTGGCGGTAAAGCTCAAGCCTTTCCCTGATTTAATTCGTTCACCTGAGCCCCCTGAAATCATCAAGGGAGAAATTTTATTGCCAAAGAAAAATCCATCAAATACTAAGATAATGAAAGACATGGGTTTGAAGATGACTTCCTCTTCAAATCGTTTTCCCGGTCAAAAAACCAAACTGTGATGGTGAGGCCGTCTTCTTCCTCTACTGCTTCAGTAGGGTCAAATGGCTCTAGAAAAACTGTTATCGAGCCTGGGAAAATAACTGGAACTTCCAAAACAGCGTTAAAGAAACTATTGGCACCCCCAACTGCTTCTTTCTCCCCCAAACTTTCTGGCAGTAGTGTTGTGAGCTTGTATGGGAGAAAACATAGCAGCCTGAAACTGGAGTCTCCTATAAAGTATCGGTACAGGACATGGAAAGCTGAATCCAAGAAACCCGACAATGACAAGGTACGGAAAGCTGAATCTAAGAAACCGGACAATGACAAGGTTCAGGAGAAAATCTTGCGTGTTGGGGTTGAAAGCGAGAACAAAATTTTACATTGTGTTCAAGGTGATGGTATTATTCAAATTTCTCCATTTTTGCAATCACCCAAGTTGTTATCCCACCCAGACTCTCAGTTTTTGTCATCTCATGGAGATGATGTGAAGTCTGAATATACTGATAGAGAAGATCTAGAGCAGTCCGAATGTACTGATAGAGAAGATTTAGAGGAGTCTGAATATACTGACAGAGAAGATCTAGAGGAGTCTGAATACACTGAAAGTGAAGCAGATGAATTTATTTCTGAAAATGATGAAGTTGTAAACATCAATATAGTTGGCACATTGAAAGGAAATCACAACCAAAGTCCAAGAAAGGGCGGAGTAATTTCTTCTGAAGATAAAGATAATGCACTGGCAAAGTCGAAGTTCAGGAGGGGCAAAACAGTTGACCTTCAGAGTGAGAATAATGCTTCTAGGAGGCTCAGGTTTAGGAGAGGAAGAGTTGTGGAGAACAACGACAGCAAGAGTTATGCTAGAAGGAGAAGTTTTAAGAAGAGAGAAGTTGGTGATGATGAAAATGGTGCTAGCCCTAGCTCTGACAAAGTTGTTTTGAGGCATCAGGATATGCAGGGGAAGAAAGATGCTCAGGGTTTGTTTAAGGATTTTCTTAATGTGTGCTCTTAAGGCACACACTAGGCACGGAAAACAATGTATAATATTATTTGTTTATGTAGGCGTACTGAATTCAATGTATAAAAAAATAATATACTAGTGGATCCCATGTATTGAATTCAGTGCAACTATATAAAGAAATAATTTTTAGCGGGTCTCGTCTCTTATTTTTCACACTTAGTGTGTGCCCTTAGGGCACACGTTAAGCGGACTCTTTGTTTAATAATGTAATTGAAGAGACGGTCTGTAAACTCGTTGAAAGTAGGAAGGGTAAGGTCAAGGCTTTGGTGGGTGCTTTCGAGACGGTGATTTCCCTCCAAGAGAGCAAACCTTCTACACAAACAGCCACTTGAACACCGTCAGATGAGAATTTCTTTCTTCACACAAGGCTTTGGTTTGTAAAGAAATTAACCAAAGCTTGTGATGGGAGAAATGAAATTACAACCTTGAATAATTGTGATTTTAGACATGCAGACAGCTTCGGTTGAGATTAGAAGCATGGATTGTTTGGATCGTGCGTGCGCTGATGTTTCTAACATGCTTTGTACCCATTTCTTGAAGGTATGTAGCGTCTTGCTTTTTTTGTTGAGTTTTCTAATAAATAGTTTTGATGTATATAACGATTGAAACTAAGTACAGTCTTCACTTCTACTCGAGTAGGGGTAGAAAATAAAGAGGACACGAGTAGTGTTATTTTTGCTTTTATATTTGTTCATGGCAGGATTCAAAATGTGTTTCCTATACATAATTGAAACGCTTATATAAAATACAAAATGTTTATGTCAAAATTTTAATTATCATTTACGTGAATGAATATTACTGGTAATTTTTTTAAAATAATGTATAATAAGTAAGACTCTCTTATAATTTTATTAAATTTTATATATTAATATGTTTTACGATTATAATTTATCGCAATACGCAGTAGTAGGATTCGTATGCATATGTTGATATAAACATACAAAAAAACACTACTTACGGAGATGTGTTGAGCACACTAATTAGGGAAATGTGTCGAGTAAAAAGTAAAAGTGACCGCAATATTGTGTCCCTTAATTATATGAAAATAAATGTGGAAAATATTAAAAAGGCTACCTTTCGCAGGAATTGAATCCAAGCCTTCTTATATAAAACACGTTAAGCTTACCACCAAAACACAAACATTATAGACGAATAAATCCAATAATAAAATATACTCCGCCAAACTTGTGACGCCCCCAAATTTGGGCCCACACAGCTCATACTTGAGTCGTCAAAAGACTACAACAAAATTATTACAACAAAGCACAACGTACAACAATACAGTGTATAATAATACACAACTAAGTCTTCACTATTATTGCCACACTATTTTACAAAACGTGAAGACTATGATAACTATTCCTCAGACCCTCACTCCATTCCCCGGCTAGACCCTGTTATGTTTTCATCTCCTGTTGAAAAATAATGGAACAAAAGAAAGGGTGAGCTCAAATAGCCCAGTAAAGAATATCATGACTAAGATAATGACGAATAAATTATTATTAGTCTTCAACAGTTGAGTTCTTGATAGAATACAATAGACTACAAGGTTTATATCAAAAACTGCAGTTAAATTCTTAAACAACGTTCAGATCAATAATAGCAGCGGAATGAATAATCTATTAGAAGAATAATGCAGACTATAATGTCCACTCGGTTCTCTTTTTAGGAAAAACATCATCAACTTTTATCATCTGAAATATCATTAGTCAAGATAATACAAATTCACAGTTCCTGATCATAATCATGCACATCAACAGTTCATCTTTGTACTACGGGCCAAAGATATTCAATATAGCACCAACGGTCATGATTATACCAGATTCAGCCTTTGGTCATAATCATACCAAACAACAGTTCATCTTTGCACTACGGGCCAAAGAGAACATTCACCACGTGCCATAAAAGACACCGAACAGATGTATCGCCTTTAACCTATTATATCGCCTTTAACCTATCATCTGTTCAACAAATATATCACATCTGTGCCCCCGGCCACAGATATTCACAACAGCTTGATTTTTGGATGATTAGAATGATATAAATGATGAACAGAAGAAATAGGATAACAATAAGTATCGGAAGTTTACTTTGTACAGATTCAAATAATGTCCAAATTGTCAACATGATGTGGAGTAAAATTTAAAAATGATATTCAAGATCCACAGTTCAGAATAACGGTTACAATTCAATAGAAAGGTTCACGTAAATAGGAAGGTTCAGTTGAAATAATGAAGTTCAACTATTATATAATATTTTCAGGAATTATAGAAGCAATAGTTCCATAATAAATTTCGATTTAGGAGTATGAAAGAAAATAATATCCCTTACCGTAGCAGGTTTGATTAACAAAAGGTGAAGGAAATTAATACAAAGGGTTATTCACCAACAGGCGGCAATCCGCTCCGTAAGGTTATTCCCACAATTTAATAGAATTTGAGTACAAAGAGTTATTCACCAAACATGCGGCAATCCGCTCCGTAAGGTTATTCTCAGAGATTAATAATGAATAAATACGAAAGGTTATTCACCAACAGGCGGCAATCCGCTCCGTAAGGTTATTCCCACAATTTAATACATGGAAATAAAAGGCACGTCTTATGAGTAAGGAAGAAACAATATTATTATCGAAAATCAAATAATGATAATCCCTTACCATAGTATGTTTGAATAATGGAAGATGAAAAAGATGGTATCCCTTACCTCAACACGTGACTGGATATTGATTTAAATGAGGTTGATTAACTTGAACAGTACACGTATACTTATAGATCTTCACAAATACTCAAGATGACTTAAGCACACTTAGAGAGAACTTTCACAATAAGTATTTAGAGAGAGAAAGAAAGAACAAGTAAGGAAGTTTATGAAAAATCCTTAAGTTAAGGTTTCTATTTATAGCCAAAAATCTTATCATTCATTTAATCTAAATCATTCATTTAAAGATCATCTTTTAATCTACACCATCCATTTCAAATATTATATTATCTTTAATCTACACCATTCATTTCATATCACCTAATAATCACCTAACTTTATATTATAAACAAATCAATTTAATTATTCAACAATAATTCACACTTTAATCTACACCATTCATTTCATATCACCTAATAATCACCTAACTTTATATTATAAACAAATAACTTTATCAATTCAATTATTATGACTAATTGTTATAAATGCAGTATAGTTAGCTCTTAGATATCAAGTCAATAAATTAATGAAATACAATTGTTTAAATAACATCATAATAGAGATAATAATAATGTAAAAGAAAACATACGTTACTGTGTAATGACAATTATTGATTCAATAATGTGAATTACTGTGCATATGTTACTGTGACAATTATTAGGTTCAATAATTTTAAAAACAGTGCAGCAACAATTATTGACTCAATGATATAAAATACAGTGTAATGACAATTATTAAATCAATAATGCAAAATACTGTGTAACAACAATTATTGAATTGATAATATAAAATATTATGCAGTGACAATTATCGATGAAATGATGCGTAACAGTTACGGTGTCAATTATCAGACCAATAATATGAGACACTATGCAATACCGTATGTTACTATTTTTTTATCACCGGTATTTTAACAGTTAACACCGTTGACTATTTTTATTTAAAAAAGGTTACTTCTGTCGTTTTCTATATCCGACAAATATTCCGTTGTGGAGTCTACCAATAATTAGTTATGTCGGCGCCGTCGTACGGCCCGAATATTCCCCGACAAAACGAATATTGTCCGACAAAATAAAATTTGCACATAACATCCTTAACTTTTAACTTTATCGATTTAACCACTTACTGTTTCAAAAAAAAATATATATGCAGAAAAATTAAATTTTGTATTTCATAAAATTCGGGGTCTTACAACCTCCCCTCCTTATGAAATTTCGTCCCCAAAATTGACGTACCGGGCATTTCATAGTTATCCTCCTGATTTTCAGATGCCATACTAAACTGTGGTCACAAAATAATTGTTAGTTCAAACAAACTGACTCATCACTTCCTGTTCCTACATTCAAATCGACTCATTAGATAATAAAATCTATTTTAGGTAGGACACACTAGTGACTGATTCTATTCGTCTCTCCCCTCCTAGTTCTACCCCAGATCTCCATTAAAGACCATATCCCTAAGCTCTGATGCCAACTGTGACGCCCCCAAATCTGGGTCCACACAGCCCATACTTGAGTCGTCAAAAGACTACAACAAAATTATTACAACAAAGCACAACGTACAACAATACAGTGTATAATAATACACAACTAAGTCTTCACTATTATTGCCACACTATTTTACAAAACGTGAAGACTATGATAACTATTCCTCGGACCCTCACTCCATTCCCCGGCTAGACCCTGTTATGTTTTCATCTCCTCTTGAAAAACAATGGAACAAAAGAAAGGGTGAGCTCAAATAGCCCAGTAAGAAATATCATGACTAAGATAATGACGAATAAATTATCATTAGCCTTCAACAGTTGAGTTCTTGATAGAATACAATAGACTACAAGGTTTATATCAAAAACTGCAGTTAAATTCTTAAACAACGTTCAGATCAATAATAGCAGCGGAATGAGTAATCTATTAGAAGAATAATGCAGACTATAATGTCCACTCGGTTCTCTTTTTAGGAAAACATCATCAACTTTTATCATCTGAAATATCATTAGTTAAGATAATACAAATTCACAGTTCCTGATCATAATCATGCAGATCAACAGTTCATCTTTGCACTACGGGCCAAAGACATTCAATATAACACCAACGGTCATGATTATACCAGATTCAGCCTTTGGTCATAATCATACCAAACAACAGTTCATCTTTGCACTACGGGCCAAAGAGAACATTCACCACGTGCCATAAAAGACACCGAACAGATGTATCGCCTTTAACCTATTATATCGCCTTTAACCTATCATCTGTTCAACAAATATATCACATCTGTGCCCCCGGCCACAGATATTCACAACAGCTTGATTTTTGGATGATTAGAATGATATAAATGATGAACAGAAGAAATAGGATAACAATAAGTATCGGAAGTTTACTTTGTACAGATTCAAATAATGTCCAAATTGTCAACATGATGTGGAGTGAAATTTAAAAATGATATTCAAGATCCACAGTTCAGAATAACGGTTACAATTCAATAGAAAGGTTCACGTAAATAGGAAGGTTCAGTTGAAATAATGAAGTTCAACTATTATATAATATTTTCAGGAATTATAGAAGCAATAGTTCCATAATAAATTTCGATTTAGGAGTATGAAAGAAAATAATATCCCTTACCATAGCAGGTTTGATTAACAAAAGGTGAAGGAAATTAATACAAAGGGTTATTCACCAACAGGCGGCAATTCGCTCCGTAAGGTTATTCCCACAATTTAATAGAATTTGAGTACAAAGAGTTATTCACCAAACAGGCGGCAATCCGCTCCGTAAGGTTATTCTCAGAGATTAATAATGAATGAATACGAAAGGTTATTCACCAACAGGCGGCAATCCGCTCCGTAAGGTTATTCCCACAATTTAATACATGGAAATAAAAGGCACGTCTTATGAGTAAGGAAGAAACAATATTATTATCGAGAATCAAATAATGATAATCCCTTACCATAGTACGTTTGAATAATGGAAGATGAAAAAGATGGTATCCCTTACCTCAACACGTGACTGGATATTGATTTAAATGAGGTTGATTAACTTGAACAGTACACGTATACTTATAGATCTTCACAAATACTCAAGATGACTTAAGCACACTTAGAGAGAACTTTCACAAGAAGTATTTAGAGAGAGAAAGAAAGAACAAGTAAGGAAGTTTATGAAAAATCCTTAAGTTAAGGCTTCTATTTATAGCCAAAAATCTTATCATTCATTTAATCTAAACCATTCATTTAAAGATCATCTTTTAATCTACACCATCCATTTCAAATATTATATTATCTTTAATCTACACCATTCATTTCATATCACCTAATAATCACCTAACTTTATATTATAAACAAATCAATTTAATTATTCAACAATAATTCACACTTTAATCTACACCATTCATTTCATATCACCTAATAATCACCTAACTTTATATTATAAACAAATCAATTCAATTATTCAACAATAATTCACACTTTAATCTACACCATTCATTTCATATCACCTAATAATCACCTAACTTTATATTATAAACAAATAACTTTATCAATTCAATTATTATGACTAATTGTTATAAATACAGTATAGTTAGCTCTTAGATATCAAGTCAATAAATTAATGAAATACAACTGTTTAAATAACATCATAATAGAGATAACAATAATGTAAAATAAAGCATACGTTACTGTGTAATGACAATTATTGATTCAATAATGTGAATTACTGTGCATATGTTACTGTGACAATTATTAGGTTCAATAATTTTTAAAA
The DNA here is from genome assembly GCA_947179155.2 of Hedera helix. NCBI lineage: Eukaryota > Viridiplantae > Streptophyta > Magnoliopsida > Apiales > Araliaceae > Hedera > Hedera helix. Next base: position 37,873,777 of record OX359275.1, read on the forward strand.
CAGTGCAACAACAATTATTGACTCAATGATATAAAATACAGTGTAATGACAATTATTAAATCAATAATGCAAAATACTGTGTAACAACAATTATTGAATTGATAATATAAAATATTATGCAGTGACAATTATCGATGAAATGATGCGTAACAGTTACGGTGTCAATTATCAGACCAATAATATGAGACACTATGCAATACCGTGTGTTACTGTAGAGTACCGTGTGCTACAGAAAATACCATAAACTACCGTATGCTACTATTATTTTATCACCGGTATTTTAACAGTTCCGTTGACTATTTTTATTTAAAAAGGTTACTTCTGTCGTTTTCTATATCCGACAAATATTCCGTTGTGGGGTCCACCAATAATTTATTATTTCGGCGCCGTCGTACGGCACGAATATTCCCCGACCAAACGAATATTCCCCGACAAAGCAAATATTGTCCGACAAAATAAAATTTGCACATAACATCCTTAACTTTCAATTTTGTTAATTTAACCACTTACTGTTTCAAAAAATATATATATGAAGAAAAATTAAATTTTGTATTTCATAAAATTCGGGGTCTTACAAAACTACTTGTCATTCCTTTTGGTTTTTTAATGAAATGTATTAACAATTTTTTTTTTAACATATTACTTTTATACTCTATTAAGTAATTAAAGTATTTAAACTAAAAGAAACAAATAATTTTATATTTTATTAAGTAATTAAATTTTGTCAAAACTAAATGAAAAATACTGTAATTAGATAATCTAAAATTATAAGGTAACATATAAATAATAATTAAAGTCAATTCTCTCTTTAACAATATTAAAGGTTGGTTTGAAGATGGTGAATAGAGTGACTCCAGCACCCAGAGGCTGAACTAAAAAAAAGTACGTTTATTGGGCTGAAATTCGTAAAAATAAATAAGTTAAAATAATAAAATAAACGAAGAGGAAAAAATTTGTGCAAAACACTTTGCATATGACATTGTAAAACAAATTATAAAATATAATATAAAAAGTATATTATATTTTGTATTAATTAAAATATAAATAATAATTTAATTAATTTTAAACTATTATTTATATTTTATTTTATAATTTTAAATTATCTTATTATAATATTTTTCATTTAGTTTGACAATTATAGTAGTTGAAATACTTAATAAAACATAAAATTAATATGTTTATGAAACAATGTTAATACTTTTCATTAAAAAAAGAGGGGGGGGGGGGGGAAAAGAAAGAAAAGAAACAGTCAAGATGTCAGTGCATTCTTCATTAATTTTCTTTTAGTATATATTTCATTATTGGATTCTGTTTTGAAAGTATTGGATTCTGTTTTGAAAGTTATTCTTTGGCTTGGTGGTAAGCTTAATATTTGTATTTTAGGAGTGCTTGGTTCAAATCTTGTGGAAAAAGCAGCCCTTTTTTAAGGAAATTGATATTTTTATAAAAAAAAATTTATTATTTTCACATAAAAAGTATCGCTATAGGTTTATAACGACGATTTTAATGATTATTATAGGTCTATAATGACACTATACATAAAAAAAAGATCAAAAAATCTTGTAAAAATATCAGTTTTACTTTCGTTATAAATCTATAATAATATTTTTCATATAAAAATAATAAAAATTTATGTGAAAATATCACTTTCTTTTTTAAAACTTTAGCAAATGTTTTTCACATCATTATGCGTCAATGCCCAGCTGTCATAAGGGCTCAGAATTTAAATTTTTAGATAGTTAGAGGTTCAAGAGCAAATATTTTTCACATCATTGAGCCACATAGACTAGTCAACATCCGGCCGTCACAAGGGTTCAAAATGTAAATTGAGCAAATATTTGTTACATCATTGTGTCCTGCAGGCGGGTCAACGCCCTGCTGTCACAACTCACAAGGGTTCAAAATTTAAATTTTCACATAGCTAAGAGTTCAGTTTATATTGATCCAAAAAAAAAGGACACAAAATGCAAATATATTAATAATACAATGATTATTTTTGTATTTTACTCAAAATGTGTTTGTTTTGCTGCCTATTTTCTTGTATACTCCCTCCCTATAAGCCAACCTCAGATGGATATAAACTCTTTAATTTTTTTCGTAGTGTTGTACTGCATTTCATTCATATTTTTCCATGACAAAAATTATATTTTATTTTTACTGTCAAGATCATGATTTTACAGATGATGAAGCATGGTGATAAACCGAGTCAACAGTTCTCGTTTATCTTCAAAAAACTCGTCTGATTTGATTAACTAATGAGTTGTTTGTTTAGAATTGAATAAGTCTGAATAGCTGAATCAATCAGTCATTAAGTACGTTTATTTAGAACTGAATGGGTGAATCGGTCAAATTTTTAGATTCAATGGTTAAGTCTAATTTTTTTGACCGAATAGTTAAGTCCCGGCTGAATGAAGTAAATTTTTTTTTTAAAATATTAACAATTATATTAAGTAATATTAAATAAATTTACAACAATTTTGAATTTTTTCAGAAAAGTAAAACAGTAAAAATATATTATTAAGATGTTTCAGACATGTCCCCTAAGTTGTTGTGTAGGCCCTCACTTCCTTTAACACCAACAACCTCTCACTAATGATGCACAAATGGCTTGTGGCTCGGCCTTGGCCCGGCCTAGTTAAAATTCGGTTTGGTCAAGGCCTGGTACAGCTTGGTCCGGCCTGAAGGTCACGAACATGTCACTTTTTTTTGTTCAAATTCGGTCTGGCCTGGCCTGCCAAAAAGTCTGGTCTGGCCTAAGGCCCGGCCTGGTTAACCCAAAGTCTGGCCCGACTTGTCAATTTTCTTTCTTTTTACTACTTTAATTCTCTCACTGCAGTTGAAAATTTTTTCTTTGTGACAACTTATTTAATAAACCAAATAAAATTGACGTCTTTCAATACATTCATTCATGCATGTTTGTTTATATACGAATAAAGAAATTCATAAAAACACATTAGGTAGTGTAATATATAAATATTTTTTTTGCCTAGCTAACAACCTACACTTTTTGCAAATCTTTCATTGCATTTTCATTTTAATAAATACTTAGCGTAAAAATTAGAAAGTTATTTGTAAAATAATAATAATAATAATAAAAAATATATTTTTCATAAAAAATAAATTTTTTTTATTAATGATAGTATAAAATAATACAATATCTTTAAAATTGTATAATATTTTAATTCATTATTGTAATTTATAAGTTATAAGTTATAATACATTACTTTTAATTAATACATCAATTAAGTTTAAAATTTTAATTGGTGCTTTTATAATATTTAAAATTACTAAAAAAAAAAATAAATGGACCGGATCGGACTGTCATGGCCTGGCCTCACCTGACCCAAGGTCTGGCTTGTAAGCCTCAGCAGGCCCCATTTTCAAGCTTCAAGGCCGACCTGACCCTGCCTGCAAGCCGAAAGTCAAAGGTCTGGCCCGGCCTGGTCAACAGCCAAGGTCTGATAGGCCCAGGCCAGGGCGACTTATTGTGCATGACTACCTCTCACCATATATGAATTAACATATGTTTTTCAATATCTCAAACAGATGGGCATATTAGTTACTCCTTTCATTCTTAAAAAAAAAAAAAAAAATTCAATTGTAAAATTTATTAAGTTTAAGGATTTATATTATTCTACATTTATTTATAAATATAAAAAGTGTTTAGTTTAATAATTATATGTTTACCTGAATCAAATTTTGAGTTCAAATTAAACTATAGTATAATAAGGGCTAAGGTGTTGTCTTAATAATATTATATTGGGTCATCTTAGACCGACTCAAAAGGTCATAGCTGAATATACTATTGTTAGTAACTTAATTTCTTATATATAAATAAATTTTTTCACATGTTTCGATGTGGGTCGCGGATATCATAGTAATAGTGGTGCAATAATATAATTGAACTGTTATATCTACGACTAAAGTATACTTTATACCCCAAACTCTACACTATTGTTGATTTTTACACCCCATAATGAAAAATGTGTCTAAGTATACCCCAAAGTTCTAAGCCGCTAAACAAAGTGCACACTTTAACGTTTTAACCAGTCAAAAGTGACATATTATGCCTGTAAACTAAATTTTGCAGGGATAATTTAGGTACATCACAATATATTAAAAGACAAAATCATAAAAGAATAATAAAATAATCTAAAAATAAAAATCTCATGTAATCAATATAAAAATAAGTTTCTAAGTAATTTATTAACATTTTAATAATAAACAAATTAATGTGCCAACTAATAACCCAGAGTTGATTTGTAATCGGCAAGAGTTCGGTCATCCTCAAGCTGCTTTCCGGCGAAAAGCAGCCTCTATTGATCAGGAGGTATTCCCTCATTGTCCTGAATCTTCACCTTAACATTGTTTATTATATCGGAGCTCTCGACCTCCAACGTGATCATCTTTTTCGTCAAAAGTTCTGACGAAGACCTTCATGTCGCCGCGGAGGTGGAGGACAAGATGAAGAGTTGACTCCTTCTAAATGTTGTAATCCGTCAGAGTCTTGCCGTCTTCTAGTTATTTATCGGCGAAGATCAACCTATAATGATATAAAGGAATTCCCTCTTTATCCTAAATCTTAACCTTGACGTTATCAATTTTGTTTGTTAGATTTTTTCTATAAAAATCATATTTATCTACTTATTTAATGATTATTTATGTTGAACATTTATTTATTAATAAAAGTACATCATTCGTCATTCATTAAATGGTCATTTATTTTGTATATATAAATCTCCAAATTTATATATATATATAATGATATATGTGTATAAATAAGTATTATACGCAAAAGATATAAATCATATATAAGACCCCGAATTTTATGAAATATAAAATTTAATTTTTCTTCATATATATTTTTTTTTTCATGAAACAGTAAGTGGTTAAACTGACGAATTTGAAAGTTAAGGATGTTATGTGCAAATTTTATTTTGTCGGACAATATTCGTTTTGTCGGGGAATATTCGTTTGGTCGGGAAATATTCGTGTCGTACGACGGCGCCGAAATAACAAATTATTTGTGGACCCCACAACGGAATAATTGTCGGATATAGAAAACGACAGAAGTAACCTTTTTAAATAAAAATAGTCAACGGTGTTAACTGTTAAAATACCGGTGATAAAAGAATAGTAGCATACGGTAAATTATGGTATTTTCTATAGCACACGGTACTCTACAGTAGCACACGGTATTGCACAGTGTCTCATATTATTGACACCATAACTGTTACGCATCATTTCATCGATAATTGTCACTGCATAATATTTTATATTATCAATTCAATTATTGTTGTTACACAGTATTTTGCATTATTGATTCAATAATTGTCATTACACTATATTTCATATCATTGACTCAATAATTGTTGCTGCACTGTTTTTAAAATTATTGAATCTAATAATTGTCACAGTAGCAAATATACTGTAATTTATATTATTAAATTAATAATAATCTGTAACGTGTGTAAGACCCCGAATTTTATGAAATACAAAATTTAATTTTTCTTCATATATATATTTTTTTGAAACAGTAAGTGGTTAAATCGATAAAGTTAAAAGTTAAGGATGTTATGTGCAAATTTTATTTTGTCAGACAATATTCGTTTGGTCGGGGAATATTCGTTTGGTCCGACGGCGCCGAAATAATAAATTATTGGTGGACCCCACAACGGAATATTTGTCGGATATAGAAAACGACAGAAGTAACCTTTTTAAATAAAAATAGTCAACGGAACTGTTAAAATACCGGTGATAAAAGAATAGTAGCATACGGTAGTTTATGGTATTTTCTGTAGCACACGGTACTCTACAGTAACACACGGTATTGCATAGTGTCTCATATTATTGGTCTGATAATTGACACCGTAACTGTTACGCATCATTTCATCGATAATTGTCACTGCATAATATTTTATATTATCAATTCAATAATTGTTGTTACACAGTATTTTGCATTATTGATTTAATAATTGTCATTACACTGTATTTTATATCATTGAGTCAATAATTGTTGTTGCACTGTTTTTAAAATTATTGAACCTAATAATTGTCACAGTAACATATGCACAGTAATTCACATTATTGAATCAATAATTGTCATTACACAGTAACGTATGCTTTATTTTACATTATTGTTATCTCTATTATGATGTTATTTAAACAGTTGTATTTCATTAATTTATTGACTTGATATCTAAGAGCTAACTATACTGTATTTATAACAATTAGTCATAATAATTGAATTGATAAAGTTATTTGTTTATAATATAAAGTTAGGTGATTATTAGGTGATATGAAATGAATGGTGTAGATTAAAGTGTGAATTATTGTTGAATAATTGAATTGATTTGTTTATAATATAAAGTTAGGTGATTATTAGGTGATATGAAATGAATGGTGTAGATTAAAGTGTGAATTATTGTTGAATAATTAAATTGATTTGTTTATAATATAAAGTTAGGTGATTATTAGGTGATATGAAATGAATGGTGTAGATTAAAGATAATATAATATTTGAAATGGATGATGTAGATTAAAAGATGATCTTTAAATGAATGGTTTAGATTAAATGAATGATAAGATTTTTGGCTATAAATAGAAGCCTTAACTTAAGGATTTTTCATAAACTTCCTTACTTGTTCTTTCTTTCTCTCTCTAAATACTTCTTGTGAAAGTTCTCTCTAAGTGTGCTTAAGTCATCTTGAGTATTTGTGAAGATCTATAAGTATACGTGTACTGTTCAAGTTAATCAACCTCATTTAAATCAATATCCAGTCACGTGTTGAGGTAAGGGATACCATCTTTTTCATCTTCCATTATTCAAACGTACTATGGTAAGGGATTATCATTATTTGATTCTCGATAATAATATTGTTTCTTCCTTACTCATAAGACGTGCCTTTTATTTCCATGTATTAAATTGTGGGAATAACCTTACGGAGCGGATTGCCGCCTGTTGGTGAATAACCTTTCGTATTCATTCATTATTAATCTCTGAGAATAACCTTACGGAGCGGATTACCGCCTGTTTGGTGAATAATTCTTTGTACTCAAATTCTATTAAATTGTGGGAATAACCTTACGGAGCGGATTGCCGCCTGTTGGTGAATAACCCTTTGTATTAATTTCCTTCACCTTTTGTTAATCAAACCTGCTACGGTAAGGGATATTATTTTCTTTCACACTCCTAAATCGAAATTTATTATGGAACTATTGCTTCTATAATTCCTGAAAATATTATATGTTCCATAATAGTTGAACTTCATTATTTCAACTGAACCTTCCTATTTACGTGAACCTTTCTATTGAATTGTAACCGTTATTCTGAACTGTGGATCTTGAATATCATTTTTAAATTTCACTCCACATCATGTTGACAATTTGGACATTATTTGAATCTGTACAAAGTAAACTTCCGATACTTATTGTTATCCTATTTCTTCTGTTCATCATTTATATCATTCTAATCATCCAAAAATCAAGCTGTTGTGAATATCTGTGGCCGGGGGCACAGATGTGATATATTTGTTGAACAGATGATAGGTTAAAGGCGATATAATAGGTTAAAGGCGATACATCTGTTCGGTGTCTTTTATGGCACGTGGTGAATGTTCTCTTTGGCCCGTAGTGCAAAGATGAACTGTTGTTTGGTATGATTATGACCAAAGGCTGAATCTGGTATAATCATGACCGTTGGTGTTATATTGAATGTCTTTGGCCCGTAGTGCAAAGATGAACTGTTGATCTGCATGATTATGATCAGGAACTGTGAATTTGTATTATCTTGACTAATGATATTTCAGATGATAAAAGTTGATGATGTTTTTTCTAAAAAGAGAACCGAGTGGACATTATAGTCTGCATTATTCTTCTAATAGATTACTCATTCCGCTGCTATTATTGATCTGAACGTTGTTTAAGAATTTAACTGCAGTTTTTGATATAAACCTTGTAGTCTATTGTATTCTATCAAGAACTCAACTGTTGAAGACTAATGATAATTTATTCGTCATTATCTTAGTCATGATATTCTTTACTGGGCTATTTGAGCTCACCCTTTCTTTTGTTCCATTGTTTTTCAACAGGAGATGAAAACATACCAGGGTCTAGCCGGGGAATGGAGTGAGGGTCCGAGGAATAGTTATCATAGTCTTCACGTTTTGTAAAATAGTGTGGCAATAATAGTGAAGACTTAGTTGTGTATTATTATACACTCTATTGTTGTACGTTGTGCTTTGTTGTAATAATTTTGTTGTAGTCTTTTGACGACTCAAGTTTGGGCTGTGTGGGCCCAGATTTGGGGGCGTCACAAAATGAATGATAAGATTTTTGGCTATAAATAGAAGCCTTAACTTAAGGATTTTTCATAAACTTCCTTACGTGTTCTTTCTTTCTCTCTCTAAATACTTTTTGTGTAAGTTCTCTCTAAGTGTTCTTAAGTCATTCCTAGTTTTGAAATCTTTTGCATTCTTCTTTGAATTCCCGAGTAGAATTTTCTTATGTACAGCAACTCTTTCGAAAAATCGTAGTAAATTCATTATTTGTCAGAATTTAATGAATTAAAAGCCTGTCTCTTCAGTTTTTCGTCCTCTACAACTTTGAATAAGGAAGAAAAGTCATCTGAAATCATCTTCATATCTTAAAATACTAAAAACCGTAACCTATTCTGATTTTCGTCACTATTTTCAGTCTTAGTTTTGAAAATTCATAACTCATTCATATTAACTCCGAATTGAGTGATTCTTGAGTCTATGCCGTCTATCTTTCCGAGAGTAACATTATTTTAAAAGCATAAAGAGATTTTAAAAACTCTAGAAGACTCAAAAGTCAGATTCCTTACTGCTACAAACAAGGAAGGATTTGTTCGGCTATAAACTTGTTTCACAATATCAAGGTAAGGAATACCATTCATTTCAAACTCTTAAATTTACTACGGTAAGGAATATCATCTTCTTTTATATTCTATCATTTAAACTTACTACAGTAAGGAATATCATCTTCTTTCATATTCTATTGTTCAAACTTACTACGGTAAGGAATATCATTCTTTTCACACTCTTAAATTTATTACGGTAAGGAATGTCATTTTCTTTTCTTACTTGTAAGAAATATCATTTTCTTTCATACTCTTAACCTTATTATGGTAAGGGATGTCATTTTCTTTCATACTCTTAAATTTACTACTTGTAAGGAATGTCATCTTCTTTCATCTTCTATTATTAAAACTTACTACGGTAAGGGATGTTATTTTCTTTCATACTCTTAAATTTACTACTCGTAAGGAATATCATCTTCTTTCATCTTCTATTATTTAAACTTACTACGGTAAAGGATTATCATTATTTGATTCTCGAAAATAATATCGTTTCTTTCTTATTCATAAGATGTGCCATTTATTTCCATGTATTAATTTATGGGAATAACCTTACGGCGCGGATTACCGCCTGTTGGTGAATAACCTTTCGTATTCATTCCTTATTAATCTCTGAGAATAACCTTACGATGCGGATTATCGCCTGTTTGGTGAATGACTCTTCGTATTCAATTTTTATTAAATTGTGGGAATAACCTTACGGTGCGGATTATCGTCTGTTGGTGAATAACCTTTCGTATTCATTCCTTATTAATCTTTGAGAATAACCTGACTACGCGGATTACCGCATGTTTGGTGAATTACTCTTTGTATTCATTTCTTATTTGTCTCTTGTGGAAATAATTTGTTTACACGAATTATCACATGACACTTTTATTGCATATTCGTTTATAATATCATTTTCTTTCATATTCGAAAGTGATATTATTTTTCTTTATACTCGTAAGGGATACCATCTTTTTCATCTTCCATTATTCAAACGTACTATGGTAAGGGATTATCATTATTTGATTCTCGAAAATAATATTGTTTCTTTCTTACTCATAAGATGTGCCATTTATTTTCATGTATTAAATTGTGGGAATAACCTTACGGCGCGGATTATCGCCTGTTGGTGAATAACCTTTCGTATTCATTCATTATTAATCTCTGAGAATAACCTTACGGAGCGGATTGCCGCCTGTTTGGTGAATAACTCTTTGTACTCAAATTCTATTAAATTGTGGGAATAACCTTACGGAGCGGATTGCCGCCTGTTGGTGAATAACCCTTTGTATTAATTTCCTTCACCTTTTGTTAATCAAACCTGCTACGGTAAGGGATATTATTTTCTTTCATACTCCTAAATCGAAATTTATTATGGAACTATTGCTTCTATAATTCCTGAAAATATTATATGTTCCATAATAGTTGAACTTCATTATTTCAACTGAACCTTCCTATTTACGTGAACATTTCTATTGAATTGTAACCGTTATTCTGAACTGTGGATCTTGAATATCATTTTTAAATTTCACTCCACATCATGTTGACAATTTGGACATTATTTGAATCTGTACAAAGTAAACTTCCGATACTTATTGTTATCCTATTTCTTCTGTTCATCATTTATATCATTCTAATCATCCAAAAATCAAGCTGTTGTGAATATCTGTGGCCGGGGGCACAGATGTGATATATTTGTTGAACAGATGATAGGTTAAAGGCGATATAATAAGTTAAAGGCGATACATCTGTTCGGTGTCTTTTATGGCACGTGGTGAATGTTCTCTTTGGCCCGTAGTGCAAAGATGAACTGTTGTTTGGTATGATTATGACCAAAGGCTGAATCTGGTATAATCATGACCGTTGGTGCTATATTGAATATCTTTGGCCCGTAGTGCAAAGATGAACTGTTGTTTGGTATGATTATGACCAAAGGCTGAATCTGGTATAATCATGATCGTTGGTGCTATATTGAATATCTTTGGCCCGTAGTACAAAGATGAACTGTTGATGTGCATGATTATGATCAGGAACTGTGAATTTATATTATCATGACTAATGGTATTTCAGATGATAAAAGTTGATGATGTTTTTACGAAAAAGAGAAGCGAGTGGACATTATAGTCTGCATTATTCTTCTAATAGATTGCTCATTCCGCTGCTATTATTGATCTGAACATTGTTTAAGAATTTAACTGCAGTTTTTGATATAAACCTTGTATTCTATTGTATTCTATCAAGAACTCAACTGTTGAAGGCTAATGATAATTTATTCGTCATTATCTTAGTCATGATATTTCTTACTGGGCTATTTGAGCTCACCCTTTTTTTTGTTCCATTGTTTTTCAACAGGAAATGAAAACATAACAGGGTCTAGCCGGGGAATGGAGTGAGAGTCCGAGGAATAGTTATCATAGTCTTCACGTTTTGTAAAATAGTGTGGCAATAATAGTGAAGATTTAGTTGTGTATTATTATACACTGTATTGTAGTACGTTGTGCTTTGTTGTAATAATTTTATTGTAGTCTTTTGACGACTCAAGTTTGGGCTGTGTGGGCCCAGATTTGGGGGCGTCACAACATGTTTATTACATTATTGTTGAATTATTGTTGTAGCATTATTTTATATGTTGGACCCACAGGAAGAAAAAAAAAATAAAAAAATAAAAAAAAATTATTAATTTTACTATTTGAAATAGTAACGTGAATAGTAACATGTGGGCCCCTGTAGGACCCACTTGAAAAAAATTTGCACAAAAATGTGCAGGAAGGAAAAGCAGCCAGCGGCTGCGTGCTGAAAATGTTCAGCACTGGCGTGCAGCACGCCAGTGCTCACCTACCACGCATAGTGAAAATTTTCTCCTATAAATAGCTTGCTCAACTGAATAGAAAAATCACACCTAAAACATAAAATTTTTCTATAAGAATTTTATGAGTTTTCTCTGAGAATAGTAAGGCTATTTTGAGAGTTTGAAAGCCAAAAGGAGTGCAGAAAATTTTCAAGTAAGTCTTTTATTAAAGAGTAGTAATTTTATAAATTCCTATTTTTCACGGTATTCACAAATCTTCCTTTAGAAGACTCTTCTTTAAGAAGATTCATTTTTAAAAGTTTTCTTTGGAAGATTTATTTTGGAATATTATTTTTAAAACTATTTAAAAGTAGTTATATTACACTACAAAAATTATGTTAAATATATATAATTTTGATAATTCATATTATACGAGTTATCATACACTTTAAAATTTATATGTGGTAATTACTAATTTTATTATAAAAATATAGGTTGATCAACCTCATTTAAATCAATATCCAGTCACGTGTTAAGGTAAGGAATTTCATTTTCTTTCATACTCTTAAACTTACTACGGTAAGGAATATCATTATTTTCACACTCTTAAATTTATTGCGGTAAGGAATATCATTCTTTTCACACTCTTAAATTTATTACGGTAAGGGGTATCACTCTTTTCATCATCATAAATGGATATTATTTTCTTTCTTACTTGAATGGATTATCATTCTTTGATTCTCGAAAATAATATCGTTTCTTTCTTGTGCCATTTATTTCCATGTATTAAATTGTGGGAATAACTTTACGGCGCGGATTACCGCCTGTTGGTGAATAACCTTTTGTATTCATTCCTTATTAATCTTTGAGAATAACCTTACGGTGCGGATTATCGCCTGTTTGGTGAATAACTCTTCGTATTCAAATTGATGGGAATAACCTTACGGCGCGGATTATCGCCTGTTTGGTGAATAACTATTCGTATTCAAATTGATGGGAATAACCTTACGGTGCGGATTATCGCCTGTTGGTGAATAACCCTTTTTATTTGTCTCGTGTGGAAATAATTTGTCTACACGAATTATCACATGACACTTTTATTCCATATTCGTAAGTGATATCATTTTCCTTTATACTCATAAGGGATACCATCTTTTTCATCTTCCATTATTCAAACTTACTATGGTAAGGGATATTAATTCCCTTCACCTTTTGTTAATCAAACCTGCTACGGTAAGGGATATTATTTTCTTTCATACACCTAAATCGAAACTTATTATGGAACTATTGCTTCTATAATTCCTGAAAATATTATATGTTCCATAATAGTTGAATTTCATTATTTCAACTGAACCTTCCTATTTTCTAAACATTTCTATTGAACTATAATCGTTATTCTGAACTGTGGAGCTTGAATATCATTTTTAAATTTCACTTCACATCATGTTGGCAATTTGGACATTATTTGAATCTGCACAAAGTAAACTTCCGATACTTATTGTTTATCCTGTTCTTCTGTTCATCATTTGTATCACTGTTATTTGTATTAATCATCAAGAATCAAGCTGTTGTGAATATCTGTGGCCGAGGGCACAAATGTGATATAATTGTTGAACAGATGATAGGTTAAAGGCGATATACTAGGTTAAAGGCGATACATCTGTTCGGTGTCTTTTATGGCACGTGGTGAATGTTCTCTTTGGCCCGTAGTGCAAAGATGAACTGTTGGTTGGTATGATTATGACTAAAGGCTGAATCTGGTATAATCATGACCGTTGATGCTATATTGAATATCTTTGGCCCGTAGTGCAAAGATGAACTGTTGATTTGCATGATTATGACCAGGAACTGTGAATTTTTATTATCATGACTAATGGTATTTCAGATGATAAAAGTTGATGATGTTTTTCCTAAAAAGAGAACCGAGTGGACATTATAGTCTGCATTATTCTTCTAATAGATTGCTCATTCCGCTGCTATTATTGATCTGAACGTTGTTTAAGAATTTAACTACAGTTTTTGATATAAACCTTGTAGTCTGTTGTATTCTATCAAGAACTCAACTGTTGAAGGCTAATGATAATTTATTCGTCATTATCTTAGTCATGATATTTCTTACTGGGCTATTTGAGCTCACCCTTTCTTTTCGTTCCATTGTTTTTCAACAGGAGATGAGAACGTAACGGGGTCTAGCCGGGGAATGGAGTGAGAGTGCGGGGATAGCTGTCGTAGTTTTCACGTGTTGTAAAATAGTGTGGTAATAATAGTGAAGACTTAGTTGTGTATTATTATACACTGTATTGTTGTACGTTGTGCTTTGTTGTAATAATTTTGTTGTAGTCTTTTGACGACTCAAGTTTGGGCTGTGTGAGCTCAGATTTGGGGGCGTCACATCATACATAATATAAATAAATAAAGATAAAATGGTTTATAACCTATGATAATTTGAAGATGTTATCATGTAGGTTATAGTACTTTAATAGAGATGATTTATCTTGATCATGAAAGTTAGATTTTTAATTAAAGTACTAGTGTATTAACGGTGTGCATTAAACGGATCATGTGATAATATTTTATTTTCACATAAATACTAATTAGTTAATGTTTCTTAATTTTGAAATAATAATGGACTTAATATTGTTATGTATATTAATTTAATATTTTAACGGGTGAAATTACATTGTGTTAATTAATACCTTGAAAAGTTAATTAATATCAGAAACATTATTATTGTCAAAACATCTATAAGATTTTTTCATAAAATAATTTATTATTGATCATAGAATCTTGACCAAGTCTTCTAATATTTATTATTAAATAGATTAATTTAATTGTTAAATCAATTTATGATCAAATGAAGATAAATTATGGACTTATGAAATTAGTTTAGATATATTGGGATTAGATTTAATTTTGAAATATTTATGTACATCTATAGAGAAAATATTTACAGTTTATTAGTAAATAGTTTGTTTTATTTAATTCCTGGATTGAAGTGCAATTATAATTATTTTGTGATTAATTATAATTAACATTTATTTAATATATTATTGTTAAATAATAATCTATAAATAAGTATCGGAGTCAAAATAAGAATATCTTAGAATCCTCATCCTAACCTAATATGGATCAGTTTCATTAAAGAGATAATATGAATCAGTTTCATTAAAGAGATAATGATCAATAAGGGTATAAATATATCATTGATTAGATACGTAAATAAGGTTATTATTCCAAATCAGAGGATATATCAAATAACGTATACTCTCCCTCTTCTCCTAGAAAAAATACGTAAAATATTTTTTCAAAATGGTGTTTTGAAAACCACACTGCAGATTTAGCATAAGGTCATAGGAAAGAAGATCTTGAGGATACTTAAAAATTCAAACATGCTAATTCAACCAAGCATTAAGTAACAATTCATACTATAGATACATAGTATATATATAATTGTTGTTTTGTATAAAACCATAAAGATAATCATGTTTAATTAAATTTTTAAAATTACTTTTCGGAGAATTTTTCCAACAGTTGGAACTCTCAACCTCCAATGTGATGGTCTTTTCGGTTAGGGTTTTGACAAAGATTTGCATATCGCTGCGGAGACGATATACGAGATAAAGGGTGGATTCCTTCTGAATGTTGTAGTCAGCAAGGGTTTTTCTCTGAAAAAATCACAAGAATCACCGATTGGGCCATTCTGCACAAAGGGTAATATAGGCTATGATACAATGTTTGAAAAAACTCCCAATTATATTGTAACTACATTATTTAGGTCCTAATAAGTATACTAGCACTGACTTGAAGTATTTGTCATTGTCAATTTCTTAACAGTTTAGTCTAATTATCTCCAAATTTATAGCATTAAAAATAGAATTTGCTAATTATACTAACCCAATGCATTAAAATTGGACCGAATGTCAAAATTGGGGATGAAGTCGAGAGTGCAAGAAACGGTGGCGTTTGTGGTGGTGAGTTGGGATGATGATAAAGAAAAAAACCCCAATTGAGGAGAAAGAAAAAGGATGATGAAGAAGAAAGAAATCATTTGGGAGATTGGGGTTTGTACGAACGGCTAATTATGTTCATAGAGGAGAGAGCTAAAGGTGGTTTATGTGCATCTCCCAAATCTGGGTTCAATTCACACAGCCCAAACTTAAGTTGTCAAAATACACAACAACTATTGCACTACAACATACAACGTATCACAATACAGTATTCAAATAATACATAACTAAGTCTTCATTATTATTGTCTCACTATTTTACAACTTATGAAGACTAATACAGCTACAACTCGGACCTTCACTCCATCTCCCGACTAGACCCAACTACTCTCTCATCTCCTGTTAAAAAATAATGGAACAAAAGGAAATTGTGAGCTCAAATAGCCTAGTAAAAAATATCATGACTAAGATAATGACAAATAAATTATCGTTAGCTTTCAACAGTTGAGTTCTTGATACAATAATTTAAACAACAAATTTTAATTCAACAACTGCTGTTAACTTCTTAAACAAAGTTCAGATCAACAACTACAGCATAATAACAACCATTAGAAAATTTATATGGACCATGATGTCCACTCGCTTATCTTTTTAAGAAAAATATTATCAATTTTTATCATCTGAAATACCACTGGTCATGATAGTACGAATTCACAGTTCTTGGTCATAATTATGCAAGTCAATAGTTCATCTTTGTACTACGTGGCCAAAGATATTTAAATATAACACTAACGGTCATGATCATACTAGTCTTCAGTATTTGGTCATAATCATACAAAACAATAGTTCTTCTTTGCCCAAGGCCAAAGAGAACTTTCACCACGTGTCATAAAAGACACACCACCATTATATCGCATTTATTCTATTATCTGTGCCCCAAGCCACATATATCTACAGAAGAAACATGATAAATAATAAATATCGGAAGTTTATAATTTTACTTTGTGCAGATTCAAATAATGTCAAAATTGTCGACATAATGTGGAGTGAAATTTAAAAATGATATTTAAGATCCATCGTTCAGAGTAACGGTTACAGTTCAATAGAAAGGTTCAGAAAAATAGAAAGGTTCAATTGAAATAATATTAGACGAAGCGCAGACTATTAAGAAAATTATAATCATTTCAGAAGTTTTACCGAACAATACTTACAATAATAAGTTTAAGAATATAAAAGAAATAATATACTTTACCGTAATAAGTTTGAATGATGAAAAATGAAAAAGATGGTATCACTTACCGTAGTAAGTTTAATTAATAAAAGATGAAAGAAGATGATATTCCTTACCTTATCACGTGACTGAATATTGATAAAAATGAGGTTGATCAACCTATATATTTATAATATAATTAGTAATTACCACATATAAATTTCAAGGTGTATGATAATTCATATATTATGAACTATCAAAATTATTTATATAATATAAATTTTTGTTGTGTAAAATAATAACTTTAAAAATAATTTTTGAAATAATATTTCAAAATAAATCTTTCAAAAAAAGTTTTTAAAATAAATTTTCTCAAAGAAAAGTCTTATAAAACAAGATTTGTAAATACCGTGTGAAATAGATATTTGTGCAATTACTATCTTTTAATAAAATACTTACTTGAAAATTTTCTGCACTCCTTTTAGTTTGCAAACATTCAAGATAAGCTTACTATTTTTAGAAAAAAACTCACAAAATACTTGTAAATTTTTTTATGTTTTAGGTGTGATTTTACCATCTTTGCAAAAGTTCAGCCTTAGTTTTTCGGTTAAGTCAGAATAGGGTGAGAGCCTTTCAAGGGGATAAGATTGACTTTTTTGAAAAATTTCACTACCAAGCCAGGTTCGTTCTCTCATTCTCTCTCTCTTTTCCTCTATTGATCGTAAGGGCTTTATAGGGACACTTATAAAGAAGCCTTGCCTTTCTACCTAGATTAAAACACTTATTGTTTTAGAAAAAATATATATGAAGAAAAATTAAATTTTGTATTTCATAAAATTCGGGGTCTTATAGTTTATGGGATGTTTAGATGAAGGAGAGAGTTGAAGGTGAATTACCCAAATGACACCTCTTAGTAATCACTTCTGACCGATTAAGTGGCAAAAATATATTTTTTGTTTAGGTAAAATAAATTTTGAAGTGTACTTAGGTACCTTTTTCAGTTTAGAGTACAAAAGTCAACATTTGTATAAATTTTGAGATACAAAGTGTACTTTAGGTTATATCTATTGACATTATGTTATTTTTAAGAGAATTTTTTTTTTGGAATAATTTTTTTTTTCAAATAACTTTTTTCTTGTAGCACGAGAGTATTACCGTTTTTATTAATTTAAACGGAAATTTTCGTATAGCAACCTTACGGTTTGAACTTTCAATTGTAATTCAAATAAAAGAGTTAATATGAAATAAATAATTTTTAGTATACTTATAGAAAATATTATTTGTTTAAATTTAATATATGTCACACATGTTAGTTTATTTTTATTAACAAATCTAGATTGATTTGATTTAGATTGAGTTGCTAAACATAGCTTAATTCACGAGTGTTTAACAGTAATTTTTAGTCACTATTCCTATATAAAATGGCATAAAAACTACTATCTAATCAAATCTATTACGTTACTCAAAAAATCAAAATACTAAATGGTAAAATGGTAATTTCCAGATTTCACAAATGGTGTGTATATGTATATATATATATATTGCTTTTGGATAAAATTTTCTGTCAAATATGATTTACATCCCTGCCAAGTAATTTGAGCAATGGTTCATACAATTGTTGCTATTATTATTAACCAGTTCGCTATCCGTACGAAATACGGGTTTTATTTTATTATATAAAATTATTGTATTATTTA
Organism: Hedera helix; assembly: GCA_947179155.2. Lineage (NCBI taxonomy): Eukaryota > Viridiplantae > Streptophyta > Magnoliopsida > Apiales > Araliaceae > Hedera > Hedera helix. The sequence goes on from OX359275.1 coordinate 37,892,281, forward strand.
TATTTTTTTATATTATACCATACTAATATAGTAATTTTATTAATAATAAACTATTATTATGTACAATAATTTTTATATATAGAAAATATATTCTTCTAAAATATCTTATTTAAATAATAATGTATAATTAATTATTCATGAAAAATTAAATAAATTTAAAAATCTACAATAATATTTTTTTTTACTTATATAATATAAATGATAGCATTTCTCGTTAAAATAATTTATTTGTTTCTATATTCCAATATTCCAATATTTATCTATTTATGTACTAATATAATTTTAATTAAACTCAAATAGTTATACTTATCTAATTTAATAATAAAAAGTTATTATACAATGTAATATTATTGTTATTAATAATATGAATTTAAATAATGCTAACTAAATTAGAAAATGTATAAGAATAAAACATGACAGTAAATAGATAATTATGATAATAAGAATGTAGATGAATAGATTTTAAAATTAAATAAAAAATAATTTTTTTTACTAAATTTTAGGTTTTTATTAGAAAACTATTTTGTTCTCTCTCTCTGTATATGTGTGTGTGTGTATATATATATATATTTTGATATTATTTATAATTAAAATTTATTATTAAATTTTAGAGTTAAAAAATTATTCTTAAAATTTAATATTGAACGAGGATCTTGTCTTGTGTATTATATTTTCCGATTCGAACTAATTTTTTCATTTTATTATTAATACATTTGGTGAAAGTGAAAAAAAGAAAAAATCACACAAAATGCCGTACTTACAAGCCCGTGCTAAAGCACTGACAAATTTCAAAGGTTGTTAATGAAGACAAAATTCCATTGACAGCCAAATTGGTGTCTGCAATTTTGCACATATAATCAGTATCTTGGCGGTGTTTATAAAACAGTGACAGCCACTCGTTGAAAGACACGTAAAAATAGATGGTCCCACACGCATGCTTGCACAATTTACTTACTGATTTGTCTTAACTTCACTAGTTCGTGAGTTAATAAAAGTAACAGTAGGGTATATCTATTCTTTCTCTAAATAATTTATAATTCCTCCTCCTAGATATGGAACCTGGAACCCCCTCTTTCTTCTTCACTCTCTCTCTCTCTTTCTCTCTCTCTCTCTCATTTCTGCAATCGCTTACACTACTACATATCTGATTCCGTATTTTTTTAATTCAAGATTCTTGAAAGGGATTATTGCATGTTTCTTGGTAAATTCGTAGTTTGGTGGGTCAATAATTTGGCCTTTTCATTGCACACAAAACCCTAATCTTTGTTTGTCTTCTTCATCCAGGGGCTTACGTGGCTGATAATTTGGAGGTGATGCAGGAAAGGAAGTTTGTATGATCAGAGGTATATGGGGTTTATTAATTTCATGTTAATTGCGATCTTTTAATTTTAGCCTGCTTATATTGAAATTAAGCTGTATTGTTTGGTATTTGAGTTGGATTTCCTTGGCTTTATAAACTTTTCTTTTGCTGAAAGTCAATGTTTATTATCTGTAGTTATTGGAAATTAGAATAAGGTTTTGTAAACTGTTCTTTAGTTTTATGATAGCTGCTGATTCTGTTGAGTCTTGCTTTGCTGCTTGTATTAGAAGAGTAAAGAATTGATATTTCCGGTATTTTGAAAATTATATTATGAATTGAATTGTTTTTTTTTTAGTTTTATTTTTTCCCGAAATGAGGTCATTTCAATGTTTGAGTGCCTTTTGGATCTGAGTTTTTGAAGGCTGTCTACAAGCATTACCAAACTGAGATAATTTAGTGTTATTTAACATGAAATGTTACTATTATAGTGAAAATAGAAACTTTTTAACATATTTCCTGCTAGTTGTTTGGGACAGAGGACATGGTTATGGTTAATACTTGATGAACTCCTCTAGTAGATTCACTAGAGTAGTTTTGTTCGAGTTGAAGGTAATTGAGCATTGATTTCCCTCATAAATTCTGCAAGTATAGTCTGACTTCAGCATGTAACTTTTTATGAGATTGTTGTTGGTTCCATTTACGAGTACTCGTAAGTCTTAACAATCAGTATACCAACTACTGAACAAAATTTTAGTTAAAAATGAAATACAACTCTGATCTATCAACTTTAAGGGCTACTCTTAGCTTATTCACAAACAGTATGTTTTATTGTTTAATTTGTGAATATTCTTATACACCTTTTTGTGTGTGCTCTCAGTATGTTTAGAAGTCCTTGATTTATGTTTTTTTTTTTACTTTCAAATGTTCTGTTTCCTACACCTTTTTGTGTGTGCTCAGTATGTTTAGAAGTCCTTGATTTATGTTTCTTTGCTTTCAAAACATAGGCTGTTTTGTTGCCTACACCTGATCTCCAAACAAATTCTTTTTGGTCAATCTTACTATTTATGCCATTTCCTTTGTATTACCTATCAAGGGAGGGAGGGAGGGAGGGAGGGGGGAATCCTTTTTAAATTGCATTTCAAGAGACAATTGGCAAGAATTGAAGGAGTTTTTAAATGCCTTTGATATAACTCTTTTTCTTTTCTTTACAGTCAGTAGTTGTTGATTGGTATATCACACGCATGTGGCGCCTTGTGACTAGGTATGACACATCAGGCTGTGGTCACCAACCTTTAGGAAATTATGGTTTTGGTGATTTGAGGACAAATTCTTGTTATGGATCGTTGCCATGTGACGTGAATCACAACAGTTGGTTCTGTTGTAACTGTACAAGGCTCTGTGTTGTTGTAGCGAAACCATGTCAGCTATAGTACCTAGCTAGCAGCTCTTATATCAAAAGGATGGAAAGAAACCATACTTGTCCTTGTCATAAGGGTCACCACGTGGCAACCCTTTATTTTCATAACAAAATGGAATTTTTTAGCATAATCTTTAGTTCGTTTTCTCACTTCTTCTCCTCTCTCCCCTCCTTCATCCATAACCTAATTTGTTCTTCCCCATGGGAATTATGGACCTCCATCTAAAGCTCATCAACATAACCTATTTCAAAATCTTTATTGTTTTAGTTCCATGAAGCATGTTCTGCTTGAATATGGCTTGTTTGGTGCTTTAGGAATTGATTAAGGCCATCGTATTTATTTATTTCTTATTTACTTATTTATTCGTATACTTCTTTTGGAAATCTAAATAGCACAGTTATTTAATATTCTTCTAGTAGGATCTTATTTATGATTCACACTTGTCTGCTAGAGGGGTTTTGGCTATCATTATTGTTAAATATGTTGATCAAGCTAAGGTTTGTCAGATTATACGATTAAGGATGTTTATAATTATTTCTGTTATTAATAGGTGGGACATGACAATAATGAAGGTTTATCGTTGCATACACTCAGCAAGCTGTGTATGCACAAAAGGACATCTAAGTGAAGAAGTTATTTTCCTACTTCTTCAGCATTTGAACTGGAATCCGAAGACGATTGCTAGTCTTTCTTCTGTGTGCAAATGGTTTGATGATCTTGCTAAGAGAGTACTCTGGAAGGAATTTTGCCGGACAAGAGCTCCAAAGATGATGCTTGATCTACAATCTAGTGGGAGTCACAGTGTTGATGGAAACTGGAGGGCACTAGGGAAGCTGCTTATTTATTGTTCAGGATGTACCAAGGGTGGTTTGTTCAATAGCATTCATATTCCTGGACACTTTGTTTATAAGACCCGCTTCTCTCGGACCTCTGGGAAAAGCTTTCTTTTACCTCGATGCAGATCAGATACTTTATATGTTTCTGACCCTTGTGAACATCTTGACAAAGGGGATGAGGGAGATGTGGGATTTTTCAGGGGTGTTTTCAAGTCTTTTGCAATGTCAAAGGTTCGGAAGATGCTGATTGGAAAAGGAGCTGAACTACATCCTACGGGAGTGTGTCCGTATTGCAAGGCAAAGATGTGGAGCATGCTGCAAGCGAAGATGATACCGCAAAGTGCTAGCTGCAGATTAGGTGCTTATGAAGATTGCATCGAGTATTATGTGTGTCTCAATGGACATGTTCTTGGAATTTGCACTCTCTTTCCCTTGTCTGATTCAGAAGAGGCGTCTGAGCCGGAGTGATACTTCGATGGAACGTGGATATCTTGTTTCACAGGTATATGAATTTGTAACTTTGGCACACTAGGTTTGACTTTTCATTTATCAAATTTTAGGATTTCGGTGTTTTGGCTAATCTGATTACCATTACAAATATGCTCAAACTATCTTCCCAGCAGTAATAATTTGTATATAGTAACTGATAAAACATAAATGTCATGATTTATTTCTCAATTTGCTCAGAAAATTTATTAAAGACATCCTTTTGCCTCTCCCACTGTACTGCTCAGTCTACCTGGAGCTTACTGTTAAATTGATCTTCAATTAATTCCACCCCCCCCCCCCCCCCCCCCCCCAAAACAAAAAAAAATCATATGTACTGTAATTTATCTGAGGTATTACATTTTACTATTGAACAGGTGTTGAAGCATTTCAAATCTTCATTTGTTTGTCTAGTGGTGGATATGGCAAGCTAAACGTACATGGGCTATCCAACATTTTGAAGAAAGCTACGCAACAGATGTGATATATCTACTTAAAAATTACTGTTTTGTTGTTCTGAACAAGGTATTTCGAATATTTAGCTAACCATTTTGTTTCATCACTGTTCACTTAAAAATTTCTTACCTTGAAACATGTAAATCCCAAGTACATTTGGCTGTGTATTTAAATTCAAATGTCAGATTGGATCTGTAATATATTTCAGGCATTTGGTTTATCACAAGTCATTGGTTTTTACCCATAGAGATTAACGGTTGTTATTTACACATCTTTTCTCTTTCCTGCTTAGGTTTATCGTATTGGTTTTTTCCTTACATTATAGCATCATCATTTTTGTCACTGGATTGTTTGAGCATTTGGGATTCCACTGGCAAGAGTTTGTTTTCGTCAATGGTGCTAGTTTTCTAGTCACATTTATTTATTAAATAATTTTTAGTAATCAGGCTTGAGAAAATTTGATAATAACCAACCACCTAAGCCATGTGTGGTGTGTGCATACAACAATAGCATTAAAAAGGAGCCATCTTGTTTGGGTATCCTTCTTGTTTAAAGCACCAGGAATCATCACTTGAATTTTAATTTCTTTGGGCAAAATGGAATATGGTCCAGAATCAAAAACATTGTGCAACTAATTTCAAAATTTTAGTCTCCAGCTACTATCCACCACTTTGGAACTAAGCAGGACAGTTAAATTTGACTACAGTCATCTTGTGATGGTTTCTGTTGAATCTGCTCGTGTACATCTGCTTCTTCAAACCTAAAGTCTATATTACTCGTTGGGAAGATGTTAACTTCAATCTTCCTGTAAGGATCTGGAGAAGATGTGCATCGTAATATATTCTGCTGAAACTGCTCATGTTCAGCTTCTGTTTCAAACTCCAGGCCTGTAATACTCATTGGGCCGACGTTAACTGCAAAATCAGACTTCCTGTTAGGAACTAGAGAAGATACGCATTGTAAAAGCTCTTATACTAACAACCAAACACAGTACACAACCATGTTAACTGTTCATTCAACCTTCCTGTTAGGAATTAGAGAGATGCTCGGTAAAAGCTGTTGTACTAAAACCTCAATGGTTTCAAGAGATGGTGAGCTAGTGTCTTTAAAGGCATAGATTTTGGGTCAAGTAATCTATTTGAGTCCACCTAAACATAGTTTATTATGAGCTTATGCGTAATTAGTGGGGTACTGTGTACATCCGATGGTTTACTCAGTGTAAACCTAAAGGGTTCCTCCATTTAAAAAATGAAATTAATAAAGCTGTTGTATTAAATGCCTAACAGTCCAGTCTCTACAAAAAACAATTGGCGCGACTTCGCAGTCCACACTTCACCACAAAACCCCCAAAATCCCCACCAATATATTTTCTCTCTTTGGGACAAATCCCCTATTTAGCGGCTATTACATAACAATCTTTAAAGTTAATTCGTAAATACCCACGTCGTAAGTGAATCCTACGTTACAAGCTTCTTCAGGACAACAACTGAGCTCATAATTATTAAAGCTATCCCAGTATACCATCTGCTAATAGCGCACCAATTGGATTGTTCAAATTGTTTGATGTGATACACATGAAAGGATCACATGGTTCTGATTCCCAATTTCTTAAATGTTGTAAGCAGAATAAAATATACCAGGTAGTCAATTGCCAAATGATGTTAATTAGGGTTTTGCATCAAATGATGTTAATTAGGGTTTTATGCAAAAAGGGTTTAGAGAGAGTGAGCGTGAGAGTCCATATTTACCAACAGCACCCATCCCAGCTAATTTTGGCATGAATTTCCTTATATGGTCTTCTGCTGCATCCTCAGCTTTCAGTGTCTCACAGTCAAAAGAAACGTAAATCTTTCTCTTTCCATGCTTTTGGTCAAGCATTCCAACAACATCCTTCTCCCATCTGTCTAAAATTGGGATGAAGGAAATTGGAAGTGTCAGAAAGGAAACATATACAAAAGGAATTTGAAGGCGTTCAAGATGAAAGTTATGTTTTAGAACATGATATATCAAAAAATGAATTATATCAACATAAAAATACAGACTCGACATAATTCCATAAATATCAGAATTCTACCTCAACCATCTTCAAGAACTATGTGACAACTGTTTAATCCAATGAAATTTTTAGATTCTGACGGATTCATATATCTCCATTGATTATAAGCTGACTTTTTTCTTATATAAAAATTTAATTAACTATGAAAAGCAGCAAAGAATGATAATTAAATTAACTGTGCCAGAAAATGTTTCACAGATGACATTACCCATGTGCATGATCAACATTACATAATCGTGAAGCATCATGTCCTCTGCATTCCACCACTTCATCCCGTTCTCTCTTACTCTATTATAAATATAAAATCATTACGGGCAATCAAGGTTTCATCTCCAACTCCAAAAGCAATATGAAAAGAGAAAGCAATGAGCTTTTACATTATAGTCGGTGATAGTGAGCTTGATCAAGCGGTAGTCCTCACCCCTGCTGCACTCCCTTTCACATGCTATTTCTTTAACCAATGAGAAAACAGAAACATACAAGTATATAAAGTGCCGCAACATTAAAAAACAAAACCAGAACTGTGCTCAAATGGTGAAAATACAGGTAATTGAAGAAAGCAGTTAAGATGTAACTTTATGGAATTGAATGATAATGAGAGAATAAAATACATGAGCTTCCATCGAGTTAGCCAGTCTAGTATTCATGTATTACACTCAGTGAGTCGAAGAGAATTATCAAAAGCCATACTTTTCCCTACTGCCAATAAAACTAGTAAAAATCTACAAATGTGCGACTGCTCATGGGCGGGCACTTTGTATCTTGTTTATATTTGTATACAAAAACATAAAGTGACGGGTTTAAGAGACAAATACGCATATTTGATGGGTGAAATTATTAAATTATATATGGATATATATTCTTGCAATACATATATATATACACACACACACACATAAATATATGTACCAGTGTCATGGAGGCCATAACATACTTCGTCGGGAAGCTGAACAAAGTGGCCTGAAATCGAGCCAGAGGGTAGTAGTGCTATTGATCCCACCCCTTTCATCACTTTCCCTCTCTCTTCTTTTTCTACTTCCTCTGAAATAATAATAACACCAGATAAAGTTACATATACATATACATATACATATACATACATACGCGCGCGCACATGTATAGTATATAAATACATACACATACCCATTTCCAAAAAGCTCTTCAATTTCTTCTATCTCAGTTAAATAGGGCTAGAAGGAAGGAGAGAGGGGGAAGGAGTAACTGAGTGAACTCAGTAAAGTAGAGTAGACCTAAGAAAACTGGCCAGAGGCCTATACGCGCCAGTCACGTGACTATCTGACTGAAAGGGTAAAATCCACTAGGCTACAAGCCAGCAATTTCCAACGGAACGACGCCGTTTCCTTTCCTGGGTTTATCTTCAATTTTAACATATGTAGTCAAATCATAGCCCTTTACAGGTAAATTTTGTAAATTTTTCTCTTATGAAGCTATAAGCTATGGCATTATTTGGGAATTAGTTATAAGTTACTCAACCCAACTTATAAGTACTGAAGTTAAAAAAATTGTTTGGGATAAAAAAAATTTGTATTTATAATTTTGGGGTTAAAAATATGGTAGAAGCATTAAGGAGGTCACTAATCATTACCATTGCATATATTGGGTGTAGCAACCGAGAGTAATTATATACTTCAAGAGTTCATATATTAAGGGGTTTTGGTTATATCGTAGTTTAGAGATAAAAACAATCAGAAGGAATGCCAAAATTAATGACCAGAATGGTTTTGTGGCCAATGGGCTCTGCACTTGGTCTGGAGCTAAGGATTTGAGGACACCTAGGATTGATAGGTTACCTAGGTCCACAAGTATGGATGATGCCCATATTATAGATCACAAGGTTTCTAGTACTGATAACACATTTGTTCAACGAGAAAAGGAAAATTTTGATGTTGGGTCTCTTGAACATAAGTTGCCTCCTTGGGGGAATTTTGCAATTCAAGAGAGTTTGGAATTTCAAAGTGATGATTTTAGTCAGTCTTCAAGGATTTCGGAAGGGAAAGTGACTATCAAAGGGAACAGGTTACATTTTTTTAGAGGAAAGGGATGAAGAGGTATTATCTGAAAGGATTTTGAGTCTTAGCAGTTCAAATAAAGTTGTGAGTGCATTGAGTTTGTACAAGTCCGTGGAATTTTCTGGACTTCAACCTTAGTTACATGCCTGTAATTCTCTTCTCTCTTGCCTTCTGAGGAATCAAATGGTTGATGAAGCATTAATTTTTTTTGATTTTATGAAGGCCAGTGAGATGACTACTGGGCATACTTATAGCTTGATACTTAAAGCAATTGCAAATGCTTATGGTTGTGATGCAGCACAAGATATGTTTGAGGATTTGGTAGGGAAAAGTAATATTAAGAAATAATTTGATGTAATCGTTTACAACACAACAATATCAGTTTGTGATAAAGTGAATAGTTGGGTTTAGGCTGAGACAATTTGGAGAATTTTGAAGGATGATGGCCATGTTGGAACAACAGTGACTTATCGTCTGTTGGTTTGCATATTTGTTCGTTGTATTCAGAATGAACTAGCTCTCGATGCATACCATGAGATGATTCAAAATGGAGTGGAACCAGCTGATGATGCACCGCAAGCTATTATTGGAGCATGCTTAAAAGAGGGGGAGTGGGATTTGGCACCAAGTGTCTTTCAGAATATGTTGAACAGAGGGTTGAAGCCAAATGCAATTGCATCTAATGCGTTGATTAATTCACTTGGAAAAGCCAGCAAGGTTGACCTCGCCCTTAAGGTTTATGGTACTATGAAATCTTTGGGACATGCACCTGATGCATGAACATGGAATGCACTGCTTGGTTCCTTGTAGAGGGCAAATTAAAATGCTGATGCTCTTCAAAACTTTCAGAGCATCCAAGCAGGGCAAAGCTCTGTATTAAATTTACATTTGTACAATACTGCATTGATGTCTTGCCAGAGGCTTGGTTTGTGGGATGGAGCTTTGCAGCTACTATGGCAGATGGAAGCCTCTGGTCTACCTATCTCAACTGCATCATATAATCTTGTTATTGGAACTCGTGAGTTGCAAGAAGACCAAAAGTTGGTTTATGAGCACATGCTTCACCAAAGGCACCCTCTGTTATCACTGATAAGAGGTTGCATTTGGGGTTCTCTTTGGGATGAAATGGAGGAAATACTTGATGTAAGTTAACATCTACCTATATCTGATACATCCATCATCAGTTATTTGTTATCTAAGCATTTTGTTAAAGAACCTTGGCTTCCTTTTAAGCTTTTTCAATTCTCTGTTTCTTGTTCCTATTTCTTTTCATTTCTTTTTTTTTAATAAATCATTTCGCCTTGCTGAAGTACTGCCTTCAAGATCTGATGTCTCCAATACAACAAACTAATCAACATCTAACTCTATACATCTTTTAACTTGCAGCGGGTTCTGCCAAACAGATCTCTTTACAATGCTTCTATTCAGGGGATGTGTGTCAGAGGCAAGACTGATTCAGCAAAGAAGCTGTACATGAAAATGTGTGAGAGCGGTTTCAAACCAGATGGTAAAACCCGGGCATTGATGCTGCAAAATCTATCAAAACGCTCAGTTAGACGAACAAGAAGGTAAACCGTCTCATCCAGTCATCCGAAAGGGAAAATACTATAATTTTTCCTTTATAATTTTCTCTCTTATTTTAGGTTTAGAGCGACATAAAGCATGAAGAGGCATTACAACTGATATATAAATATGGATAGGTACTTCGAAGTATATGTGAACCAGCAGCTTGGACCAATGGGATTTACCAACATAATATATTTAAGTTTCACCCCTGTTCATGTTTAGTTTGTACTACAAGTCAAAATAAAAAAGTTCCTAATCCCCACTAGAAAATAATCCGACTCATGGTATTGCTCGTCTTCCCTTAATTGTTCAGACAAAAGGCTACTATGTCAAATCACACCACCAGACTGGGAGGACTTGATAACCCTATGGAAGTTGTTTTTATTGACATATGAATTCTTGTTTGCTTTGCAGCAGGTTACACCAAACATACACTTTCAAACAAGCAGAGACATGCTCAACATCAGAGTGCAGGAAAATAATCCGAAAGCTTACAATGTAAAGGCCATTAGTAGTACATCATCACTTGCTCAAAGATTCGATCAGACAGAGTATATCATCTTTTCCAGCACAGAAAAGTTTAACAATCATCCTCTTTGTAGATCCTCTTTGCAAAGGGAAGATGATTATACATGGAAACAGAACAATAGATGAATTTCTTGGGCAGCATATCGATATTAATTTGACCTCCCATATTTGGCTAATATAATTTTTTTTTCGTTCTGTAACTTATTTTACCTGTATAGTTGGCCTATTATAAGTCAGGCTCTTACTAACAAGGGGCAATTTCTTTGTCGAAACTCAAACGTCACAAATTTATGCCAAGTCCTCCAAGAATGTAGGTACTTAAATGACATTTCCTGTTTGTTGGCTAATCATCTTATACTTTGAGATTTCAGAACGAACTTGGTTTATCTTTAATTTTTTAAGCTGGGTCATCAACAATTCCGGTATGCAGCCTCAGTTTTGGAGCTTTCTTGCATTTAATATAAAGCCCATAAAATGACTACTGAAGACTGCAGTTATATTATCTACAAAGGTTGCATATCGCCCATGCTCAGACTCTGTTTGTATCACCTTCCCAAATAAGGTCAAATTTGTGGCATTCCAAGCAATCCAGTACTCCACTCCACAACAAACAAACAAACAAGCAAAAATTTAAAAATTATTGTTATCCTTTTTTTATAAATAGTAATATAAAATGATAGAACATCTTCATGCCGTCACTTCTAAACTCTTTATTTTTAATTGTAAACATGTAACAAAATTGTACTCTTTATATTTGTAAATTTTAAAAAACGGAAGTTTTTTTATGACACAAAGTTAATACTCTCTTCATTTTAAAATTAGAGATACATTTATAAAGATATATTTATAAAACGACAACGACTTTTAAAAATAATTTTAGTACTCCTATTAGTTAAGAATCAGCTGTGATGATTTGATATTGAAAATAATAATAAAAAAATAATGATAAATTAAAAATATCATATCACTTTATAGTAGTAAAATAAAAATATATCTCTAATTTTAAAAGAAACTAAACAAAAAAATATTCCTCCAATTTTAAAACAAAGAGAATATTTATATTATATCTTGTAAACATCTGCTTCATCTTATGATTCCAATATGAGATATCCATAAAGCAAAAAGATTGGGATAACGAGATATTAAGCAGGTTGCACGCGCACAAGTCACAAAAGACTGACAATGACAAATATTTGAATCAAATGATATTTATCAAATTTTATGAACATTCATCAAACTTTGGAAACTAATTAGAGTAGCTAAACTAGTGTACTTTCCGAATATAATCAATGGCTGCTTGAACAAAAATGCCTCTCAAAAGCTATTTATTACTTTCAAAAATATTTATTACTAGTAACTTACACTACACTCAAAGTTGTTACAAGACTTGTATGAATATATATCAAGTACACCCAACATCAGACAGTTTGCGAGAAAGTTTGTGTTTTTTCTGCTGCAACATCTGAACCAGAATCTAATTTTCTAAAAACTAGCTTTTGCTGTGGACGTTGGCCATTGGAAAATACCGTGACCTCTGTGTCTATCAACACGGCGTCCTCGTCCTTAAACTCTCCCCTCAAAATGCCTTTGGCAAGCTCATTTTCGACTTTCTGCTGGATCACGCGTTTCACTGGCCTGGCACCATAGCTCGGGTCATATCCAAGACTTCCTAGGAGTTCAACAGCAGCATCGGTCACTTGGAGTTTTATCTTCCGATCTGCTATCCTCTTTTGTACTCGTTCCAGCTGGGATACACAAGGAGACACAAGTGCATAAGATTTTTTTTATCTAAAAAGAAGACTGTTGTGTAGTAATAAATTGTCTATAGAAGAATAATTATGATGTTTAAAGCATTGAACTGATATAAGATTTAATGGGAAATCTTGAAGCTTTCTTTCATTGGTAACAGCCTTTTAATAACCTCAAGTTATTAAAATCAATAATGGACTTGCCATACTTTAGCTTGTCCATTGAAGACTTGAAATTTATGATGTCCGAGCACAAGATTAGAGGAATTACCTGTATCCTGACGATATTGTTGATCTGGTCACGATCGAGAGGCTGGAATACTATGTACTCATCAACCCGATTCATGAACTCGGGCCGAAAAACTGACCTTGCAGCATCCATTACCCTTTGCTTTATAGTTTCATAAGTTGTCTCCTTTGAGGAGGCATCATCGTCTGTATTAAGTATGTATTGTGAACCCACATTTGAAGTCATAATGATGACAGTGTTGGTGAAACTCACAGTGCGACCCTGTGAGTCGGTCACTCTACCATCATCCAGTATTTGAAGGAACACATTGAACACGTCGGAATGGGCTTTCTCAATCTCGTCAAACAAAATAACTGCATATGGCCTCCTGCGGACAGTCTCTGTCAACTGCCCTCCTTCGTCATACCCAACATAACCAGGTGGAGCTCCTATTAACCTTGAAACTGCATGCTTTTCCATGTACTCACTCATATCTATCCTTACAAGGGCCTCCTCGGTGTTGAACAGATAAGATGCAAGGGCCTTGGCTAGTTCTGTTTTCCCAACTCCTGTAGGACCCATGAACATGAAGCTAGCTATTGGACGGTGAGGATCTGAGAGACCTGCTCGAGATCGTTGGATAGCCTCAGCCACAGATTTCACTGCAGGATCTTGACCAACAACACGTTTATGTAGCTCTTCTTCCAAATGTAACAGCTTCTCCCTCTCTGATTGTTGTAGCTTGGAAACAGGAATACCAGTCCATTTACTCACAATCTCAGCAATATCACTCCCAGTAACTTCTTCTCTAAGCATGGACTTCCCAGACTTCATATACTCATCCAATTCCTTTTCTGCAGTCTGGAGTTGACGCTGCAAAGAGTTCAAGCTCCCATATTTCAACTCAGCTGCACGATTAAGATCGTACTCCCTCTCAGCCTGCTGGATCTCAATATTTACCCTGTCAATCTGTACACAAAAGAAGTCATTCAGTCAACATCTGTATATTGCTTCCTCGAGTCTTCGTCTTACGTAGACTGTTGAAAGGTTTGAGCCCATCCCCATTATTCTATAAATATGTGCAAGGCGTAATTCACTGATCAGCATACTAATAACACTAAAGTAATCCAAACATAAAGGAGAAAGTAACAGCTGTCTTAATTGATGAGCCAAAAATATAAAAAAGTAAAAATCTTATGAAAAATAAAATAATAGAAACAACTACCTACCTCTTCTTTAATCGATTGTAAGCGTGTCATGACAGATTTTTCATGCTCCCACTGCTCATTCAGTTCAGCTTGTCTCTTCTTTAAGAGATCTAACTCTGCCTCAAGGCGATTTAGTCTATCTTTAGAGGCTTTATCCGTATCATTTGTAAGAGAGAGCCTCTCCATCTCTAGTTTCAATACTGAACGGTTGATTTCATCAAGCGCTGTAGGTTTTGAGGTAATTTCCATCTTCAGTTTTGCAGCTGCTTCATCAACTAGGTCAATAGCTGCCATTAAAACAGTATATCAGCAGTCAACATGACCTCAACACTTGGTTTCACAAAAGGAATTAGGCATTCCACTCTTATGCAGATTGATATAGTCATACTTTCTATTAATTTATGTTAATAATTAAAGTTCACCAAACGCAAGGGAAATGAAAATTTACACAGAATTACTTTTTCTTCTTGATATTTGTCCTAATTTCTTAATTTATGAATTTTTTTTTACAGAAACTACAAAAGAGGCATCAGTTGCCCTAATCTGTCAATTTGCAAAGCTATTTGAAATATCATTCCATTTCTGCGAAAAGAATGCTTAATAGTTTCTCTAAAGACAAGTATTATCAACTTGAGTATATACATTCGTGGATGACATGAAAAAAATTAAAAACACCACCCTGAAAAAATTGAAAGGAAATTATTTGATTGATTTCAGAACAAGCCATCAAGCAAGGAGATCACGAACTGATTCCATGCATCTTCGATGTTCGGAAATGGCAGAAACAAAATTAACAAACAACTTCACAAGGAATCACGACAATTAATTGTTGTGTGGTACCTTTGTCGGGTAAGAAGCGCCCGCTGATGTAACGATCTGAGAGAATTGCAGCTTCCACAAGTGCACCATCAGAAATGCGAACCCCGTGATGTAGCTCATATCTTTCGCGAAGTCCACGCAATATAGAGATGGTATCTTCTACCGTGGGTTGATCAACATAAACTTGTTGGAAACGACGCTCCAGGGCTGGATCTTTCTCTATGTATTTACGATATTCATCCAAGGTGGTCGCCCCAATACATCGCAACTCTCCACGTCCAAGCATGGGCTTCAAGAGATTGCCAGCATCCATTGCCCCATTGGTTGCACCTGAAAGAAAAGTCAAATAAACTTGTTTTCTTCTAATGAATCATAAAAATTCTTGTAAGTAAATAACAAGAACCAATCATGCTAGCCATTAGATGGACTATGTAGCAATATAGAAAGTAAAAAAAGAAAAGAAACTAAAGAGTGAAAGGAAGTCAGAAAAGGAAATATCAAAATATTAAATCGACTTGAACCAAGATATGGATTCAATTTTGACAATAAGTCCAAACTCTACCATGCATTCCAAGGAAAATAAATAGGAAAATAAAAGGTTCTGTGCTGAAGTACCTGCCCCCACAACTGTATGGATCTCATCAATGAAAAGGACAATCTGCCCATCTGATTCTGTTACCTCCTTGAGCACAGCCTTTAATCTATCTTCAAACTCTCCGCGGTACTTGGCCCCAGCAATGAGTGCACCCATGTCCAGGGATATCAACTGAAAACAGAAATTAAATTAGTTTAAACTCCATAATAAAGCCCAATATATGAAGAACAAATAACAAAAGGAAAACAACATATTTCGTGGAGAAGCTGACGGTTCACTTCTAGATTAAAACACACCTTTCGGTTCATTAAAGCTTGAGGGACATCTCCTTGCACAATTCTCTGTGCAAGCCTGACAAATAAGGCATGACAAGATCAATAAATAAGTTAGAGACATATTTCAGAAGCTTGAGCATAAAAAAAGAACAGTGTAGTAAGACCAAACAATCCCCTCCCCCACCCACCATACACACAGAAAAATCTCTGCTTCTCTCCCACTCCAACTCCAATCCCCAAAAAAGGGGAAGGTAACAGCTTATTTCTCAAATTTTGAACAAGTCTGCTGCTAGAACCATATCCTAAGATTGAAAATGCTTACAGAAGGTGCTCACTACTTGAACTTCTTTCTTCCATTTTATTCTTATTACCAAGTTATCTTAAAAACCATGAAGATGAAGAATGCTTGAGCTCTCTTCCCATTTACCAGCTATGGCTACTTGCAAGAAGAAAACAACTTTAAGCTTACCCTTCCGAGATTGCAGTTTTCCCAACACCTGGCTCACCAATTAGCACAGGATTGTTCTTTGTTCTCCTGGAAAGAATCTGGATGCATCTACGTATTTCATCATCCCTTCCTATCACAGGGTCAAGCTTTCCTTCTCTAGCCATGGCAGTTAAATCCTTGCCATATTTCTCTAGGGCTTCATACTTTCCCTCAGGATCTGTACCAAATTACAAATATGATTGTTGATAAAGACATTATTATAAATGGGACTACTGGAAAATTTCAAAGAGAACATCAAGTGCAGTAGACCTCTTACATAAATATTCAAAGAATGCATAAGACAAAGAGCAATAAACTAAGTTCAAAGCCATATATAAGCAATGGAAAGTGGCAAAAGAATAGCAAATGCAAAGTGCTAAAGGACAATGAACAGAAAAAGCTTAAAGGCTAAGAATTGTATCACTAGGCAAGCACACATGCATAAGGGAAGACATTGGAAACGGTTTCAGTGTTCGCAGCAATATCGAAATTTGGTTAACATTACATGCTAAACCCGAAATTCAATGGTTACATAGTTCCAACAAAAATATAATCAGAAGGGACCAACAAACTAGGAATAAGCCACCTGCACCATAACTTGACGTATAAATATACAACAAAATATTCACTAAGTAGTAGAAGAATATATATGATGCAAAAGACAAAACTCATCCAGCAGGAAGCAACAACAGAAATTTTATATCTGCAAAATAACAATAAATGGTACATGAAAAGAATAAGCATGTTAAAACTGAGGAGAACTGGCATTTACCCCTGTTGTTTACCTCGATGGCAACGGACTCCATTGTTATAATAGGCATATTTTGGACGAAAGTGCAACAGATGACAACTTGACATTCTGTTAGCCTATCAGAAGTAAAATGTAAATTGCTTATAGGTATATATTAGGATTTTCGCACTTAAAGACTCCTTGTGGGTTACCTAGTACCTTTAGTATATACAAAGGGTGTCTAATTCATAAATTGCATTTCAAGTCAGTGTTGCAATTTAGTCCAATATACATAGCAGTTATGTGCCTTTTAGTTAATCATAAGGTTGTCTTTGCCATCAAGGTAAAACAATGGGGAGGAAATATCATTCCTCTAAAAATTATATCGTAAGAAAAGTTTCTAAAATCTATCATGTAACCACAAACATAGCTTATCCGCATATACTATTAATAAAAGTCTTTGGTTACCTTTGTCAATTACTGTTTGGCTTCCCCTTATAGATTCAACAGCATTCTTTAAGGTTTTCAGTGAAATCTGAAAATCCTTAAACAATTGTTTTCCAAATCGTTTATCTTGAACAAAAGCAAGTACCAAATGCTCAACTGACACAAATGAATCATTGTACTCTTTCTTGTAATCCCTGGCTTGTTGTATTAGGGCTTCCAAGTCTCTCCCTAACATCGAACCAGCAGAATCACCAAGAACCTGGTTTTGTTGAACATGCATAAAAATAAACAGTTGATAAGTGCTCATATGATAGGTATAAAATCAACGTAATCGACAATATAATATACAATTCAAACCCATCAGTCTTATAAACTCCGTAATTCCATCCAGATTGTTAGAACAGCAAATGCAAACTATAGCATGTGTTTCCAGCCATACTTTTGACATCAATGATGTGCTCAAATTTCAAACCCAAAACATTAAATCCTCCTCGTGTGAAAGCCATACTTATTAAGTGATATAATACAATCCAAATCACACAGCTTAAGCTAAGTTATAAATTGTTCATCATGTAATCTAAGTTTATGCAGTTTATGAATCACATTTTGTTCGTGAATTCCATCATCAATAATTCAATACCAATTTAAGTATTCAACACAGTGTTATGTAATTGTATATATTAAATATGTCTAGTTGTTGTAATAAATTCAAAAACCAGGCAACCAACAGGTAGCACAAGAATGAATGAGCATAGAAACATATCTTCCCAGCCATTATAACCCAAAAAGAGTAATACCTTTGGCTGGAGATTGATGAACTTATCGGTAGCTTCAAGGAGACGGGTATTATCTACACCAGCCTTGGAAAAGATACGACGAGCAAGCCCATTCTTCTGCTCCAGCAGAGCCTTCATCAAATGTTCTGTCTCCACTATCTGATGCTTGTTCTCTTTCGCCACTTCTGGAGAAGAAACAATGGCTTGCCAAGCCATTTCCGTAAACTCTTCTTGAACAATCTGTTAATACATCACCACCATCCCCGCATACCGAAAAATTATCTCAATTGACACCTCCAAATTAAAGATGCACAATTCCTCCTTATGAAGTTTAAACATAGTTAAACAAAATATATACATTTAAAACAATTCAACTGATTAGTATTAACAAACAAAACATATGAAATTCAAACTTAATTACTTAAAATTGGAGAATAGATATTTTATTTTATTCAAAAAATATATATATATCTTTTACAGTGTCACAGACTCGCAGACATCAACGAGATTCATTAAGTAACTAAAAGTTAATCAGAAGTACTGAATTATGTAATTCATATATCATATACATATATAGACACTCACTAGGTTATAATCTATGACTTACCCTTCCAGCTTCGCATCGAACAACAAATGACCTGGAATTCTTTCGCATCGCATTATTGTTTCTCTTCAATCTTATTGAGGAAACTGAATAATTTAAGGATTTGAGAGCTGTATTAGACTTGGAAAAAGATAGGCTCACAACAGAAGGCAGAGGGTGAGGAAACAAAGCGGTCCTATCGGAATAGGTAGAACGAGGTTGAAGACGAAGGTGGAAGGGGGAGAAATACGTCGTAGAAGCCATTGCCGGAGCTTGGACCAGCACAAGTGATCGGAATAAACTCTGTAAATGAGATTATCCCGGCGGTGTTAGCTCCGGAGAGAATGGTGCGAGGTGAGGGGGAGGAGGGTCTTTGCGTGGGAATATAAAAAAGGAATGGGGTGGATTTGGGATAGTGTTTTCCCGTAACTTCAAGCGACTACACGTGGCTATGGCCCACTTATTAGAAAACAGACAGGGAACAGGTACGTCGTCGTATTTGGGCCTCTTGAGGTATATTTTGGGCCTCTTTTCGTAGAGAGCTTTCAACTCTTGAAATATACTTTGGGCCTCTTATTTATTGCACTCTATTTTAAATAATATAGAATTTTGTTACATATTACGATTTTTTTTAATTACACTTACAAAAAATATTAATACATAAGATTGATTATATATTTCTTTAAAAGATTTATTATTCACATAATTATCAACAACAAAAAATTAATACATAAAATCATAAGTTATATTATTTTTTTAAGATTACCTTATGTATTAATATTAAGATCATTTTAATATTATATTTTATCTTTGTAATACTAAAATGATACGCAGGTGATCCTTCTCTTGCAAAATATAATATTATTATTAATTATTATAAGCAAATTTAAAATATTTTAAACTCAAATTTAATACGATTCATTTAAACTTGTGAAAATTAAATCTTATAAGTAATATTTAGAAAGGTTAGCTTAAAAATTAACTAACTTTCATATTTTTGATGGTGTTAGTAGTTAAGAGATACTCCTACTATTTAAAATTTAATGGGTGGCATATTTTATTTTTTTTCTCAACAATAATACTGACGTGGGAAATTTTTGCCGACATTGTTTTCAACATAATTAAAATAAATTATAAATAGAAAATTGATATTTCCGTAATCTATTTTAATAAATATTTTTGTAAATGAATCCCATTTTGCAAAAATATCAATTCCTAATAGGAATTGATATTTCCACAATATCAATTCTCTATAAATATTTATTATAAATTATAAATATTTAGATAAAATGAACGATACTAATATAATCAAGTTTCGGCCCAAACCATCATTACAACTCCAACCAACCATTTATGGTAGCTAAACCATCATCAGATCTAATCATCTCAAACTCAGATCAGATCATAATATAGTTCGTCCCAAACTTTGATTTTCAACATTCAAAATAGTGGTTGGAGCTAGTCGTGGGTTACTGGAAAAGAGTATTTAGGCATTTTTTGATTTATTTTACGCCGAGTTGCAAGCAATGTGAGCAAAAAATTAGCCACGGCATTATTAAAAATAAATGAAAATGGTAAGAAATCATCTTCTTCAGGAGATGGTCTAAATCACAAGCGGCATTCACAGACGCTGCTGGGAATGACACCGATGTAACAGTAACAGTTTTCATCGTCAATAATTCTTATTCCAACAAATAAATAGTCAACTCACAAATGTTATAACTGGTATTTGAAGTCTAAGTATCTGTACGTAGTCACAAATTTTCAATCAAAAACCACTGCCCTTGAATGCAAACCTAAGAGTGTAATAAAACTTAGCGGGACGTTGATTTGAAAGCAACAACTATATGGACACATTTATCTCGTCAAGACGGGAGTTCTGATAAATGTGCATCTGACCAATGTCCCTCACGTAACAATTTACCAACTTCAATATCTATACCAACTTGAACATTATTTAACTGTAAGGATATAAAGAAAAGGTTAGTTTTTGCCAACACGACGGGGCTATGAAAGGAACCGATGACTACCAACCTGCAAATGATGTGCTTGTTACGATTGCAACTGCACTTTATAATATAACACAAACACAGTTGTTTTGCTTCGGGTCATTTGGAGCTTTCTTTTCTGTTAATTGTAGAAAAGAACATCAGTTTCATTACAAAAAAACTTTAATATCTAAAAGAGAGAGAAATCAAGCACAAAGATGAAATCATTAATCACATGACAAGCTAATTCAGATACGAAATAACATTTGAACAAATGGAATTAATATGTTTCACAAACTTATCACTACGTTACTAGATTTAATTCAAATATTTATACAATTTGAATTTGGTTAAATCAGCCTTTGGTCATCATTAGCTCAACTATGTAGTAAGACTAAGTTCATCAAACCCCAAAGTCATTGTACACTTCTATCATTTGCTTCGGAGATTTATAGGCTTCATATACTTAAGTCCGTTTTTGGGAATTTAAAAAATACTGTAGTCCTAACTTTCAAATTGTCCATTGAACAAAATTTTCGAATTCTTTGATGAATCAACTTATGAAAAGCTTACCGCTTGTTAGTTTTTGAACTTTCCATAGTAAGACTAACAGTCAACACAAAAGAGGTCGACTGGTCCTCATTAAGTTACTAAAATGCACTCAATTTCTCTCTTTCATCCCTCTTATCCCAAACCTAAAACCTAACCCCCAAATCCTAAGTTCACATAACCCTCAAATTGGACCTCTCTCTCCTCTTATATTTTATGAAATTCTTACGATTTGCTCTCGCTCTAAAGCTCCGAGTTTCTTGCCATTTTTCTCCCTCCCTAAGTTCATCAAATAATTTGTTTCCTTTTTTGGCTGACATAAGATCCAAATGGTTCCACCTCTAGCAAACTGTTATTTTTGTTGGATTTTTTTGGGGTTAGTTTGGAGTTTGAGAAATACTGCTTGCTTCTCTAACTCTCTTGGGAAGCAGTGACCCAAAAAATGGAGGCTGAGAAGGACATGTTGCCAGAAAAAATGGAGGCAGACACGGGGAAGATGGGGTGATAGGGCGAGACTGGAGGGCCATTCCAGTATTTTAATAGGGACCAGTCAACTTAGCGTTGACTACTAGGTTTTAACTTTTAAATAGAAAATTCTATAACTAAAGGAATAAAAGTGTTTAAAAAGTTCAAAAATCTTGTTCAATGACTAATGTAAAAATCAGGCCATAGTTTAACGACTAAGAGTTTATTAAACCTGAACACTGAACAATGCTAGATATCTGTATAAACCAATTGGGTGGAGGGAATATAATATATTTCATACATCAGTGACAGAAATGGTACACAGAATACGTAAAAGAATATTTTTACCTTTTTCAGGAGGCAGTGGTTGAAGTTGAACAACTACATGCATGGTTGTAACTCCTCCAGGAATGTCACACAAGGGGCTCCTGCATTCTCCCACTGTTCTGTTGTTCTCCAATATTCTTCCAGCACTGATTAACTTAACATCCTTTACTGTCCTTGGACCATTCTCACTCTCTAACAAAAGGAAAATATGTTTGAATGAGCAACAACAAAATTTTGAATTTCTGTGATATGATGGGAACCAAGTACATGCACTGTGAAATTCAGAAGAGAAGAATCATCAGAGAATAGAAGTCCACACAACAGTCATTATTAGATCTTTGATTTCTAGATTAGCCGGTCCAAAAAGAAATATTTCAATCAGGTAATTTCCTAGTCTCTATCGCCAAGATTAATTCTCTCAGCTACTGACACTTCAGAGCAAAGATTATGAAGAAGTGGCCTGCTAGTTGAAACATCTACAAAACTAAGGCCACCATCCCATGATGATCAAAAATATATCCATTGATCAAGTATCACCAAAATTCTTAAGAACATATATATATGAAGTCCGCCTCCTGCCTAGCGCCTTTTAGGAAATTTGGTGACAGAAAAACAATTGTAGCCCTAATTTCTTAGCATAAGCCCCACCTAATTTCTTCACCCCGCCTAGGCCTGTCTAATTTCCTGGAGGAATTTTTTTCCCACCTTGGGCCTAATCACTAAGGGGGCCTAGCGCCTAGGAGGGGATTAATCGGACTTAGACGGGGATTTTTAGAACACTGTAGATACACACACACACAAGGACACAATTATTTGCAAGTTTAAGACAAAAATGGGAAGGGAAAAAAAGTGTGTGGGTGGTGGGGGTGGGTGGTGGGGGGATGGTTAAGGATCTCAACAAAGGTCTTGTATTTAGGCATTACCCTACTTAGCTAAGCAAATCATATCTGATAATATCGTTAGTGACATGGAAGAGGGAGTTGACGCCCTATATAGGATAGGTCATCAATCTATTTGACTTGTTTCATACCAAATTCTTTAAAAGCCTTATTTTCAACAATTCTCCTGTATTCATATAAAACTTTTTAAAATTCAGAATTATCCTACCAATAGAACTGAAACAATGATAAAGTTTACATCCCAAATTAAGAGGTACATAGTTAGCAACTAAAATATCATACACTAGGTTCTCGCTTTTATTACTATTATTATTAATAAGATAGAATCATGCAGGCACTATCATCCAGAAATAAATCAATTTAAGTGCAATCAAGAAGTGCTATACAACAAAGGAATATCACAATTTCAACAAAATGATTTGAGAAGGGGACACAGAGCAGTAATAACATAGTTTGTTGCGGAAAGTTGTTAGTTTGTATACCAATTCCCTATGCAATTACAAGACCAGGCTAACCTTTAGGCCATTGAGCAAGGATGCTTTCCTTTAAGTTCGCAACACTTGCAGCAGCAGGAAAACTCTTGGGACCGATGTCCGATCCATCTGTTAACCTGAATTTGATCTCAAGCTGATCTTGAACTCCAGACATCTACAAGTTTCTTTACACAACACCCAGAGCAAGGATCTTCACTTGGGTGGGTCTTTTTCAACTCCCCAACTTATCACCAAGGACCCGGTGAAAATGTGAAATATAAGATTAATTAGGGTCTCCCAAACGATTCTAAATTCATCAAAACCCTCGGCTCTGTACTCTGAAGAAGCTAAATTTAGAAACAAAACACAATCTTTGAGTTGATTACAATAAATTCACAGGCTATCTAGAGGGAAAGAACATTTATCAAAAAAAGGAAAGACCCATAAATCAGCAACTGATTTCTAAGGTTGGCAGAATAGGAATAGAATTCAAAATGAAAAAGCTTCTAATTTCTAATTTATAGAAAGGAAAGTCAGCAATAAGAACACCCATAATAGAATAAACCCAAGAGATATTGATAATAAATATAGAAAGAAGGCAAGAACACAAAGTCTATAGCTTTTTTGAGATTGGGCAGTAGGATCTCGAAAAGTTAATTCGAACAAACATAGCAGTACCAAATATTGGAAGAGGTAGATAATCGACTCATATATTTAAATTGGGTCATCTCCAAATCAATCAAAAAGCCGTACAACTAGGCAAAGAACATTTAACTGGGTATTTATCGAATCAATCAACGGAAAATAATTATGGGTAATCTTACTTGGCTCATGGACTGATCTGGGTCGTCCTCTTTTTGCAAAAAGTTTTGGGTTCAAATTCCCACATATTAATTGAGCAGGAGGGGAAACAATACAATAAATGAGTAATTAACAAATTATTAATATATAATCAAGTAATATTAGTTTTTTTGGAAGAAGAGGAAAGGGATAAATAAAAAATCCCCACGGGCGAAGGCTGTTTCGGAGTTTTAAGAAGTCTTCTAAATACTTGGTCAAATGTCAATGAAGTCAGTCTTCTTCTTGTGTCTCTCTCCTTTCTCCTTCCTATCCTCCCAAGTGGCCTAGCCTATAGGAAAATCACCAGATTTTGTATAATTTAATTATAAATTATGCCGTGTATTTAAAAACACAACTCTCTTACAAAAATATTATATTGCAAACAAAGTGTTGATTACCGCAAGTATTTAAAATGATGTATTATATTGACGACAAATATGTTTTTCAATAGAATATTTGATCGTAATAGATAATTTAAATTTTGGTGATCATATAAATTTATATAGCCACCATTTATTACGAATCAAACCATATATATATGTATGTATGTATGTATGTATGTATGTATGAAGTATTTCATCGAGTAATTAACTTAAATTTTTAGTAGTATCATGTAATCTTTTCTTTTTATTTTCCTGTTTCTTGTTCAATTTGGCCAACTTAAAATGTCTTTTCTGTAACTCAAATTATGTTTAGCGCTTCCGAAAATTACAATTTTTTATTCATCATTTTGACTTTCTATTTGTTCTCGTTCCGTATGGCAGAATAAGGATGAGTGATGTTGGTCTCAAACAAATAATGGTAATTTCCCCGTGAAATCTGCGTATCTTTTAGCTTGGAAGACAACAAACGACCGACCATCTCTAATACTTGAAAAACATGGTTGTGATGTGGTGTTTCGTGCTATTAGGCCTGAAGTGGAGGAGTCAGTTATCAACTCTGTCGATATAGCCTTGAAGCTTTTGGAAATCGTCGTCTTTATTTCATGATAATGCTTGTGTTTCTTCGTTTGTTTCAGATTAACATTCATGCAGGAAGACCTTATATGATACTCCTATCGACTACCACATAGTAATACTACTATTTATGCCTTTGTTTGATGTTTTGATTTGCAGGCCGATTGACATGTTGGAGAACTTTTCAGATTCTTTTATTCAGGCTTTTGCAAGAATCAAACAAATATAAAACTCCCTACTTTGAGGCTGCTAATCCAATGCTTCTATTAATTTATTGAAAAAGAAGAGGATATACTAATAATCTTCTTCATAGGAAAATATAACAAAATTAGTTGGCCAAGTAACGGGAAGAATGTGTGGAGGAGCGTAAAAGGAACCGCCAGCTTGATAATCTATCAAATCAGAATCATCGAATCCTTCTTTATTCTTAATGGGTTTCTTGTCGTGGCCAACTTAGCAAATTCCACATAAAATAATAGTATTTTGTTAAACAAAGTACTACTACTACTTAACCAATCAAAACTACTCTCTCGGTCCCTTTTCATTTTAATTGATGTTTTAAAATTATACACATAAATTAAAAAATACAATTAATATTTTATTTCATTGACTAAATTATATATAAAAATTTAATACTCCATTAGCTTTCTAAAATTTATTAAAAAGATAAAAGAGAAACAAATTAACTTTTAATTATAAAGAATAATATAAAAAAATTAATCATTTAATAATTTCTTGAAATTTATAAATAATAAATTAAAAAAAACAAGAATTTCTTTTCAAAAAGACAAATAAAAAGGGACGTCTACCACCAATTAATGAAACCGTTTTACATTGTCAAATGCTAAGTAAACATTTGAACATCCCAAGAAAATTTACTCCATCTATTTCACAATTACAAATATATTACTTTTTTTTTATTATTATATAAATCGTTTAAGACATAATCACGTATATTAAAAAATTTCATTAATACTAATGCTAAGTAATTAATATTGATTTGAAATTTTATTATTATTCATGTATTAATTAATTACTCATCTTCTACTACCTCTCAATTATTTCATCTTTAAGGGTAAAGTAAGAAATAATTAAATTTTTTATTCTAAATTCTAAATATATGTAAAACGTCTTATATTTTGAAAAGAATTTTTTTTATAAAGCGACCTATATAATGAAAATGATGAAATATAATTTTATTCAAGTTATACTTACATAACAAAGTCTTCGCTATATATGACGATAAATTTGTATTGATATTTAATGTCAACGTATATAAATATATGGGATAAAAAAAGATTAAAAAGAAACTCACATATTATTATTCTATCTTATTATTTACAGTCTCGCGTTACTCGCAATTCAATTTTCGTATATACTCCATCTGTGTCACAATTACAAATATATTTTAACTTTTTAAAAATTATTCTTATGAAATCCTAACATTCAAGATCAATGAATTTATTCATTTTTAATATAAACAATTAAATGTATCTCTAACTATAGCATAAAAGTTTAAATTCCCTATAGCGTATCCCTCCCCCTCCCCCTCCCCCTCCCCCTCCAAAAAAATAAAAATAAAAAACCACCGTCACTTGAGCAAAAACGACATCATACAGGTGGTTATGAATTATGATCCGTTGCCTGACCATGATCTGCAGCTTAAAGATCAAACAACAATAATGACAGAAAAATGAGTGAGGGAACAGCGATGCCTCTCAGCTTATATTTAAAGGATTATGAAGGGAGAAAGACAAAAATGTCAAGAAGCTTTAAATGACAAGGATTTGGATAAATTGTTCATATTGGGAAAAAGAATTTTCTGCACGTTATAAATGTTTCTCATGATTCGTACATAACAAATACCCGCATATAACCTACGAAGGTTCCCCCAACTAAATGGGACCCCGTAACAAAGCATCCCACGACCTACCACCTAATATCACAATAATGATGTAGAATCATATAGAAGGAAAAAAAACAATGGGGTGGTAACAAAAAGAACTGATCAAATAAGATAAGGAATTTCAAAAACAGAGGGAAAAATCAATTTTGAGGCTGACAAGGCCAAGCGGAGCCTTCTAAAGGATCTGCAACCATTGGTTTCTTCTTTGGAGCAATGATTTGTAAGAGGGAGCAATTATTCAGTCTATGCTTTAAGATATAGGGAAGACAACCTCCCTCAGAAAGGTTAAAGGAGTGACCTTTCCCTGATCTAAAAAGTAGATGGCGGATTGTTATGTTAGAGACTGAAAGAATGAATTGTTTCCCTTTGCTAGTGATGCAAGTCCTCTTCTTCAAAAAGTGAGGGCGCAGCAGTAATCATAATCTTGATAAAATGCATTCTGGCTGAATATTGACAGTATTCTCTAGCTGCAAAAGAAACTAGAGGAAACCCCATGCCGTACCATCTTCTTGTTTAAGCATGCTTTAGTTGATATTACTACTACTCCAATATGTGGCAGTTCCTGATAAAATCATTGGAGTAGTTGACGTACTTTGTCCAAAATGGTCTGAGATGCTCGAAACCTATTTCGAGCCATGGCTTTGCTTGGCCATTGTAGTGGATTACTGCTGCCTTTCTTAAACTCTCAATATTGGTCTTGTTCTGGTAACCCAAGCCCAACATGTGCCATGATGGATCAATTGGGTGAACATGGCCTTTAAATGCGATCAAGGCCGGTGGTAAAGTTCCAAGCTTCCACATTGTAAGATTGGACTTCAGATTCTGCAAAAATGATAAAAATGATGTTATACTAGCAAAGTTATAAACTTTGAATCACTAAAGTCATGATATACATGAGGAAAATTAATATCACAACATGAGATCGCTCATATATCAATCTTGACAACTATTCCATTCCAAAAGTTGGGAATTCTATAATAAGCGAAATAAAGGATGAACATATAAAGTTCAAAATTACGACTTTAATTAATAAAGTTATAAATTTCTAATTTCCCCAGCCTGACTTGCTTCAAAAGATAACATAAAACAAGTGGGAACCTTGGTAGAATGGTCAGACCAGCACAAAGAGATGTAGATCCACAAAATAACATCAATTTCTATGAAAAACTGTGGCATAGCGACTATCATTAACACAAGAAAGAAAGATAAGTATTTCTTTTAAGAAATATGTATCTTTCTTTATGATAATAACAAGAGGGAAAGAAAAGGGATAAAGTGATAATAAAAAAAAAATACAAGAGTATTTATGTGCTTACCTCCTTCAGCCAGGTGTCGTATGTATCTCTAATATTAGTCTTTCTCCACGCACGCAAGTCGAAGATATTCATACCATAAGCCCAAGCACATTCATCGGGATTCAAGTTCTTTGATATGAGGGGATGCGAGAAGTTGAAGTAATTCCTCAAATGCTTAGACATGACCCAGCCATCCTCACCTTTGCAAGTTTCAACAGCTCCATTGACCTTTCCACCAAGGTCAATTTCCCAAAGTGGCGACAAATCACGCTGAATTACAACATCATCATCTATGAAAACCACCTTGTCAAGGTTGGGAAAGAGCTGTACCAAGTCAACGTCAGCACTACGTTAAGCATGAAAAGAGAAGAGAAAGAAAAGAACTTCACAGAGAAACCCCAAATACACTAGGGCATGAACCAAAATTTCCAATGCTTGAATTATTACGGTAGTCTCCTACTCTTGTCAGCAGAATCAAAGTATGAAAAGCCAGTCTTAAAACAGCATAAAAAAGTTAACCATGTCACCAGGATGAATTAAGCTAATTGAGTTTGCTTGGTTTTCTTTTCTTTTGACTTTCTATAAATTAAGCTTGCTTAGTTGCTTTATTATAAGCTCAGTCAAAATCCATTCATGGCCCTATCAACCCCATTGAGAGGGGGGGGGGTCTATTAACCTGCAATTCAAACATGACCAGGATGAAGCTCTAAAAACAAGTGCCTCTAGTATCAACCATCAAAATGTTCTTTCTATTATTTCTTAACAATTAAAACCTTTTTGTGAATTCCTAAGAGAAGAGGACAACAGGAGTGTGTGTGATGCACAACTGATTACCTCTGGCAAATATATGCGGAGATGGTTGAGCAGAGAAATGTATTTTGGGCTTCTAGCCTGCAATTTGGATGCAAATGCTCGTGGAGTTGTATCACCAAGATTGGCCCCTGCAACATGATTTCCATGGTAGTAATTCCGAATTCCATAATGGTTTTCCACAGCTTCAAGAACTGGAACATTCTCTCTAGTTAACCACTCAAACTGATGAACACCTTTCACTTCAACAATAGCAGGGGAAACAGGATTCAAAGCGAACCATGAGTGCATTCCTGCGTAAGTTTTTTTATCGGTAATGACATGGAATACAAACTTATCGGGATTCATAGACGACTGGACAGCAGAAGTGACCACAACTGAAGCAGCCAGAATGTTATCAGTTGAAAAGACAAAGTGACGATATGAGTTGTCGGAAAGGATAGGGAGTAATTCAGGTGAAGGCAACTGCCCGCGTGCATGGGCATTGGAAGAGTACTCATCAGTCAGCCTGAGAGAGAGACAGTGAATGCCTTTTGGAACAGCACTAGCTGCAAAGTGTTTGTTCATTAGTTCTGCAAACTTTGATTCCCTTATCTCCTTTTCAGATCTCTCCATCTATACAAAGCAAGTTTACTTAGCAAATAAGTCAGATGCAAAACATAGATTATCTGTGTCAAAAGCAAAGGAAATTTTACGAACTCTACATTGCAAAAAAAATCCTCACATGTGCATGAATTATATGGAGAATATGCTGTTAAACATGTAAACATTTTACACAACATGTCTGGCACCAAAGAAATTCTTTTTGTACATAGCATAAATTCTATCAAATAAGCTGCCAAAAGGTGGAGACGCCTCATGACACCCAATAGAAATTAGAAGGCATAAATAATCTTCGCAACTTTTGACGTTTTGAAATCCTGAAAATAAACTTAACTATATAATTATAAACACAGAGTCTGGCTATCTGAACTGCATTACTGCTCATTTTATCAAACTAATCTAAAAACGATCTAACAACTAGCTATTTCTCAAGCAAAAGTCAATTACTTAGCTATTTTTTACACTAGTAATACAGTATAGGGATGCTTATATTATCTGAAAAGGCTCAAATATATTGCCTTATTTTTATATCACCGAATATGCTCCCATCCCCCCAGTCTTTCTTCTCTGAAAGGCTACAGATATTTGACGTCTATAATCTAAATTAGATTATTTTCTCATCATAATGTTTTTTACAGACTCAAAATGTACATGAATATATAATGTGCATGTTTGTGCAAGCCTATCAATAATAACATATGGAGGGATGTCGCACTATCAATAAATCTTAAAAACTCAAACACCTCTTCACCCAATAAGCAGCCAGCTATATATATACCAGGAAACATAAGTGGAACTACAGATTTAGATGCATATATAATATATGTTTATTTAGTAATATGAAACTTACCATTCCCTTCAAAATCAGAGCAAATTCCTTTGCATTGTATTTTTTGCTTTTCATTTCAGAAACTAGTTGATTAAATGACTTGGGGAGCTTTAAGTCATCAGGGATATTCTCAGAGTTCACTTTATTTAGGATCTTGTAGAAGTCTCTAACCAATCTCTGCTGCCACAAAGATTCAGATTCAGATTAAAATTAAGTAGGTGGCAGGTGAGCTGAGAGTAAATGTAAAGTGGGAAAACAGGATAGAAAAATTCAATTACCCCTGAATCATCAACCCTACCGAGAAGCCTTGGTCCCAACCGCCTGCCTAAACAATCTGAAGAATAAAGAAAAGAAAGGATGAAAAACAATAATCTGATAGACACGTGTTAGCACATTTAAAGAGGCAGAGAACTTATTTCTTAAAAGAGGAAAATGTAGAAACATTTAAAATCATGTTAACAAGATACAGATGTAAAAAAGTGTCCTCTACAAGGGAAGAGCACTAAAATGTAATAACAAAGAACATGATACCATATATACATCAACAGCCCAACAGCATTGACACATTCATAAACAAACATTTAAAGAACCCTTGCAGATGAAAATCAACCAATCAACCAAAAGGTTGGAATGCCAAATGCGTCATTTAGTCTTGGAATAGATAATTAATCTTCTGCTTTACCGAAAATGTATGGTAATCCATAGTAACGACCCGACCCAAATCAAGTCCAGAGTAAGGTTCAATTCACATCCCAACATAATCAACTTGGCCAAAAAGTCATGACTTTTGTTACTTTTGGTAGTAGAGTTAAGCCTTGTACAGTTATACACACACTAACCAAAGCCACAAGATACGTTGGGGGATTGGGGTATTACACTGAACACGTATTATTAGGCCAGCAGTTAGGAAGGATGGATATATATTAAACCTTGGAAAGAGAGCATAATTCAGTCCAAATATGATGCAATCTAAGCGAAATGATAGTAAAACAAAAATCAATAACCATTAAGCATTAAGGCCAATAAATTTTCAGCCCAAACAAAAAAGCAGCATTTAAACACCAATCAGTGTTTTCTATGACGAGCAAACTCATAGATTAAATCAGTCATTCATCATAAAACAACTGTCACAACTACACAACCTAATGAACCTATTGCAACTGAAATATTAGCAAAAAACAAGCTGATTCAAAGAACTCTGAATTAAATCAAACATTTTCTCATACAATAGATAATGTTCAAATCAAATCAAACATTATCTCATAAATTAAAGAGTTTCAGATCTCTCATAAACCTGGAAGCCTAAAATTCAGATAAAGGAGTGCTGATTTTGTTCCAATCCAATATAATCAATGAACTGAATTCGCCAACAGTGCCAAAAATGACTAATTCAACAATGCCTTAGAAAGTAAGAAGCGAGTTAGGATCTAGGCAACACAATCAAAACCAATCCAGATATGTGTAAATAGAGACTTATAAAGAAGCAATAAATCAACGTCTATTAATATTACTATTGGTAATGAATGGAAAGGGAGGTGTACCAAATGAGGAACATTTGTTGACGCCTTCAAGGGTAACAAGAGCGGTGAGGATGAAGGCAAAAGGCAACAAAAAAGCGAGGATGAGAATCGTGTGGAAAAGTGTACGGTAAGAAATGTGGCGAGCTGCGACCTTGATCTTCATCAAGTCAATAAACCCATTGCTGCTCGATATCGTTATACTTCTCATGCTAGGTGAGAAGTGAAGCTGCATCGTCCCCTTCCTCTCCCACCAAAACCCTAATTACCGATCCTCTACTTTCGCCGCAAATTTTGATCCGACCTAATACTAATGTCACTAACACAAATCTCAATCCTAAAAACGTTCTTCTCACCATCAGATCCACCGCAATTCGACAAACCCGCTAGCGTCTCCTCCTCCCTTATTAAACAATAACAATTCTTCGTTTTTAAGGGTCTCCTCGAAGACCAATGCATTGAGGATTTGAAAAAAAATATAAAAAAAATCACCAATCTAGGGTTTCTACTTTCTGCATATAAACTACCCACATATATAATGTATCTATATCTCTATATATGAATTGAAATCTGAATCAGAGTGGTCTTCTGTTTTCAGCAGCTGGTGATTGCTTTTCTCTCCATATTTGAAAGAGCGAGAAATAAAGAGGAATTGCCCCTTTTTTGTAATGTAATGTTTTATTTCCTTTTTTTGCGGAAAGGTTTCTGATTAATTGGATTTGTCCGATCAATTTTATTTTTCATTTTTATTAGGAGAAAATAAAATTTTAAAACTCCTCCCTCAAAATTAATTAATTACTATTTTTTTTTAGTCAACACCGTGTTGTTTGTACTTTAGGAGAGAGAAATAAACGGAAATAGTGGTTTGACCTTGATAATAGGAGTGGAGATAGTGAAGTTGGAGCTGGTTTATGGGCGGGGTAAAATGTATGTTGAGGTTCCGATTAGATTAGTTATATTTAGGTTTACGTGACACAGTTTAAAATTTATATTATGATAAAATAAGTTTCTTTATGAATGTATGATCAAGTTAGCTATTTTAAATTAAAAAACAAAAAAATTGAATCCGAGATCAAGCTAGGTAGATAATAGTTACGAATACAACATGTGGATCCTTTCGTAGTAGTATTAGATACCGAAAAATTATTCAGTATTTGTGAATATTATTACGTGGTGTTTTAGATCAATCGCATGCTATCATTTTAGCATGTGCAATAAATCTTATATCCAGATATAAAAAATTCACTGTCTATACTGAAATAATAACATGTGGTTGATCTAATACACCATGTGACAATATTCCATAAACACTAAATAATTTCTCATGGATACCATGTTTTATTCTTATCTTTTTTTCCTTATAAATTATAATCCTCTCATCTTCAAAAGAACGAGTTTTAAAAATTAATAAAAAATATAGGTTAAAATCATTCTTTTAAAAACGAAATGGATAATAAAATATATTTTAATAGTACCCAAAAAAAATCCAAGACCATTTCAATATTTTAATACTATGGTTGAGTTCGCGAACTCTATAAAATGCAGTGGGAAAGTAAATTGCTTCTCATGTTTGAAATATAATTCAAAATTGACGATGGTTCCTAACTAAGATCCTTGACCATTTCTTGTAGTCTAGTAACAGAAGAAAAGGCGTGTAGCATTTTCTTTTCTAGTCGGCTGCCTCAAAGGATCAATTCAAAAAATGCATGGAAAGGAATAATCCGCAAGGATTTCTTCAAACAAAAAGCGTAAATTACTTGTAGAATATTCTCAATCAATATAATTCCTACATATATAGACTTTAATATAAGACCGAGCTGAGGTTGATTAATAGTATTAGTGTAATTGAAGGCTTGACATTGATAGAAAATAAATAAACCAATCAAAGAAGCGAATTTTATTAAAAGTCTTGAGTGGTAATAGGTAAGCATTTGATTTAGGTATACTTTGTTTTTGGTTCGACTTTGTTAGGTATCGTTGACGGCTTCTAAATCTATTCGACATTGTTCATTGAATGGGTTAACAAGCGTCTATTTCAAAAGGTTTTTATACGTTTGGCTTGAAATAATAGAATAAAAGAAATAATGACAAAATTATTACATATATTCATTCTATTTGAATGAATTTTATTTCACCATCTCTCACATAAATTACAAATTAAGAGAATAAAATGAATTTTTATTTCACTAAAATAATTTATTCTCCAAAATAATTATTAAATACGCTATTTTTTATTTTATTCCTTCATCTATTTTACTCTCTCAATCCGAACGTTATAGTGGCAAAGAATGATCCGCCTGCCATGCAATGGCCAGTGCCTGTTCCTTAAATTAAAATTTAAAACTTCAACAAACTTTTCGTTCACATAGTATCTCTCTTCTTTATTTTCATTTTATTTATTTTTTTATTACTCTAAGAAAAATTCATGGATGAAATAAAAGTGTTAGTGATAGCAGATAAACTGTTAGTTAAGATTTACCATCTCCCACCGTAACAAAAAGAGCGCAAAAGAACGAGTTCTCAACTATTCCACTAGGTACATTGAAATTTAAAGATCTGTCACACGCACACAAAGAAAGCAATCTGTGGGGACGTTTTATGAGCATACCTTGCATATAAAAAAGGCAATTGGCACATGGCTTGTATCAGCAAGATGGCGACAATAGTTGGATCATGGATCAGAAACTTGGACTATTTTCACAACATTAATCTATATAGACCCAGGGATTAATTGAAGGTTGTTAAAATTTATATGGAAAATTCTTGCAAGTGGGAACTTTTAGACCACTTTCAGTACTTTATGAAAGTAGAGAACCATTCATTGTACTAAACATACAATGTGCTTAAAGCAATAACCAATTTTCCCTCAAAATTCATCTTATTTGATTTTTTTTTTGTTGCTAAATTATTTTATTTTTAAAGGGACCTAACATGTGATGCTACAACCCCACATTCAACACTTCCACTAATAACATATACAGATAGAGACAGAAGGGGAGTTGATGAATACAAGTGCAATTTTCTGTCATTCAGTTGTACTTCTAAGAAAATAAACAATTTTCTGTCGGTCAGTTAACGAATACACAGTTTCTATAACGGAACAGCAAGTACATAAACGAAGAGAAATGGAAACTAATTCGTGCAAATTTGATTAATTTGTGACACAGAAATATAAGTAGAGCAGCAAGGAGAGAAGCAAATGTAACGTGCCGATTAAAAAAAGAAAACTGGACTACACTAAAAGAAGGTCAATGATACATTTTATCTTGATGTTTTCAAACGATATTTTCCATGAATGAAGTTCAAGCAAGAGTTCATACTGAAGCTTTTACACCACAGATAGGAAGGATATATAGAATGAGAATACGGATGCTTATGTCCATGTTTTGACCTCAGACTTCTGTCAATAACATCTAACACTCTTTGAGTGTCGGTGTTTAACACAAAGCTGAGCTGATAGACATTGGCATTGATCCCTTGTACTGGTATAGTATAAGCATTTCTGCAAACTGTCAAATTTCTGCTCTACTGATTCATGCCTCTTTTCTTCATGAAATTTAGTGCTATTATTTTATGTTTTCAACCTGATAGCCTTTTCTTATGAATATTCAGGTTTGTGTTATATGGATCCAAATATGCTCGTCAATCATAATCATGGAATGTCTACAAGGAAACAGAGCAAAGATTTCAAGTTACTGTAACTTGGTTATAGTCATGATCAGTCTTGAGATAATTTTTTGAACTTCTCAAGGAACAAAAATGTCTGGGCATACCAAAAATATTTGGGACAAATTTATGGAATCAGCCTTCTCTTGTAAAAAGAGGAGAAAAATGCACCAAAACAAGCCCACAATCGAAGATATGCTGTAAACCAACTCGGGATAAAATACATCAATACTCACAAATACAATAGAGGACAGGAAAGCTTATAAAATGCAACATATTACACAACTTACCCCTCGGCACAATTAGGCATAGACTTTTGACCAAATTCACCAAAACAGCTACAAAAAGATTACGATCACGAACCATGTTCTGCCCCTTCAGTTTAATATTTGTACTTTTTTTTTTCTTGCTCCTCGTATCAGCTCTACGTTCCATCTTCACAGGTAATGAAGTAGAGAATACAAAGCTTCCATCATCATTATCAATCAGATCCCTTCTTGGGTCTCTATCATCATCACTAATTTGGGGAGATTCATTATCGTCTGTGTGTACTTCCTCTTTGTCTTCCCCAGTCCCAATTTCTCAGCCAACTCCTTAGCATCAATTGAATCACTCCCATCAATGCTATTACACTCCCCATTAGGAGTTGACCCATTACTGCTTCTATAAACCATATAAACATTCCCCTTGTCTGCAAAGCTAACATTTTTCTTTGCCTTGGCTTGAACCCCAGCTTGCCTCTTCCTCAAGACCCCAGTTCTGATTTGAGAAACAACCGACTTTCATTTAGTGTATGTTCTGGGGTTTTCAAGCTCCACATCTTCCTCCTGATCTTGCTCAGAAACCCTAGAAAAGCCCTCAATTTTTTCTACCCTCTTCCTCAATTTCTCCAACAATTCTCTCTCATCCCCTTTCAAATCCCTACAATCAGAAATACTCATTTTTTGCTCATTGTGGAAAACCCTAGATTTGGTATCAGTCCCACCAAGTCTTACATTCTCACTGCTCTGCTTAAAAGTTGATGCCTTTTCATAGAAAGCTCATCAAGATAATCCATAAAATGGATTAATTATCTGCTAATCGACCTTTTACTATCTCTAATCATCGGATCACCACTCTGCAAGAAGACCCAAATCAGATCTTGTACCAACAAAATACATACACTATAACTGAATTTGCATAAATTATAGGAATGAATAAGATAATTTTGCCTGAATAGAGTCGAGATTGTTTAGCAAGTCCATAGCTTTATAAGAGAGAGCTCGAGAGTCGCAGTGGGTATTGTTAGAATGATTATATTTGAGAGTATTGAGAGCTGAATTGATACATGCGAGGTCTTTCAGCTGCGGAGGGCTCGTGATCTGCGAACTAGGAAGGCTCTGAAGTGGGTTTGAATGGTACGGGCGGCGGCGTCCCGGAGAGAGAAAGATGCAGAAGAATGGTGGAAAATGGAGGACTCGAGGGCGGAGATGCGGCGGAGGAGGGAGGTGATAGTGGGGTTTATATGTTGTTGTTCTTCTTCTTGGTGGTACTGGTGGTGGTGTCTATGGGAATGTGATTTTTGTTTGTGGGTTTGAGGAGGGTAGTAATATTGGGTTTGTTGCTGCTGGTGGTGGGTTTGGGGGTTGAAGGGGGAATAAGGAGAGGAGATCAGGTGGGATTGAGGAGGAGTGGGGTGGATGAATTGGCAGTGGATAATGAGATGGTGTGGTGGTGGAGGGTGGTGAAATGTGGTGGAGCAGCAGCAGCAGGAGGTGGGGGTGGGGTAGCAGTGAGATGCCATCGGAAGGCAATTTCTGTTGTGCGTGAGTGAAACTGTCGACTTCGATGTCTTGGCGGTAGGGGTGTTCAAACTTCAAAAGATCGGTTTTTTCGACTTTTTTTATCAAACTGTTCGGTTTCCTTATACACGGTACCCGTTTTTTGGATACAATATATTCGGGACATAAACTATTTTCGCTACAGGTACATTAAATACCGAAACAGTAGAACTTTAATATTAAGTATTATATATATATATATATATATATATATGAGTAAAATATATTTTAGATTTTCTTAAGTCACTTTTAATATAATATTATTTGATCGTCAACTTAATAATTTAACTGTAATAAATATGTAAAAATATAAAATTATGTAAAATTTCGCTTAATGTGAAGTATTAGAATATCATTTTTATAATAATGTATATAATTTGTATATAAGTACGAAAGTATCTATTTCGACAGTTTAAATTTTGGTAACTTTTATTGTTATAAAATTATTACTGCATAATCTCAAATCAAAAGAAATTTTATATAATTTCATATTTTTATATATTCTTTACATCCATACGATTGGATTATTAAGTTGACGATCAAATAATATTGTATAAAAACTGACATAAGATAATTTATCTTATATCGATATATAATATTAATATAGGCCTAAATATATATTAATACCTTAAACTTTTAACGTTTTTTTATTTTGGGGATTGAGCTTTCAATTTTTTCAATTAAGTGATTAAACTTTTAATTTTTTTTCACTTTGGAGATTGTCTTATCAGTTTTTTCAATTAGGGGATTGAACTTTTAATTTTTTTCACTTTGGAAATTGTCTTCTCAATTTTTTCTAATTACGTCTAATTGATAGTTATACATTTGTTTGATTATTTTCTTTTTATTAAATGAAATTATGTACTTCCTTCGTCCCAAATTAAAATATTATAATTAGCTTTTGAAAGTTAATTTAAAATATTTTTAATCTCAAAATTAATAAAATATATTAAAATTTATGAAATAACAAAATTTTAATTAGTACTATATTTTAAATATTCATCATTAAGTTGATTATTGATGAATTTTTTTAAACTGAGTTTGTGCTGTCTTAAATTTACTTTAAAAAATTAATAAATACCTAATTACAAGATTATCTAATATCATTATTACAAGATTTTAAAAGTATCAATAATCAATATAATGATGAATATTTAAAATATATAAATGTAATACTAATTAAAATTTTGTTATTTCATAAATTTTAATAAATTTTATTAATTTTGAGATTAAAATATTTTAAATTAACTTTCAAAAGTTAATAACAATTTTTTAATTTAGGATGGAGGAAGTACATAATTTTATTTAATAAAAAGAAACAAATTGAACAAACACATAACTATTAATTAGACGTGATCAGAAAAAATTGAGAAGATAATCCCCAAAATGAAAAAAAAATAAAAGTTTAATTCCCTAATTGAAAAAATTGATAAGATAATTCTCAAAGTAAAAAAAATTAAAAATTTAATCACTTAATTAAAAAAATTAAGGGTTCAATCCCTAAAATAAAAAAAAAGTTAAAAATTCAAAATGTTAATCTATCTTTAAGCCTATTAATATAATATCACATGGTTGGCTTCCTGTTTAATGTTTAGCATGCTTAACTAGTTACCAGCATACGGTCGTAGTACACTTGATGCTAATTTATGTCTAATTGCTTAAAACCTAGCTACCTGCCGCTACTTTATCAATTGCTTATTGTTATTATTTTATATTTATACCTTGGTCTTTTGATATTATATTAATTATAACTTAAAACAATTTATATTTGCTTACAGTAATAAGAAAATTATGAAATTTATTAAAAAAATTAAAAGTTTTGTACGTATATAATAACATTAGCATATTATTTTTAAAAATTACTTGAGTTTTTATCTACAAAAAAAATAAATTATAATTACGGTATAAACCGAAAAAGTGAATAACAAATGCGTATCGAAGGGAGAGCATCACTGATATATTCACCAATATATTCCTTATTACTCGGCATGGACTCACATTCTTCATGTGCATTGCACTTTGGGTCGGGTCAAAAATGCCTTAAAAGCATTAATTGAACACGGTGCACCACAAATGAATGTTGAAATAAAAAATTAAAAAAAAATTATCATGTAAAATAGATATTAATTGATACCGTTGCTTGCATAAATATACTACCAATATAGGGGATTTTTTTTAATGTCTTGAAATTTATTAAATGATGCTCACGTAAAAAATGTGTGGTCGGTGGTGTATTTCGTGTCAACAATTCAATATTTTTTATATAACAGAAATAATAAATAAATTTCACTCTTATTTAAGAGAAATATTGTAGAATAATTGTTTTATATTGTAAACTAATACTTTTATAAATTGAGTCACTGGAGTACACGTGACACTTGTGCAATATCAAATTTTATTATAATAATAAAATAAATAAATATGCTAAAATAAAAATATTTTTTTTATATGCATGGATTATTCATCATACTTCTTCATTTTAATAAGCTAACTGAAAGTCTATTACTTTAATTAAATAAAAAGGTATTATATAAATAAAAAATCAAAGGATATAAGCTAATTTGATAAAAATAAAAAATAGATGAAAAAGAAAGAATAAAATCTCAACCGGCCTTTATTGAAGAATTACACTTCAAATATGTATATATATATATATATATATTGAGATATTTAGGTTTTAAAATAAGTTAAAATAAATACCATACAATTAAAAAATAGGCAAAACAAAATTGGACACATAACAATAAGATTAATAAATAAAAAATCAACGACAATCTATATAAGAGATACATAATTTTGATGATTAGACTTGACTTAATCTTATATGCAATCAAACATGACAATGAAATTAAGAATAACAAATAATAACAACAAAACAAAAACTTGACGGGAAAAAAAGCCAAAAAAATAATAATTATAATTTAAAAGAAAAAAAGTTGTGAAAATCTGAACGGTAGATAAGAAAAATTATTATTAGTGTCAATAAATTCATGACTGATAGACAAGGCCAAATAGTGACCACACTAGGTGGTGCTTTTGTTATTTCTTGAAAACAATAGGTATTTTTCAGTAATTTCCAGCATAAATCTGACACGTGACGAGATAATAATCGTAGATATCCAAATTCCCGATTGCGGGGATTTGGTTGAATTCCGACTGCAGACGATAAAAAAAACCCGAGCTATTAGTTTAATTAACGGTATACGTGAAGCGAGAGAGTCTCTCTCGTGATTTGATAGAAGTTTTGAACCGTGAAGACGAAAGAGTCCAGTTCTCAATGTCGGTATTATTAGTACTAGCAAATTGTCATTCGCATCAATCAGTTTATTTATCATCACTGCTGTGAAGAGGAGTGAGAAAAAAGAGGGGAGAGACAAGAATGGCGAATTCTACTACATGTTCTGCAACTTCAATTAGGCCGGAGAATTTGTCGCATTACAGTTCAATTTCAAGGTATACAGATTTCAGCTCTAGAAACAAAAGCTCCAGGTTGTTCTTCTTCACTAGAACCTCAGATTTACCGAGGTTTAAACGGTCTTTTACGGTGAAGAATGTGTCGAGTGAGCCGAAACTGAAGGATCTCGTCACTGAAGAAGGTCTTGATCTTCACGAATTTTTGCTTACTAGTTTGTTTGAGATTTATCATTACTTTTAGTCCAATCATTCTTCCAATTTAATGCGGGATTGCGTTAATGTTGCTGTTTTTTTTTTTAACGAAAGATAGAAATGTAAATTGTTTGATCGCAATTCATAACGAATCCATATTGTGAAAGCTATAATCATAAATTAGCAACAAAAAAATAAGCTATAATCAAACTGTAGTAATTCGTATGGTAAGAGAACTTTCTGAGTCTACACTAACGTGAGTATGGCTTTGTTTTTAATAATCTTTTTGTAGGAGTATTTGAAAAAGTACAAACATATGTTTTTTCTTTCTTTCCTTGTCTCATGGCGAGTTGCAGCTATTAGCTTTAATTGAGTTATGTTTCTAGTTTCGTATATTAGAAAAAATTCTGAATGTATTGATGTAAGTGATTTAATTGGTTTTCCTTGAATGATGATTTAGGAGCCTCATCCGATCTGAGTTGTTTCACACCTGATGCTGCATCGATTGCCTCTAGTATCAAATATCATGCAGAGTTCACACCATTGTTTTCTCCAGAGCGGTTTGAGCTTCCCAAGGCATTCTTTGCTACTGCACAAAGTGTCCGAGATGCACTCCTCATCAATTGGAATGCGACATATGATTTCTATGACAAGATGAATGTAAAGCAAGCATACTATTTGTCCATGGAATTTCTACAGGTTTTAAATTAGATCCCTTACTTTTTGAACAATCCATTACTGTTGCATTATTATCTACATTTGTAATATGTTGAAGTTGCGTCAACGCTTACTTGTTTTTTCTTAATATATACTATAGCCTCTTTTGAGTGAACCACTAATGTTGCATTATTGTCTGCTTTCTTAGGGTAGAGCTTTGTTAAATGCCATTGGTAACTTAGAGTTAACTGGTGCTTATGGAGAGGCTTTGAGCAAACTTGGGCATAGTCTAGAGAATGTAGCGCAGCAGGTGAAATTTCATTACATCTATATATAATTTTGCTTTGATGCTTCTGTAATGCACCAGTTGTCAAATCTTTTACTTAGCGTTCGATATTTTCATCATTTATTCTTAAGTTGGCTATTACTGCTCTAAACTTTTACTGATACATGTTCCATTAGTTTGTTGTGTTAAGGAGATGTATTATGCTTTAACTTGTTCACATAATCTAAATGATCTCAAACTAAGTGAAAAGTTAGGTTCTCAACCTCTTCCCCACGTCAAGCTGTAGCCTCGTGTTGCAAAATTACGGGGCTTGAGTTTTGCTTTCAATGAGGATGTTTCTCGGTAAATATTTTACCCCTGGTTCAGGGTGTGGTGAGGTAATAATAATGTGTTCTGGAGACAGAAAAGTGGGTGGAGGGTTCTGAAAATTCTTGGACTAGTACATAGTACCCAGTGGGTATGAAGAGTCTGATCAGACAAATAAAATAACTTGTTATGGATACTCTCAGTAATTTAGAATCTCTTCTTTAAATTGCTTAAAAATGAATGCTATCTTTTGTTTATTGATGCTAATATTTGGCTCTAGACGGCTAATACATCGATTTTTGCCACAAATATTCCTTGCTTTCATGAAAAACCTGGTGCATTGTCCAATTTGTAGTTCTTGAAGCTGCTTAAGTTACTTTCACCTGAGCTTATTTTTTTGTCTGTGCTTAATTATATTATTGAATATTCGCTCCTCTCACCTATGCTAGACTCTTTGGTTAATCAATAGGAGTCAGATGCTGCTCTTGGAAATGGGGGGCTTGGGCGGCTTGCTTCCTGTTTTCTGGATTCTTTGGCTACATTAAATTATCCAGCATGGGGTTATGGACTCAGATACAAGTACGGTTTATTTAAACAACTGATTACAAAAGATGGACAAGAGGAGGTTGCTGAAAATTGGCTCGAAGTATGACTTCTTCTTTGTCTTTTATTTGTTTTATTGTTAGTATTATTAGTGTAATCAATGCAAATAATTTTAACAACACAAAGACACTAAATTACACTATGCTGCTGGCACCTTAGTGACTAAGTGCTACATTAAGAGCTAAACTATTCTGAGTCACTTTATAATAGAACCCTTTTGTTTTTTGATTAATTCCAGTTTCTTCTTGTAGATGGGCAATCCATGGGAAATCGTGAGAAATGATGTCTCCTATCCCGTAAAATTTTATGGCAAGTTAGTTACGGGGTCAGATGGAAAGAGACACTGGATTGGTGGAGAAGATATAAAGGCTGTTGCATATGACGTCCCAATACCGGGATATAAAACTAAAACTACCATCAATCTCCGCCTGTGGTCAACTAAAGTTCCGTCTGAAGATTTTGATTTAAACTCATTTAACGCTGGAGAGCACACCAAAGCCTGTGAAGACCAAATAAATGCAGAAAAGGTTGAGATGAATGCAAGCTCATTTATAATTTTCTCATCGTAATAATGACTGTTCTCACTGGTGAAATGCAGAAATATTGATCAGCTTGTTTGCCTAATCATGTTAATCTCTCTTGCTATGCTTAATTCCTGCTTTAATATGGTCTGTGAAAACAAGAGGAATGATTTATATAATGCTTTTGTATGTCATCAGATTTGCTTTATTTTATACCCTGGAGATGAATCACTGGAGGGAAAGACTCTTAGATTGAAGCAGCAGTATACATTATGCTCGGCTTCTCTCCAAGATATTATTACACGTTTTGAGAAGAGATCTGATGGGCATGTAAAATGGGAAGAATTTGCCACAAAAGTTGCAATACAAATGAATGATACCCACCCAACACTCTGCATTCCAGAGCTGATAAGAATTTTAGTTGATTTGAAGGGTATGACCTGGAAAGAAGCTTGGGAAATTACAAAGAGGTACTTTCTAGTATCACACAGTTTTATGAGATACATCAACTCTGGTATTCATGTTTTCTTGTGATGGAATATGATGCATGTGAATGGAGTATCACTGGATGATACAGAAATGTCATGCAAGTGGTAAGCAGTTAGATGTAATGAAAAACACACACTAAAGAATTGCCGGTGGATCCATCCTTTTTATTTATATCAG
Source organism: Hedera helix (assembly GCA_947179155.2). NCBI lineage: Eukaryota > Viridiplantae > Streptophyta > Magnoliopsida > Apiales > Araliaceae > Hedera > Hedera helix. The sequence continues at coordinate 37,936,442 of OX359275.1, forward strand.
CAGAGAACACATTAGATGGGGCCAGAATTAGTTCTTACATTTATAGTGTAGATTTTTTCTATTCGTATCACTTGTCTAATATTTATAGTGTAGATTTTTTCTATTCGTATCACTTGTCTTTGAACTCTAATATTGGATTCAGAGTTCAGCTTATCCACTGTTGTGTGATTGTGCCTCATCTGGAAAATGCCCATTTGCATCTGAACATATACTTTAATTCCTTTTGCAATGTGTCTTTCTGTGATCTGCTTAGTCTCCCTATAACAAATCATCCATATTAGAAACTCTGAACAAGAACAAGTGCCACAAGATTTGTTAAAGGGATTCTCTTACTAAATCTACTTAAGCTTGGAATATTTTTAACTAGTGCAACAAACTAAATTTGCTCACCACCTTTTTGGTGTTCATTTGTCAGAACTGTGGCTTACACAAACCACACAGTTTTACCTGAGGCATTGGAAAAATGGAGCTTTGAACTTATGCAGAAACTGCTTCCCCGACATGTTGAGATTATAGAGATGATAGATGAGGAGGTAATGCAAAATATAGACTAGTAAGCAAACCTCTCCTCCAATTTCCGTTTTATTTTTACTAACATCTTCTATCTTTTATTCCTATAGCTGATTCAGAACATAATATCTGAGTATGGTACATCAAATCCTGACATGTTGGAGGAAAAATTGAATTCAATGAGAATATTAGAAAATTTTGATCTGCCTGCCTCCGTTGCTGATATATTTGTTAAGCCAAAAGAAACCTCTGTTGTTGATCTCAATGAAGAATCAAAAATTCCTGAGGGAGCTGCATCCATAGATGCCGAAGATGAATTTGAAGAAATTAACTCGCAGAAGGAGAATGAAGATGAATTTGAAGAAATTAACTCGCAGAAGGAGAACGAGGTGGATCCGGAACCGGTTCCTATACCAATAAAGATGGTCCGTATGGCTAATCTTTGTGTTGTGGGAGGCCATGCAGTAAATGGAGTTGCAAAGATTCATAGTGAAATAGTCAAGCAGGAAGTTTTCAATGACTTTTATAAGGTAGACTTGGCAGCGACGTTATTTTTCAATATTAATTGTTATCCATGATCTGTGCTTATGAGTTTTATGAATAACGTAGTTTACTTAATTTCTTAATAAGTGCTCATATGTGCAATTCTGAACAACTATCAATGCAGCTCTGGCCTGAAAAATTTCAGAACAAGACAAATGGGGTGACACCAAGAAGATGGATCCGTTTCTGCAATCCAGATCTAAGTAATATTATTACTAAATGGATTGGTACAGAGGACTGGGTCCTGAACACTGAAAAATTGGTTGATTTGCGTAAGGTGATTTATAGTGTCTTTTTTCCCCTTCTGTTTCTTGAATCACCTCATTGGCTGAATAATTTATGCTCACCTTTGATATGAAGATGCATTACACCTTTTTAATTGTGAAGTGATTTATCTTTATCTTTATCTTTTTATTGGGGGTTGGGTGGGGAGGGGGTAGGAACGATTCCTTTGTAGCAGTGGCACAGTAACTGCTGCCATCTTACTACTAGAAGTGTACGGACCTAGACAATTTAAGACATTACATATTATTGGGTTGACCAAAAAAAATAGACGACCTAAAGAAAAGTTGTAGTTAACAGTAAGTAGTGATTTAGTTTGTGTAAAAATGAAGCCTCCAAAAAATTGTGATATAAATTACACTTCTCCCAAGGCACCGGCCGTGCTATAAAGCAAGCCCAGCAAGTTAAACTGTGGGGCGCCAGAATTCATATAAAAGAATAGGAGGGAAACTTCTCTTCCACCCAACATACGAATAGGTGTCCATTATATGTAGAGAGTTAGCTTTTCTGTTTTTTGTTTTTGTTTGACATCAAATGGCATAATTATAATACTGAAATTTAGTACATTCATTACAAGGTTCATGCATACGAGCCTGTCTCATTCTTACTGCTTTGGTTACGCTAATCAGTGGTCTAGACATTCAAGAAACCAAGAAAGACTGAAAATACATACAAACACTTTAAAAAATCATTTGGCTTGGTTCGATATAATTCCTGCTGAACCCAGAACCAAGTGAACTTTATACATCTGGACGAAACTGAACCCTGTGCACTGGATTTGGTTCAAGTTTTGGGTTGTGCTCTTCAAAAAATTCAATGCAATACATATTGAGCTTCCCCCAAATAGTTCTCCCTCCAAAAAGTACTTGTGGGAAATTACCCTGCATCACTCCTTTCTCTCTATTTCAGTAATTGTGAAGCTCTAGAGTAATTTACTTAGTTTGGTGAATGGGTCATAGCTGAACTATGAGGTCCCTCAGTGAACAAGGAATTCATCGATTTTGTATTTCCCTCGTGGTCACGAGGCCCTTTAAGTTAGTGGTCAGGGTATTGCACTAATGGAAGCCACCAGTTGAAACTCATTTATTACCTAATGATTTTCTTGTTCAAAGCAGCATATTGAACCTCACTGTGATTAAGCTTGATTATCAATTATTGGATTTGTATGAACTAATTAGATATTTCTTCTACTTATCTATAAGTCCATACTAAACAATTGATTTGGTCAAACCGACATGATGCTCACTAGTGGAACTTACATGTATGTATCATCATCTATTTTTGTGACTGCTACCTTTTGAACTCGTGACATGAAAAAATTCTTCCGTTGCTCATCATTTTTCTGTTGGCTGTATTAATTGAATCAATAGTCTTTTTAATTTTTAATGTTCTGTGTTATGGAATGAGTGCAAGTCCTAACCAAATTCAAGAAAAAATTCTTCCCTAGTTTGCACATAATGAGGATCTCCAGAATGAGTGGAGGGCGGCAAAGAGGAGCAACAAGATTAAGGTTGCATCATTCCTTAAAGAAACTACTGGGTATACTGTGAACCCTGATGCAATGTTTGACATCCAGGTGACCTTTCCTTCTAAACTCTAGTTATCCTTACTATCTTGGTGCACCATGGTAAATGGTTTAAATCAATGTCAGTAGAAAGCATAAGAATAGTTGTCTGTGCCTGTGTGGCTAACTTCAAATGTATGCTCTACTCGCCAACAGCTGGCAGCTCACCATGCTGTTGTATGTTCATAGCTGTATTTTTTTTTCAGTTTCATATAGACTGAGGTGTGTTACTTTCAGGTGAAGCGTATTCATGAATACAAGCGACAACTGTTAAATATCTTGGGAATTGTTTATCGATATAAGAAGATGAAAGAAATGACCGCAGTGGAGAGGAAAGCAAAATTTGTTCCACGGGTTTGTATATTCGGAGGAAAAGCATTTGCCACATATGTGCAAGCCAAGAGGATAGTGAAATTTATTACCGATGTCGGGGCTACAATAAACCATGATTCTGAAATAGGTGACTTATTGAAGGTATGACTTTAAGTATGTTTATTAATATGCAAAATCATTGAATCTCTTGTTGCACTGACCAACTGTTTCTTTCTTCATTATAATTCACTGTGTAATTGTGAAACGCGTGTGCACACGTATAATATATACTGGTCCTGACTCCATGGACAAGCAGCTCTGTGCCAGAGATGAGAGATCACAGACCAAAATATTTAAATTTTAATTAGACTTCCAGATGAATCATTAATCTTTCCAAGGAGTTATCCATTATAGCTAGATAATTACAGACTTGTTTCACTTCTTACGATAATCTTGATTATGGTGGTTTTTCTGGCTTTATGAGAAGGTTGTGAGCCTGTGAACTTGGCTGAAGTGCACTTTACAAACTCCACAATGTTACCCTTTTCTAATAAAATTTCCTGTCCTAGTTGGTTGAAGTGAAATTCGTTTACTCAAGATGAGCCAGTATGACCTGAGATAGGATGATGAAACCTGCAAAGAAAGGGAATGATCAGAGTAGCCACCTTAGGTGACCTTTGGATCTGCTTTGATGTGAAGTGAGTAGTAGGCTGAGGTGCTGTGTCTTGAATACTGGGTACCCTCTCTGTGAATGAGAGTTGTCTATTTATCGTTTTATACCTTGGGGAATACCGAGATGTCCTTGCTGAAAGTTTCCTCTTTTGCATGGATTGGCTACCAATGATTGGGTTGTGCCTCTAAATAGCTTGGTCTTTGCTGGTTCTATTCAGAAGGGCTTGCATTTATGAACTTCCTTGGTTATTAATCGTCTAAATTACCCTTGGGGGTATCGTGGAGACAATTTTTATGTACATCATCCTCTAAACGTGAACATTCTACTTTTCCTCATTCGCCTAATTTAATTGATCTAGATTACTGCTTTTGATAATATGAACTCATCGATGTCATTTGTCGACATTCTTAATATTTTGCTTTTGTCTTCGAAACTTTGAAATTTATCATTGCCATCATATCATGCCAAGAAGTTTAAGTCAATGTATCTAGAGTAAGCTACTTGAGTTTAAGTAAATTACCTTTAGTCACCAGTGCATACTATGCCAATAGATAGCAGAACCAACACACTTTTTTCACAATGTCCCTGACCTGATATTGGTTTTTCCTCTACTGAAAATTCTACCATGAACCTTTCCCTATGTATTTAATTTGAAGATATTTATAGTTACATCTGGTTATGAACTATCTTGGTTTGGTGACGCTTTCCCTTTTGATTTTTCTTCTCTTTCTCATCTAATTACCTTGTGAATACTCTAGTTTAATGATTCTTATTATATCTGGAAGTGAATTATAATCAAGGGCTTAACTGACATCTCTTACTATGACTAATTAGTCCAGACAATTTGGTGGATTGTTTCCTGGAAAGACTACTGAGGTCATACTTAATTTTATCTGATCTTTAGATATTTTTCCTTTAATTTTGATTTTAGGTTATATTTGTTCCCGATTACAATGTCAGTGTTGCTGAATTGTTAATTCCTGCGAGTGAGCTTTCACAGCATATCAGGTATTAAGCGCTCTAGTCAGTAATTCGGTATGTATTTCTGTTCCCCAGATCTTTCAAAATGCAGCCCTGCACACTACTGTGAGTGCTAAATTCCAAATGCCGCGATAAGGGATCTCTCTCTCTCTCTCTCTCTCTCTCACTCACCCTCTCTCTTTCTATCTCTCCAGTACTGCAGGGATGGAAGCCAGTGGAACCAGCAACATGAAGTTTGCTATGAATGGTTGCATCTTGATTGGGACCTTGGACGGTGCTAATGTTGAAATAAGACAAGAGGTTGGAGAAGAAAATTTTTTCCTCTTTGGTGCTCAAGCTCATGAGATTTTGGGTCTCCGGAAAGAAAGAGCTGAGGGCAAGGTATTTCCTAATTGACTAGACTCTATAGTGCAAGTGTTTGGTGTGGTTGACGCTTATTGTCTCACCATTTTGTTCAGTTCGTGCCTGATGCCCGCTTCGAAGAAGTTAATGAATATGTTAGAAGTGGAGTATTTGGGCCTTATAGTTATGATGAACTAATAGGGTCCCTGGAAGGAAATGAAGGTTTTGGCCGCGCAGACTATTTCCTTGTTGGGAAGGACTTTCCAAGTTACATAGAATGCCAAGAGAAGGTTGATGAGGGATATCGCGACCAGAAGGTGAGAGATATATCATTCACATTCATTTCCATTATTGTTACACAATGTTGTAACTTGCATGTGTTTGTTGACTGATTTTGTAATCCTCTACTTGCATAGTCACAATGTCATGGATTTGGAACTGGGGGCATCCTAGTTGAAATCTAAAATAAATTTAATATCAATTTTTTCATCTCTCCAAGACAAAGTTCTTGGATTCTTCTACTAAATGTGTTAATGTATCAAATTATGAAACTTGATTAGACATACATCACTCAATTGAGTGTTCACCAATCACGGAACATACCCAATTCTTTGTGCATGATTCATGGACCATTCACCATAATCAAGATTTACTATCAATATATAGATGAAATTATTAGAAAGTGGAGGTACTTTAGATTGGAAAGCTTTGCAGCGCGTGTGTCGCCGTAATGTAATGGCTAATTACATTGATGTTTTTTTCCTTAATTGGTTCGTCCATTTACGTTGTATACGGTCATAATGAGTTTACTCTACTTTCATCCTTTTTCTTTAGATCTTTGATCTAGTTTCCCATTACGTCTGTAATTGTGATCTACACGGCATACGAAAGTAATATTTACTTTCAATCCAATATTTTGGCTTGCAAGTACATGATCGTTATGTGCTACACAATTACCAAGTATGAACCAAACAATATCTGGTATGGAATAGCACATTACTATTTTTATGTAACACAATTCTCTAGTATTAAACAAAAACAATATGATCCAAATTTGCCCTCAGTCTGTCAAATGCATGTTTTGTTTTTGTTGAAATGGCAATTGACCAGTATGCAATACTGTGCATCCCTTCTATGTTTGTCCGGCAGGGATAATTCATTATAAGCTTTGAAATAGAAAATTAATGCTTTGTTATTTTCTCGTGTGTTCATTTGCATGCATTTCAAATGCAAAATCCCTGTAATCTCTAACTATGCCTAAACTGGGCAATCACTGTTCTGCAGAAATGGACAAGCATGTCAATCTTGAATACGGCAGGCTCATACAAGTTCAGCAGTGATAGAACAATTCATGAATATGCTCGAGAAATATGGAACATAAAACCTCTTGAATTACCTTGAACAATAATCTTTTCTCGGCACCAGAGCTAATAGCACCAAGAAAGTCTGTAGCATATTGTCATCGTCTGTGAAATCATTGGTAATGATGACGAAGATGATAAGGCATAGCAAATAATGATGTGATGTTATCAATATTTTATCAGACTCTGAATCTACATACATTTCACCTCCAATTTATGTATGCAACCTTCTCCCCTAATTTAGCCATGCTTTGGACGATTTTATCGTATGGTCCTTGGATAACTCCTTAATATGGTTTTCGGATTACAAGTCAAGACCTCCTCTTATGATTCTAATCTGGAAGCCATCAATTGTCTCTTGACGAAGGAACATATTTCTCCCAGAAAATATAAAACAAAATACTATAGCACATACAATTGATTTAGCCATTATTTTTTAATAAAGTTAGTGCTGTTGCTCATTCCTTATAATTGGTTTCTACTACTCGCGGATTGTTGAATAGCAAGTCCTATTTCTTACTGGGGGGGGGGGGGGGGGGGGGGTTGAAAATTAGCTGAATAGAAGTGTGATGTCCGGCATACTCGGCTTTAAGCGGGAGAGTTTCTTTAAGCGGTGGTCGTGAATATAAGTGTGATCCCTCCCACATACCTATGGCCTGGGGGCTACAGGTATGTTAGTGGGGACTACAGGTGTGTGAGAAGAGACTACATACTTTTCACTTGTCCAGAAACATGAAATAATATTTTTTTTAAGCGGTGGTTGTGAATATTAGTGTGATGTGATGTTTAGCATACTCGGCTTTAAGTGGTCATTGATCACCTTGCAGGTTCTGGTGCATGAATGAGCACTTTACGACTCGAGGGTCTAATCAATTTAGTCTTGAAATTATGTGCAGAAACGAGATACAGTTCTGAATCATGCCACAAAAATATCATTCAAAAATCATATGGAATACCATCTCAACTGAATGCCACAAAATGAAGAAGAGAAAAAATGGCTCCAGATTTGTAAGAAACTTTATACTTGCTCTGCTTCCACCAATAAAAGAAAGATCTAAAGACTTGAAATAAGAACTTTACATTTTCCACCGTCAATGGAGCATAGGTGTAATTGAAAAATAAATTATTGGTTAGAAACTAGCTTCACAATTGGTTCAGTTCCATTTTTAGGTAGCAGTAGGAATGCTTATATCCCAGATGTATGTTTCTTCTTATCAACGCAATATGCTTTTGCCCAGCAAGATGATGCTTGAAAACTGTATCACTATTGCAAACTACACTACATATAGCACATGTCCTCACAGCAGCGGCTGCAGCTCCACCTTCCAAAACCTTCCTCATCTTTGTCTGTAAATCTTCAATAGAGTTGGCTTCCTTCTTTTTTGATTTCTGCACTTTCGCAGGGTTCTCCGAAGGTCCAATTATTGGATTCTTTGAACCTGCAGAAGCAACAGGGACAAGGGCAGGTATAGATGCTGCATTTAGTTTCTCCAAATTCTTCTTGTGCTTTTTCCCCCAATTTATGCAGTTCCAGGACATCCTTGCTATTGCAGCAAAGCTTGCAAACTTCACACCATGCAGATTGTACAAGCTTCGTCTTCTTTGGGCCTTTTATCCAAGTGCCTTTAGGTCGAATTGTTGGACTAGTCCACAAGGCAGAATTCAGAGTTGCAGGAAGTGTCCCACCCTGCAGCAAATGGGAGATTGATTACTGGTGAAATAGAAATACAAAGTCGACTTCATTTTAAAGGAAAGGATGGATGCACAATGGAGCAATTAAATCAGATTTCTTTTCTTCTTTCTCCACTGTGAGTTTGCAACCAGTAATACCAAGAACTCTGAAACGAAATGTTATGTTTTAGCCTCTATGGTCATCGACCAACCCTCACGTGATAGAGGGGTCCGAACAAAATTTACAAGCCAAACCTTACTTCTAACATGAACATCCAGAGTATGCTTTCATATTCATACACATTCACACAAAAAATTCTACCCACTGTTGCAATTTGGATTTTTGCTATGGTTTCAAAATGTAGGGTAAGATTTTATAATTAAGAAGGTTTCATGACCCAAGAAACATATTTCTGTTTGCAACTGTGATGAAATCACTTTTTCAAAATCATTAAGCACCACTTCATCTATCATTCAATAAGTATATAGAAGGTAAAACAGTTGATCAATTCAACTAATTGCTACAAAATTATATAACTTTTACTCAACAAATGTTTGATAATTTTGTTTTCAGTTGTTCTCGACAGTTAAAACAAATTTGGGAATACGTTTGGCCTATGAAAAAAAAAAAAATAGTTACCCAAACGATCCTATAACAGTACATAATCATAAGACACACAAAGAATAACTTACAAGTTCATAAGGCGATACAATGAATTACTTACAAGTAAATTAGGAATCATTGCCTCATTCACGGCCCAACTATTCATTGTTGTGCCGGTATTCGGATCCGTATAATTAGGTGCCGCCATCGATTCACACTAACCGTTTGATAATGAGCGTAGGCCGCACCATCGGGTTGCTGGACCAGAGATGAGTACACGTCAACTCCAGGGGGATTGAGGCCGGCGGTAGATTTGTAAGGATCTACAATCGGCAATTGAGGATGGTTATTATTAGCATTAGGGTTAGGGTTTTGGGGCTGGAGATAATGAGGGTAGTAACTGAGGTTGTGTAATGAGGGATTAGGGTTTGGTGGTTGCATTTTAATCCATCCGCAGCTCTACTCCGCCAACAAGAATAATCACTTTTCTTACATTACCAACCAGCTCTGTAATTTTTTTCTTTTTTCTAGAGAGAGTGATACATTACAGAAGCGCTTTTGAGGAAAAGTTTTATTTTTATTTTTTATGAGTTTCACAATTATCCCAAGGTTTAGTAGGTAGGCTGACTAAAGTCGTCCAACCCAAAACGTTAACAAGGCCCACTGGAATGTGACTCATATTGCATTTTTATCGCAACTATGTGCCTCTCAACACGGTAAGTTTAATTAATAACCTCCATTTGGGGAGTTCAAATCATCTCTAAGGATTTTTTTTGTATCTGTATCGACATTTATGACAATATTTTTAAAAGTTTATAGCGACGATAAGTTCTGCCGTCCTAGTCCTATATAAAAATAAAGCTATAATGATCTTTATAAATCCTAAAAATTATCGTCATAAGTCTCGACACAGAAAAACAGAAGAATTTAATTACAGATGATCTCATACCCCAATTGGGTGCATTCAGGATTACTCTTCCGCGTTCTACTTTGTTGTGAGGTAGTTTACTCCCACACACAAAAAAAATATTACTAAAAAAAAGAAAGTAATATGTGAAAATATAAAAATACATTCATGTTGAAATAAAATTCATTCTTTGTGCATTTTTTTAACAATCAAATGACGGAATTTGAAGGTCAAATTGATATCTTTCCCCCTCAAAACGAGCGGGGGATCACTGAAATGAAGTTTAATTATAATACTAAAATTAGCCTTTGAAAAGGATAAAACATCTGTTTTTATATTAAAGGCTAGTACAGTAATAGTGTACACTCGGTTATAATTTCTATTCCCTTTCCTTTCTTTTCCTACTTGCCAATGAGCGAGCTACATTCTCGTTCCACGCATTCCAAAATGTAATCTTACATTGGAATTGAGAGATGTTACATAATTATATTATTTATCTTCCAACAAAAGAGTATCTTTACAAATTTTGCAAATCTGGCGTTTTTTATCAACTAAGTGGCAAAGACAGAAACATGAGATGGCCCCTTGCCTCACTGTTAACAGTGCAGTTGTCGTACAACTTCTATGCAGGAAACTTGTGAAGCCCCACATGAAAGCTCATGAGCTTGCTGATTTTCAGCCTTGTGTTTGGCATTTGAGCTATAAATTTCAGTTTTTTGGGCTGTGAATGAACTAACTCCACTAAAGCTAAATTATATAGCGAATCTCTAGCTGTTCGTGAATGACTATTTGTCAACCATGAGTTGGTACATATGACGTGCCCATGCTACCTCCGTCTCAAAATGAGAGTTCAATTTTTCTTTTGTACGTCCCAAAATGAAAGTCTCCTTCTTGCAGTTTGAGAACCAATCCGTGAATTTATAAAATAAACAATCAGCTAAAAGGAAAAATGACATGGAGCTTTACATAGTTGGAGACTAAACAACCACCTTCAGCTCAGATGCCCATCTCTTTCTTTTGTTCAATTTTATATTTTTCTCGGGCACATCTAACCTTGTGTCTTTCAACTTAGTAAATTCATTACTTTCAACAAACCCACAAAGCTGCATCACAATCAAATTACTATCTTCACTCCCAATCCTTACAACATCCTTATGATAATATATATCTATACACACACACACACACACACATCTATATACATCTACTTGTTATAAAATTTGAGGAAACCCAACTCTAAACTAGATCGATATAAACCAAGAGATATATAATGCAAGAACAAAAAAACTAGCTTCAACATTCAGAAATATAACATTGAACTTCCAGACAATGATGAATCAGCAAGTGTCTTGAAACAATTGAGACTTTTGCATATCAATAGTTACAATATGGAAAAACAACTGGCTAATATGACACTATCTGCTACTTAAAAGCTAGAAGAATAAGATAGGAGGAAAACTGACCTCTAAATGAATTATACTGAAAATTGTATTGTAATCTTTACAATTTCAAGACTCTGTAGAAACCATGGGTGGAGTAGGACCAGTTATATCAGTTAAAGATCGCCAGTGGCTCACACTCGCGATCGTATCCAGCCCACCATGGCTTCAAACCAACATCAATTGTGGACTCTTCCTCCAGAGTTACTGGAAAATTAAGATCCAAATTGTCATCAATACGATCAGGGAGCTGTTGGTCCATCAATATGATCTCTTTGCCTCTTCTTTCAGTTAGTCCAATGTAATGAGCTCTCTTGTGACCACCCAATGCTTGACCTGATGCAAAAACCTTGAAGCAGATTGAGCATTCATGCTCCTTGCATCTCTTCAAATCATAACTTGTCACCTCCACTCCACCAATTTCCTGTTCCAGTGAATTTTCATAGATTTTAATCATGTCAAGCTCAGAATCAGCTTCGTTATATCCACAGCTCTCTACCTTCAGCGCAATGCAACTATCAACTGTTTTATGGGTGGTCTTGCACTTGAATTTGCTTTTCCTTACAAAATCCTTCAAGAATTCTGAATCAGAAGTAGCATTTTGAATTTGATCATCACAAGAATTTCCCTTGAGCTCAAAATCTTGATCAACAAAATTTGTAGTCTGCAAGCCCAGATCATCTTGATCAAATCCATCTTCAGTCACTAATTCCTTCTCTACTTCTTGTTCAGGATGGCATATTCCCTTCTTGAATTTGTCACAGCTAAGAGATTCATCAACAGAAACTTCCAATTCATCTAGCTGTTCTTCATCACTAGCTAACCCAGAATTGAACTGGCCAAATTTATAACCTGAAACACAAGAATCTAAATTCTCTCTTGGTTTCTTCATCTTCATTCCATCATTCCCAGCATTTCCCTTACTCTGAGCTTCAAGATTTACAGAACTATTATTATTTGAAGAAAAATTACTGATCAATTCAAACTCGTCCCAATTCCTCACACCCCTAGACAATATCATCAAACACACAGCCGCTTCTTTAACTTCATCAGTCTCGATAACAGTAACTGATGAAGCGGCATTCAAATTAAAAGGGTTTGAAGTAATCATATTGTACCTTGTTCTTGATCGCTTCTTCCGAATTGGGCATGATATCTCATAGTCAGCAGATTCACCGGAGACCCTTAATCTTTTGGAGTGACTTCTCATGTGACCAAACAGAGCTCTCATTGAATCAAACTCTTTCCCACATTCTTTGCAGGATGCAATTTCTTCCCTTCCTTTCACTGAATGGGATCTCATATGACCCGAAAGAGCTCTCAATGAAAGAAACCCTTTGCCACATTCTTTGCAAAGATTTAATTTCTTCAAATCACCATGTTTAGAATCCGAAATCCTCCAAGATTTCTTGGGGTTCTCTCTAAGGCCATAACTGGCTTCCCCAACATCTTCAGGATCCAATTCAGATGACAATGGAACCTTCATTTCCTTCTTGAAATCCTCTCTTTCAGAGCCCAAATCGCCATTATTAATCTCGTCAGATTTTTCGGCACAAATCAAGGCTAAATGGCTCCTCATGTGACCCCCCAAGGACTTTCCACTAGAAAAACTCTTGTTACAAAACCTGCACAAAAATCTCCGTTCTTCATCTTCTTCCATCATTTGATTCACAAACAAATCCTCAATGACCCAAGCTAGCAAAAACCCAGATCAGAGGAAAAAAAACCACAATTCCCTCTGCAAAATGCTAAATCTCTATATCTTCACATAAGACGAAGTAAAAGCTTAAGAATGCCTTAACAGAGGAAGTAACTGAGACCCAACTCAGAAAACCAAAGAATAACTGCTCACAATTGAAAGAGCACGAGCCTAACTAATTACTGGTTTCTGCAAACGATCACTCTAAGAAAAAGTAACCCACGCACCCATAATGGGAATATTGAGTTACAAGAGTATTTGATAAGCAAGAACAAGATCTGTGTACCTAAAAAGTAAAAACCCTCTCATGTCAATCTCTCGTAACTTTCTCTCAACTAATAATTTTGTTGGGCAATTTTCTCAGTAGTTGGCATAGTATATATCTCTAAGCAAAGGAAGTTTATACTATATTTCCAAGAGAAGATGCTGGTTGTGTGACTACTGCTTTGGCCACCAACAGACATTAGGCGGACAAAAACGAAAATAAAGCGCGCCCCCCCCCCCCCCCCCCCCCCCCTCACTAAAAAGCGGAAAGGGCGCTCATTTCTTAATGGTATGTGCCTTGTAGAAAGCCTTGCATGGAAGCAAAGATTTAACACGCGGACTCATTCTACTGCTGCTTGCTGCTAGTATTATTGTTCGGATGTTTTTCGAGTTCTCTTTTACGTGAGTGTCGAACTCATTTATTATTTATAAAAATAAAAATTTGTAAAATTATTATTTTATTTTATTTATAAAAATATTAATTTTTAATCTTTTAAAGATTCTAATAATCCTTTTAATACTACAAGATATTAAGATTAAAAGTATTTGAAGGGGTAAATATTTATATGTAGATAGAATCTTTTTAATAACACTCCTCCTTCTATCTTACAAAAAAAGTCTCATTTTTATTTTTTGAAATTAATTTTTAAAATTACAAAATTAATACGATTTATATAAGTTTTGAAAATAACATAAATTTTGTTAGTTGTATTTTTTAAATAATTTCGAGTGTTAATAAAATAATTTTTTAATTATTTTTATAAATTATCTTTATAATGTCAAAACGTAAATCTTTTTACGGAAATGGAGTAGCCAAACCTGTTGGTTAATAATAAACCAAGGGATTCATCAAAGTTGAAGTGTGTTTGGTGCTAGTCAACTAGAGTACTAGATACACCTCCTGTGGACATAAGAAAAATGTCACATTTGGTGAGTGGTCGCAATTTGAGAAAATAAAATTTTGTTTTATCACTTTTTTACTTTGTAAAATAACTTCTTGTAACATCTTTGAGATAACGTATCATAAATATTTGTATTACACCGAGTCTTAGCCAGAAGATTTTTTTAACTTGGAGTAACTTTTAAAAAGTCAATAAAAACTTAATATGGTCAAATAGGGCATTCAGGGCCAAGATTGGTTCATTCAAGAATCAAGACTCCCCCTCTATATGCTTGTTTGGGTATGAGTAGCACACTCAAGGTACCTACCCTAACTAGTCTTTACTTTGTCTTGCTCCAGGTCTAGGACTATAGACCCTTCTTAAATCAGAAACAGAAATATAAGTGAATAAAAATAGATGATAAAATGTATCTCAATTATTAAAAAATGAAGTTGTCTGACACAGAAATTCATAACAAATCTCACTTTTTAATAATTGAGATGGATATAGTATTTAACTTTTATGTATGTAGTAGTGTCTAAATTGGAAATGAGCCAAAATAGGAGGACCAAAGTGAAAATTAGACCCCCATCCCCCAATAGAAGCTCTCTCTCCTTTGAATGAGTCAAAATTCTCAATGATTTTCAGAGTTCGAATCTTAGGATCAACACTTGAGAAGAATTTTTTAGAATTCACCAAGTTGATGCGGCAGTTCACCCTTAAAATAAAATTGTTTGGAGAGAGATTTAATCTCTGAAAATATGATGATAATATTTAATTAAATTTTAACTTCCTGCAAACATGACATACGCTTGAAGGATTAATAAAAGTTTCCTACTATTAATATGATAAGGAATTGGATATTAGTTTAATTAGCTAATGGTAGTTGATACATATTCTGTAAACAGGCTGGGCAACCACGTCTCAGATCCATCCAGTTATTTTACCTATGCGGATCCATTTAGCTGGCAAAACATTTATGTCTTGTTACTAGAAGAGTCCAAATTGATTTCAATTACTACAGGAGGGGCCTCGTCTCGTCTTAGTTGTACAATTACATGAATGGCACTGTAATATTCTGGATCTTGTTATTTATTAGTAATAGTTAATTGGGGGAATATTATGTCAGCATCGTGATTTTGATAATAAAAAGTAAAGAATTTTTCTAGTATATTTAAATTCACATGGTATAAAACTCGTTGTGCATAATCATAAAATAAATAAAAGAGTAATTAGAAAGAAAGAAATTAGTGTGAATTCTAAAAGGTAGATTATACATACTATTTAAATTATTATTATTATTATTATTGCACTATTAAGACACATAAATGTACTCTTAATTTAATTAACCGAACTACTCAATGACTGCCCAAACCGAGTATTACTCATTCCCCTCCAAAAGTAACTACAATGTGCAATGGAAGGGTCCACAAGCTTGTTAGGATTTTGGAAGACCAAAATAGGCTGCCTGCCCATCTTGATCCACAACTCTCGAGTAATATAATCAGAGTCAAGTTTTATACATTTCAAATTTTAATCTCTGTTTAAAGCGGACAAGGATCAAACTATAAGTTGAACAAGAGTAGCATACCAAAGGTAATATCACCAGTACAATGCATGAGAAAACATACTTTTAATCCATATGGTAATAATAATAATACCAATACTAATAAATCCTCTGAACTAAAAAAAAATCAGAAACAGGCAAACAAAAATAGTAAAGAATTAGCTGTCCGCTTCATGACTATCGCGCTTTCGTTCCAGACAAGCCAATCAATTGAAGCAAGACAAGCCACTCAATTGAAGGCACTGTATTTATGCGATAGCAGGCATGTCCTTGAGCCATGCATCAAGTGGCTTACCAATGGAGTACACAATGAAGCCAATCTCCCTCAGCTTCTCAAGATCAATAACATTCCTTCCATCGAAGATAAAAGCAGGTTTTTGCATGTTATCGTATACCTTCTGGTAGTCAAGAGTCTTGAACTCTTCCCACTCGGTGAGAATGCAAACAGCATGGGCATCCTTCGTTGCCTCGTAAGCATCCCAAACAACACTCACTTGCTTCACAGTGGTGGGGCTCATTGGCTGGAGGTGAAGGGGATGATCCCAATCAAATTTGTTCATTGAAAGGTCCCTCTGAATCTGATCCTCAGTCACTTGGGGGTCGTATATGCTAATCCGGGCTTTGTCACCCAACAACCCCTTGCAAACATCAATGGCTGGGGTCTCTCGAGTGTCACCTGTATCCTTCTTAAAGGCAAATCCTAGGATGGCAACTTTCTTGCCTGACACCGTGTTAAACATGGAGGCAACAACACGGTTTACAAAACGACTCTTCTGATAATCATTAATCTTAATGACTTGCTTCCAGTATTCTGCTACCTCAGGAAGGCCGTTGCACTCACAGATATAAACCAGGTTCAGAATGTCCTTCTGGAAGCAAGACCCACCAAAACCAACACTAGCATTCAGGAATTTGGGGCCAATCCTTGTATCCTTACCAACGGCATACGCTACTTGAGAAACATTTGCACCGGTAGCCTCACAGAGAGCGGACATGGCATTAACAGAAGAGATTCTCTGTGCCAAAAAGGCATTGGCAGCAAGCTTTGAGAGCTCTGCAGACCATAAATTAGTGGTGATGATTCGATCTTCCGGCACCCACTGGGCATAAACATTTTTCAATGCTTCGACTGCCTTCTGGCCTTCTGGGGTTTCCCGGCCTCCAATGAGAACACGGTCAGGTTTGAAAAGATCTTCAATTGCAGTCCCCTCAGCAAGGAACTCTGGGTTGGAAAGAATTTGGAAGCTGATTCCCTTACTGTTATGGGTCAGGATTTTTTCAATTGCTTCAGCTGTTTTGACCGGGACTGTTGATTTCTCAACCACTATTTTGTTGGATTTTGACACATCAGCAATCATGCGAGCAGCACTCTCCCAATATGTCAGATCGGCAGCCTTGCCCGCACCAAGGCCCCGAGTCTTGGTTGGGGTGTTGACAGAAACAAAGACTATATCAGCCTCATATACATGTTTCTCCACGTCTGTGCTGAAGAAGAGATTCTTGCCTCGGCACTGCTTCACAACATCATCAAGGCCTGGTTCATAGATGGGGAGCTGGTCACTGTTCCAGGCCGCTATTCGAGGCACAGAGATATCAACAACTGCCACCTCAATGGAAGGGCACTTAAGTGCTATCACTGCCATGGTGGGGCCCCCAACATACCCAGCACCAATGCAACAAATCTTCACCATATTTTCTCCTTATGTGTAGTCTGAATAAGCAGAAACTCGTGTCTTAGAATTAACTAAACATTCTTGAAAAGCATTTGCTGATTTTATTATAGCACTCAGATTGTGTTTAACAGAAAAGTAGATCCAGAAATGTGTTCAACTGCTAAATATCATGCTAGATTATGTTAAACTGATAAATAACAGTTCAGGTCATGTTCTAACTCATTTTATAAATCAACATTTGCCAAGTAATTTTTCATATGATTATCTCTCATACAGCACCCATCTCCCCATCTGACAATCAATAATTACATCATAAAAATGATTTGCATTAAGCTTCCTACCAGATCTGAATTGTTGGTGCGCGCACATCATCACCCAAAAAAAAAAATTGCTTCTGGATTTCTTTTAAAACGGGGAAAAGAAAAAGGAAAAAAAGGAACTCAACAGAAAAAATATTTGTAACACGTGAGCCAAAAATTTCATATTACTTTACCATGAATTTATGAAAAAACCTTAAAAGCATATAATTCATTTTAGGACACAACAAGGCATACATGAATTAAAACAGAAACTTGATTGATAGTGGTTGAAAAAAAATAATCAAAGCAGATAAAAAATAACAGTTATTTATAGCAAGTCAACACAGACCAGTAGAAATTTAGCAAGCACCATAAATTAGTTTACATCAAGGAGTGTAGGTGTCACACCATAGATATGAAACTGGAGAAAAATCTAGCTCAAATTTCCAACTACCGCTCCCAAATTCCATTCAATAACATGGATTCATGCAATAAACTACAACCTTAATTTAGCTGAATGGTTGAGAAATCTATATTTTCAGATTTCAAAATCACGCGAACTAATCTGTCCAGATCCATTTTTGACACAGGAATATAAACCGGTTAGACGTGATTAAAACTAAATGGCCCTAAATTAAAGTTAAAATATAGAAAAATCAATCGGAACCATAGATCCAGCACTACGTTAAGCAATGCCAATGGATCTGAACGTCTCTAACAATATAACACCGAAAAAATTAATCATAACCGATCAGCGATGCATTATTACAAACATCACCATCTCAGATCAAAAACAGATACCAAAAAATAACAGCGGGATCATTAATCAGCCATGAAATTAGATAAACGAAACAGTATATGATTCGATTATAACAATACAAATCAATTTCGAAATTAGATCAGAATTTTACCTTTTGAATCCTTCGTACGTGCGAGTTTTCCAGGAAGAAGAGAAATTTGCAGAGAGCAAGAAAGAGAAGAGAGATGTTGTTGTGTGTGAGAAATCTACATGAAAACAAAGAAAGCGGGGATCAGTTTATATAGTGGTTCTAGTTCCAAGATCTACCCTTGAGATTTTTGTGAAAGACATTTAAATTTTCGTATTTTTAATGTTTTTACTCTTTGATGTGGATGCCTCAACGCATGACCAGCGCACATCGGGCGAATGAACATCAAAGTCAAACGGCAAATATTGTGATTTACCAACTCCGTTATATTTTCATTTTTCAAGCGGAGGTACGAAGGAAAAAATGAATTAAAAAATCAAATCGAGTAGTAGTTTGTTTGTTTGTTATATTCACCTCCTAATTAATTTTTGACAAAATAAAAATAAAAAGTTACAACGTAAAATTTATAGTTAAATCAAACATTACGATTTAATTGTCGGTTTTAGCATAGAATATTAAAATTATATTAGAGAAAATAACGTTATATGCATTGTAACGTATAGTTAAATTAATTTTTCCTTAAATTAATAAATAAATGTAAAAGATATATTATTTTTGTAATGAGATGTAACTATATAAATTCCCAAAAACAATTATAAATAACTAATATTTTTACAATTTCATCCCGCAAAATTATTAAACTCTTACAATTTTCCCCCCTATTTTCTAGAGAGATTCTAATTTATTTATTTATTTTCTTTCAGTAATTATCCCGTTGCATGTCAAGGTTCCATAATTTAACTTTTAAAAAATGTGCAAACATTGATTACCTTACCAGTTATGGTAAATAAAAGGATGATTTACAGATGTGCCCATGTACTAGTTGTAGCATATTCTGTACGCGGTTTGATTGGGGGATGCACCACTGTCATGTGCGCCTTTCCTGGACGTTGCGCAAACAAACGTGTATCCTGGGCTTGACCACAGAATCCCGCCGCTTGGAATACGTTGATCAGCAAGTCCTCACTCCAGCCTAATTAGGTGGGTAAAAGCCCAATCGAATTTTGACTTTTTGAGATCTAACTCTTTTAAAAATTAAAAGAACCGAATCGGGTTAAATTTCAAATGAGTGTGAGGTTTATTTAGTTTATAAACTCGATCGCATCGAGTTCAAATCAGGCTTGAGCGAATCTTAAGTCCGACTCATTTATTTTTTTATTATAACAAAAAAAATTAATTAATTAAATATTAAACGAGCCGAACACTTCAGTATTTTGACCAATAGTAGTAGGTTCTATTTTTTTATTTTTTTTATATATTGTTTTTGCAACAAAAAAATCATATAATTTATATCCGTAGCACTACTCTTTAACTAAATTATAAAGGACAAAAAAATTTATTCAAACTTAACTCTTTTAAAAAGTTTAAGATGAATTTGGTCAAACCAGGTCAAAATCTAAATTTCTTTACAACTATCAGCCTAATCCATAGATTCCATACTCTATGGTACCCCTTTGGTACAAATTATTATAACTATGGTAAACTTTAAGACATAAATAAATTATTATATTTTTTAATTTTATGACTTCACAAATTAACTTACAAAGTTAAAATTTATTTTTTATTTTAAAACGGACTCTTCTAGAATATATATTATTTTTTTATCTTACAAATGACACTCTTTTATTGACCGGATAAAGTATATAAGTAATACATCAAATTTATTTTTACTAAATCTAAAATTGGCCAGGGGCTCAAAACTCTCCCCCTTCCCATGGTGTAATTTAGTAAAAAAAAAAAGTGAAAAACAAATTGATGCCTTGAAAACAATGATATCCGTTTTGGGGACAAGAGAATATATATATATATATATATGATGAACATAAAATATACCTCTTTTAATATATTTTTTTTTAAATGTCTAAAATGTCGTAATTTTAATAAAAATATGATATTTAAAAGAAGTATACTATTTAATATGTATATTTTAAATTCGTCTTATATATAAATATATATAATAATATATATATACACAAAAGGCAATAGTGGAACATATTGGAGAATAATTTATAAGTTACTAGTATATTTTAAGAACTAACTTTTAGAAGTTAGTTAATTCAAACTATTTTCTTTTTGAGTAGGATGGAGAAAAAAAACTCCTCAAAATGAACAGAGTAGATATGAAGTTAGTTACTTGGAATGGTGCGCATGATTATTAATTTATCGTCACAAATGAAGACCAGCTACATTTTATTTATTTAAAAAATAAAGACCACGTGCGATAATAGTTATTCCTATCATGTCAATTTTATTGAATGTAACTTCAACAGCAAGAATAATCATTGCTTGTGAACTCAAAAGGAACAGATTGAGTGAGATCTAATTAATTAACTGATCAATAACCCCAAAAAAAAAAAAAAAAATTGCATTTAAAAATAAGAAATGAAAAATACTAGTATTACTTGCACCAACCTAATGACGAACCGTACGTGTCATGACTCAGGATGTTGTTGATGCGGCTTCTGCAACTTAGCTTGAATGACCAACAAATTAAGGAGTCCAGGATCTTAACTAATCACCGATGAATAATTGAATTTTTTTTTCAGGCGTATATAAAAATCGGTGACACGGATTATACGAGATTTAACACGAATTTTTATGTCAAATTTTATTTTTTAATAATTAATATGAATTTTATCAGTGAATTTTATATACTTGTATTTTTTATTTTTTTTGTGGTGATGGTCGTGTTGAATTACTAGAAAAGAAGAAAGAAAATAATTAATTAAAAATTTAGAGACAAGAAAAGGAAAAATAAGAAGTTTACTTATGTTCGTGAGTTTTGGGGTTTGATAAATATTTACGAAGATATTTTAACTCTCCATTGAAATGTTAGACAAGTCTTTTATTTTCCAACTTTGGGTCTTCCATGCGTTCGACCAAAAAAACACATCAAGAAGAAACTGAGTGGAAAGTTGGACAGAAACCAGACGACGAAGCATGCGAAAGTTGCTTCAGTAGAATCATTCCGTGATGAATTTTCACAAAACGATTACTCTGTCAGTGTAGACTCTTCTGCGGACGCATATTTTTTTTAAAAAAAATTTAGTTAGTTATTGATTAACTCGACATCGATAGTAAATAATTAATTTTGACTAATTCACTAATTATTTTTAACTTTATATTTATTTAGTTATTATGTTGCATATATTTACTTGTACACAATCTAAATACTATTTATAATTTATTTTGTTTTTTTGAAAAAATAATACGACTCGACATTATCGTTCCCAAATAGTCTAATTACAAAAGTTAAAACACTAGATATTAATGATAAAATATAATATTTTTTTTATTAACAAGTTATGAATATATAATTAAAACATTTGTATCATATAAATTCTAATTCAACCATATAAAAAAAGATGGAAGCAGTCTTTCTATAAAAAAATTGAACTGAAAGACTAAAAACAATTTGAATATGACAAGTGAGAAGGAGAGAGTGTGAATGCAAGCCGAGATGAACAAAACTAAAAGTCATTTATTTGTTTATTTACTACTAAATTCTTAAAAGATTTGATTTTGCAATGATGTTTTGATAACAAAAAGAAAATACAAAATAATATGGATAATAGTTATTGGTTATGACCATTAGATCTACTCATGTATGATAAAATATCCACTAATTATTATCCGTCACATCATTTTGTATTTAATTTTTTGTAATCATCTTTTGTTACCATAACAATACTCTTGATTTTGACTCTTAATTTTATATAGTGAAAAGAATTAGTGAAATAAATTAATTTAAAATTATTATTAAAGGATGGATTGTGTTGGGCCAAAACTAAACTGAACCAAAAAAAATCCAAATTTTATTAGGCTCGAAAATATAAACCCAAAACATACTTCTTTATGCGTGGTGCGTGGGTTGGGCGGATGGTGGGGGGTGGGTTAGGGTTGGTCGCTTTTTGCAAGGATTGAAAGGTCTATCCTTGCGTCAATAAGCAGATATTACGAAATGATGAACAAGGGGTTATCAAATTAATTTTAGATGAACAAGCCTAGTAAATTGCTGCTAACACCTTCGGCTTTAGCCTGTGTGACTTGGCCATAACGGTCACCAATATCATCGTCATATTTCCTTCAGAATTAGTCAGATCGGACGGTCCAAACTTTTTAAAATATAGTTTAATATATAATCCAACGCCCTTAAACAATGCCCACAAAAACCAGCCGTTACAAGAGCGTCCAGAGCTCAACGTTCTTCTTCTCCGCTTCTCATCAATAATGATCCAACAAAGATTGATCCTCAAACACTAACCACACCCATTCTCTCTCTCTAAACCCTCCCTTCAACCCCCCATTACTTGTTGACATTTACCCTCCTTTTGCCGGTATTTTCCGATGGATTTTAGTGCCAAGAACTCCGGAACAGTCACCCCTGTGAAAGACCCAAAACCGAATCGATCTAAAATTTCGAAAGTGGCAAAGAAATGTGAGAATTTGAATCCTAATTACACAAGCCCTGATCCGAAATTATCGAATTCAGCACTAAGCAAATCTGCCAAAAAGTCCCATAAATCAGCCCCGAAAAACCCTAACCCCGTTGCCTCACCGTCGCCTCGTAAGAAAATTCGAGAGAGGAAGTTTGTGGTGGCGAAGAAGAACTCGAAGAGAGAGAAATCCAACTCTTCGAGAGTGGCGTGTAAGTGTAATATTAGTGGTAAGTCCCAGAAATGTCTCTGTGTCGCTTATGAAACTCTTAGGGCTTCTCAGGAAGGGTTTTTCAGGAATCGGGGTAGTATTGTTGATTACTCTGATAGAGCCGAAAATGGAGTCAAAGGAGAGGAAGAAGTGAATCCCATTATTCAGAACCCTGAAATTCCAGATGGGTATGAAGAAAAGTTGGGGGGAAATGATTGTTTGGAGAAAAATGGATTGGATGAGACTGATGAGGTGACAAGCGAAATGGGGAGTACAACTATGAAGAGGAGGAGAGATAAATTGTTGGAAAAGGCAATGCAGAGTGTGCCTGAACCTGGGTGTGGAAGAGTGCTGCATTTGGTTAAGGCTTTTGAGAATCTTCTTTCAATACCAAAGTCAAGGGAATCAGATGAAAAGGAATCAGAAGATACCAAGAAGGGTATGAAATGGGCATTGCCAGGATTGCAATCTGAGGATCCTGAAACACAGGTCTCTTCATCTTCATTCTGTCCGTCAGATTTTTTCCTTACATCGGAGAGTTTAGGATTGAACTCACAGGTTTGCTCCTCGTTAGATAGCAGCCAAGGAAGGTTGGTATCAGTAAATTTATTGATGAACAAATTTAAAACGTCATTTTTTATTTTATTTTTTGCCTAATCACCTTGATTTGGATTCTGATTCTGGTTTTGTATTTATTTTGAAGCTTTACCGTTTCAAACTGGAATTCTGGTGGTGGTCAAAGGAGCAGACGAAATGTATGAATTATTGTGCATTCTATATTTGATATTGAGAGAACTAATATTATCTTTTGACGATGAATTATTAATGTTATGAGAATAAATTATTTAAAGATGACACATAAAATTAGAGTTTTATACCTTCCAATAACAACATGACAGGTAGGAAATTTTGAAAAAAATCAAGAAATTTGAATTGTATTAGCATATTTTGTATTTATTATTTACCACTATAAAACTGTTCAACCAACCATATTGGATTCAAATTCCTTGATATTTTTTTGAATTCCCTACATAGCACGTTATTATTGGAGAATATAAAACTCTAGTTTTACGAGCTCTCCATATATAATTTATTCTCTAATATTATTATTCACATTCAATGCAGAGTTTTGAATCATGTGGGACATTTGGTGGAAGGCAATGGAAGAGGCACCACAAAGTTACCTCCCAGAAACCTTTCAATCTTAGAACTGAGGTATGTTTAATTTGGTTTATCTGTGAGCTTGAGTTCCTACTTTATTAGGCTTGCATTAGTTATGGTAGCATCTTATGAGTATTTTTGAGGAATAGCACGGTTGACGTTTAACTTTTTAAGTTATATTTAATTTGTTTCAGTCTTTCTTAACGTCAATCTGATTGGCGTTGGGATGGATTTGCAAATTTGGACGCCACTCGAAGTGGTGTTGGCTAATTATCCCTATTAATTAGTTACTTAATTTATCTTAACTCATTTTTTGTAAGAAAAAAAATTGTAATTTTTATTTTTTTAAAATGAATTGTTTTTTTATAAAATTTATTTTTAATTTTTTTTTTAAAACGAATTTATTTTCTAAACAAATTTTTAAAAATAAAATAAAATAAAGTACACTTCAAATGTCAATCTGAATGACGTTTAATCCAAAAGTAAGCTGTTTCAACGCCAATGTGAATGGCGTTAATTTTTTTTTTTTTTAAAAGAATAAAAAAGTAACTTTTAAGGATATATGAGTTGAACGAAGCATGTAAATAGATACGAGCAATGTTTTCAGAATCGGACCGGTTATCGAATCGAAAATGGTACCGGGTGGATGGATCACTGATTTAACTAGTGGTCAAACTGTTATTGAACCAGTGACGTCATAAATATATAAAAATATATTATAAAAAATTAATAAAATTTTAAAGCATCTAATTTTTTGTAAGCTAATATAGTGAAATTGTGTTTAAAATATTTAAAAAAAATTCAAAATCAGTTCAACCGAGCCAACTAATCGGTTTTATCGGTTGAACTACCGGTCGAACCGGTGGTCAACCGATTTTTGACCAAATTGGTATGTACCGGTACAGCTGGTATATACCGAGCGTAAAAGTAGCGAAATGGTATTAAACCGCTCTATTTCATTCCGAGCTGACCGGTCCGATTAACTAAAAAATCGACAAAATCTAATTAATTGGACACTCCTAGCTAGTCCGAGCGGGGTTTCAAAACATTGGATATGAGTTGAACGAAGCATGTAATGTAGATTATGTCATGTAAATATCTGCAAAATATAACCAAAAATTACGCCTAATTTATTATAATGCAAGAATTAAAACATTTATTGTCTCAAGCGATTTTATTTTAAAACAAAATAAAAATATTTAATTATCAATTTTTTAAATAAAATTATATTTTGCATTATTTTTATGTAACAAATATTTAATTTTATTACAACAAAAACTGATATACCACCAAAAAACTTAATATCAAAACACTAGTACAAAAATAAATAAATTAGAGTAACATTAAATTGTATAATAAAATTAGGTTTTGACTTTTAGGTTTTGTCGATTTTGTAGATTTTTGAAACAAGGCCCCTTTATATTACAACCTAATGTGACTGGCGTCGAAGAATTGAGAAAAATATATATATATATATATATATTTACATCCAACGTCAGTCACATTAGCGTTGAATTTTTTTTTTTAAAAAGATTGTTTAAAAATAAAATCGCTTAAAAAAAAACTAAAGTTTTTTAAAAAAAATCTCTTTTAAATTAATTAATTTAGTTAAGATACCAAGGCATTATCCTCAACTGACATTTTATCATATATCCTTAAAAGTTATTTTTTCTATTCTTGTTTTAAAAAATTGAACACCATTAACATACTTTAATTTTTTAATTAATTTAATGTGTTGGTATCTTAACCAAATTAATTAATTTAAAAGCATTTTTTTTAAATAAAAAAATTAAGTTTTTTTTAAAACTATTTTATTTTTAAACAAATTTATAAAAAAAATCCTTCACGCCAATGTGACTGGTGTAAATATAATTTTTTTCCCTCAATTCTTCAACGCCAGTCACATTGGTGTAGTAACATTAAGGGCCTTGTTTCAAAAATCTAGAAAACTGATAAAAGCTAAAAGTGAAAACCTAATTTTATTATACAATTTAATGTGATTCTAATTTATATTTTTTTGTATTAGTGTTAATTTTTATTTTTTGCTAAATTATTAATGTTAACTTTGTTATATTGTGATGTTTAATTTTATTTTTTAACGGATGGTTTCAGTTGTTGTTTTGATATTATTTTTTTGGTGGTATATTAGTTTTTGTTGTAATAAAATTAAATGTTTGTTACATAAAAATAATGTAAAATATAATTTTATTTTTAAAAAATGATAATTAAATTTTATTATTTTGTTTAAAAATAAAATCATTTTAAAAAAAACTTAATTTTTTTAATAAAAAAATTATCTTTTAAATTAATTATTTTGGTTAAGATAACAACGCATCCTGTGCTTTAATTCTTACATTATAATAAAGTAGTCTTACCTTTTTGGTTATATTTTGCATATATTTAAATAACATAATCTTACATGCTTCGTTCAAGTCACATCTATCATATATCCTCAAAAGTTATCTTTCTATTCTTTAAAAAAAAAAAAAAAAAAAAAATTGAACGTCATTCATATTTTGGTTATATTTTGGTTCTACCCTCAAAATAATATACCTTTTTGTTTATATTTTGTAGATAATACATGACATAATCTACATTACATGCTTCGTTCAAGTCACATATATCATATATTCTCAAAAGTTACTTTTCTATTCTTTTTTAAAAAGAAAATAAAATAAAAATTGAACGCCATTCACATTGGCATTGAAGCAGCTTATTTTTGGGTTAAACGTCATTCGGATCGGCATTGAAGTGTAATCTTTTTTTATTTAAATAAATTTGTTTTAAAAAAAAACAAATTAAAAATATTTTTTTAAAAAAATTACAATTTTTTTTATACAAAAAATAAGTTAAGATAAGTTAAGTAACTAATTAATAAGATAATCAAACATCCAAATTTGCAAATCCTCTCCAATGCCAATAGTGTTGAGGCTATAAATAAAAAAGATTGAACAAATTTGATGTTAACTTAGAAAGTTGAACGTGAACAGTGCTATTTCTGAAAAATATTCAGCATCGTATATCAACTTTTGTTTTGTTTAAACTTTTTAAGCTATTAAACTTTTGAGAATTTATAAAATTTCCTTGATTAACGTCATAGTGCTTCCATTTTTGCTTCATTTTACTTGAATTGAATTGAACTTTGTTAGAACTAAACTAGATGAATTGAATATTGTTGTGGTAAAGTATGTGCAGACACCAAGCATACATGTGATCAAATTATAATAATAATATACTGTGACGCCCCCAAATCTGAGCCCACACAGCCCAAACTTGAGTCGTCAAAAGACTACAACAAAATTATTACAATGAAATACAACGTACAACAATACAGTGGATAATACAACACAACTAAGTCTTCATTATTATTGTCACACTATTTTATAACACGTGAAGACTATGATAGCTATCCCCGCACTCTCACTCCATTCCCCGGCTAGACCCCGTTACGTTCTCATCTCCTGTTGAAAAACAATGGAACGAAAAGAAAGGGTGAGCTCAAATAGCCCAGTAAGAAATATCATGACTAAGATAATGACGAATAATTTATCATTAGCCTTCAACAGTTGAGTTCTTGATAGAATACAATAGACTACAAGGTTTATATCAAAAACTGCAGTTAAATTCTTAAACAACGTTCATATCAATAATAGCAGCGGAATGAGCAATCTATTAGAAGAATAATGCAGACCATAATGTCCACTCGCTTCTCTTTTTAGTAAAAACATCATCAACTTTTATCATCTGAAATACCATTAGTCATGATAATAAAAATTCACAGTTCCTGGTCATAATCATGCAAATCAACAGTTCATCTTTGCACTACGGGCCAAAGATATTCAATAAAGCACCAACGGTCATGATTATACCAGATTCAGCCTTTGGTCATAATCATACCAACCAACAGTTCATCTTTGCACTACGGGCCAAAGAGAACATTCACCACGTGCCATAAAAGACACCGAACAGATGTATCGCCTTTAACCTAGTATATCGCCTTTAACCTATCATCTGTTCAACAATTATATCATATCTGTGCCCCCGGCCACAGATATTCACAACAACTTGATTCTTGATGATTAATACAAATAACAGTGATACAAATGATGAACAGAAGAACAGGATAAACAATAAGTATCGGAAGTTTACTTTGTGCAGATTCAAATAATGTCCAAATTGTCAACATGATGTGGAGTGAAATTTAAAAATGATATTCAAGATCCACAGTTCAGAATAACGATTATAGTTCAACAGAAAGGTTCAGAAAATAGGAAGGTTCAGTTGAAATAATGAAGTTCAACTATTATGGAACATATAATATTTTCAGGAATTATAGAAGCAATAGTTCCATAATAAGTTTCGATTTAGGTGTATGGAAGAAAATAATATCCCTTACCGTAGCAGGTTTGATTAACAGAAGGTGAAGAAAATTAATATCCCTTACCATAGTAAGTTTGAATAATGGAAGATGAAAAAGATGGTATCCCTTATGAGTATAAAGGAAAATGATATCACTTACGAATATGGAATAAAAGTGTCATGTGATAATTCGTGTAGACAAATTATTTCCACACGAGACAAATAAAAAGGGTTATTCACCAACAGGCGATAATCCGCACCGTAAGGTTATTCCCATCAATTTGAATACGAATAGTTATTCACCAAACAGGCGTAATCCGCACCGTAAGGTTATTCCCACAATTTAATAGAATTTGATCACGAAGAGTTATTCACCAACAGGCGGTAAACCGCGCCGTAAGGTTATTCCCACAATTTAATACATGGAAATAAATGGCACAAGAAAGAAACGATATTATTTTCGAGAATCAAAGAATGATAATCCCTTCAAGTAAGAAAGAAAATAATATCCATTTATGATGATGAAAAGAGTGATACCCCTTACCGTAGTAAGTTAGAATATGAAAGAAGATAATATTCCTTACCACAGTAAATTTAAGAGTGTGAAAAGAATAATATTCCTTACCATAGTAAGTTAGAATATGAAAGAAGATAATATTCCTTACTGTAGTAAGTTCAAGAGTGTAAAAAAAATGACATTTCTTACCACAGTAAATTTAAGAGTTTGAAATGAATGGTATTCCTTACCTTAACACGTGACTGGATATTGATTTAAATGAGGTTGATCAACCTATATATATTTTTAATAAAATTAGTAATTACCACATATAAATTTCAAAGTGTATGATAACTCGTATAATATGAACTATCAAAATTATATATATTTAACATAATTTTTGTAGTATAATATAACTACTTTAAAATAGTTTTTAAAATAATATTCCAAAATAAATCTTCCAAAGAAAGCTTTTAAAAATGAAACTTCTCAAAGAAGAGTCTTCTAAAGGAAGATTTGTGGATACCGTGAAATATAAGAATTTATGAAATTACTACTCTTTAATAAAAGACTTACTTGAAAATTTTCTGCACTCCTTTTGGCTTTCAAACTCTCAAAATAACCTCACTATTCTCAGAGAAAACTCATAAAATTCTTATAGAAAAATTTTATGTTTTAGGTGTGATTTTTCTATTCAGCTGAACAAGCTATTTATAGGAGAAAAATGGTACTATGCGCGGTTGTTGGCAGCACGCCAATGTTGAAATCGGCAGAAGAGGCTGCGCAGCCTCTGCGCAGACGAATTCAACGAATTCAAATTTGGCACAGTAACTTGCACAGTAACTTGCATAGTAACTTCTGAATATAATAATATTTTTCTAATAAAACAAATAACTTTATATATTATATTGTCTAATAAAACAAACAACTTTATGAATATATTATAATAATCAAATTACCAAATAATACTACCATAGTAATAATTCATAATAATGCAACAACTACTATGCCAATTATTAGGTTCAATAATTTTTAACTACAGTGCATCAACAATTATTGATTCAATGATATGAAATACAGTGTAATGATAATTATTAAATCAATAATGCAAAATACTGTGTAACAACAATTATTGAATTGATAACATAAAATATTATGCAGCGATAATTATTGATGAAATGATGTGCAATAGTTACGGTGTCAATTATCAGATCAATAATATAAGACACTGCGCAATACCGTGTGCTACTGTAGAGTACCGTGTGCTACAGAAAATACCATAAACTACCGTATGCTACTATTCTTTTATCACCGGTATTTTAACAGTTAACACCGTTGACTATTTTTATTTAAAAAAATTACTTCTGTCGTTTTCTATATCCGACAAATATTCCGTTGTGGGTTCCACCAATAATTAGTTATTTCGGCGCCGTCGTACGACACGAATATTATATTGCGCCGTCGTACGGGCAAAACGAATATTCCCCGACAAAACGAATATTGTCCGACAAAATAAAATTTGCACATAACATCCTTAACTTTCAATTTTGTCAATTTAACCATTTACTGTTTCAGGAAAAATATATATGAAGAAAAATTAAATTTTGTATTTCATAAATTCGGGGTCTTACAACCTCCCCTCCTTATGAAATTTCGTCCCCGAAATTGACGTACCTGGCATTTCGAAGAGGTAAGGATACTTAGATTTCATCTCGGATTCTAGCTCCCAGGTCATTTCCTCAATATCTTGGTTCCTCCATAAAACCTTAACTTGAGGTATAACCTTTGAGCGTAGAATCTGCTCCTTCTTATCTAGGATCTTAACAGGTACCTCCTCGTACGTTAAATCTTCTGCTATAACGTCTGGTTCTAACTCAATGACGTGGTTTGGGTCCTTCACATATTTACGTAACATAGATATGTGAAAAACGTTATGGATGCGAGACATACTTGGTGGTAAGGCTAGTCTGTAGGCTACAGTTCCTACTCGATCGAGAATTTCAAATGGGCCAACAAATCGAGGGTTGAGTTTTCCTCTCTTTCCGAATCTCGTAACCCCTTTCCATGGAGAAACACGTAAGAATACATGATCTCCGACGTTGAATCTCTCATCTCTCCGATGAAGATCGGCATAACTCTTTTGTCGTTCTTGTGCTGTCTGTATTCGTTGTCGGATCATTTGGATCTTTTCGGTCGTCAAGCGTACCAACTCGGGTCCCAACAGTTTTGCTTCTCCTACCTCATTCTAACATACTGGAGAGCGACACTTGCGTCCATATAAAGCCTCGAATGGAGCCATACCTATACTTGCTTGGTAACTGTTGTTGTAGGAAAATTCCACCAATGGCAAGTACTTATCCCAACTTCCTTTGAAATCTAGTACGCAAAGTCTCAAAAGATCTTCGAGGGTCTGGATCGTCCTTTCCGATTGTCCGTCCGTTTGAGGATGGTATGCAGAACTAAAACTTAGTTCAGTGCCCATAGCTTTTTGTAGACTGATCCAAAAGCGTGAAGTGAATCTAGGATCTCGATCAGAAACTATGGAAACTGGCATGCCATGCAATCTCACGATCTCATTTATGTACATACCGGCAAGACGTTCAAGTAAAAAGTTTTCTCGTATAGGCAAGAAATGAGCGGATTTGGTCAATCTATCTACGATGACCCAAATTGCATCTAAGCCTTGAGAAACTTTGGGAAGACCCGTCACGAAATCCATATTGATGTGTTCCCACTTCCATTCGGGAACCTCAAGTGGTTGTAAAGGACCCTTAGGTACTTGATGCTCTGCTTTGACACGTTGACAAGTTAAGCACCTTGAGATAAACTCTGCAATCTCCCTTTTCATATTGTTCCACCAAAATGTATGTCGAAGATCTCGATACATCTTGGTACCTCCTGGGTGGATTGCAAACGGCGTGTTGTGTGCCTCCATCATGATTTTATGCTTTAATTCAGGATCGTTAGGAACACAGAGTCGAGAGTTGACTCGAAGTATTCCTTTCTCGTCGATTCTTGCTTCGGGAATGGTACCTTCTTGTACTTTTTTTATCATGTTTATCAGTTCCGAATCGGTAGCTTGAGCAGCTTTAATTTTATCGATTAAAGCTGGTTCTACTCGCACGTGAGCAATCTTCGAGTGGGTCCTTGGTGTCTTTAGCTTTATCTCCATCTTTTGCAAGTCGTACAAAATACACTTTTGTGTTGTCAGCAGTGCACTTGTACTCGCATAAGATTTTCTGCTCAAAGCGTCAGCTACAACGTTCGCCTTTCCAGGGTGATACTGGATTGTGTGATCATAATCCTTCAACAGCTCAAGCCAACGTCGTTGTCGCATGTTGAGTTCCTTCTGGGTGAAGAAATACTTGAGACTTTTATGATCCGTATAGATATCCACTTTCTCTCCGTACAAGTAGTGTCTCCAGATCT
Organism: Hedera helix; assembly: GCA_947179155.2. Taxonomy (NCBI): domain Eukaryota; kingdom Viridiplantae; phylum Streptophyta; class Magnoliopsida; order Apiales; family Araliaceae; genus Hedera; species Hedera helix. The sequence goes on from OX359275.1 coordinate 37,969,053, forward strand.
TCAACGCGAAAACGACTGCTGCCAACTCTAGATCATGAGTAGGGTAATTTTTCTCATAATCTTTGAGTTGTCGAGAGGCATAAGCTATAACCTTTCCATGTTGCATAAGGACACAACCTAGACCTTTGCCTGAAGCATCGCTATATATGATGAATTCTCCTGATCCTGATGGAATGGTCAGAACAGGAGCTGAAATAAGTCTCCTCTTGAGTTCTTGAAAACTCTTCTCGCATTCCTCGCTCGAATGATACCGATATCTAATAATCAAACTTTCATCTCTTGGCGTTCTATGGGAGCCATTTGGTATTGAGCTTTGGAAAAGGGTTTAGTATCGGGTTCAAGATCGATACAGAATTCAATTTCTCGGTTTGGGGATAAGCCAGGAAGTTCCTCAGGAAAAACGTCAGGAACTCATTAACAATAGGAATATCATTCAAGTTTGACGTGTTTTTGTTCAAATCAATGACATGGGCTAAAAAGGCTTGACATCCGTTTTTCAATAAACGAATGACTTTATAGCTAGAAATAATAGTTATAGATTTCAATGGTTTAGTTGCTTGAATTTGCATGACAGGTTGATTAGGAATATGAAAACTAATAATCTTATGAAAACAATCAATTTTAGCATGATGGGTAGTCAACCAATCAATTCCTAAAATCACATCAAATTCATGCATCTCCAAAGAAATAAGGTCAACAGGTAATGTGAGGTTGTTGATTTAAACTAGGCAAGATTTATAGAGAGTAAATGTAATAGGTATTTCTCCCAATAAGATTTCAACTGATAAGACAAGATTTAAGTTTTCAATAGGCAAATTTAAACGTTGAGTACATATAGGTGAGATAAAAGAGTGGATAGAGCCAATATCTAACATGGCATAGACTTCTCGAGAATTGATGAATAGCTTACCGGTCATCACCTCATTCGATTTCTTGATCATCAAGGCTGTCATCATCAAATCGAGTCCCATATACTTCATCCGGATCTTCACGTATTTCAACCATGGGGATACCACGAAATAGTTCTCTAACGAACTGTTTCTCAGATTCTTCAACTTCATCAGTAGTAGCGTACCAATGATTTCCATTAAAATAGTATTTTCGATAGACTACAGTTTCCACGATAGTGACTAACTTAACCTGAATTCCTCTAAATTGTAACGCCCAAAAGTATAGATACATCATTTTTAAATAATCTTGAAAATCATAGCTCGAACACCATAAATCCCAAAGACTTATATGGAACGTCCATATATTCTGATCCTTTGTTATCGAGCATAACCAGGTGATGATATGTTTCCAACTGTCGAGCAAATTAAAGGCAACAATTTCCGCAAGTTCCGGATATCCTTTAAAGAACGAATTTGGAAGAACGACGGTAGAACTTTCACCTTCTTCTTCTTTAGATCGGATACAAACAATTTTTGCTTTAGGCAAATTATTCAACTCTGAGTTTGTAGAAGAATTGTTTGTGGCCCACTTCGGGTACTCCGTGGTTAACCTCCTGATTTCCAGATGCCATACTTAACTGTGGTCACGAAATAGATGTTAGTTCAAATAAACTGACTCATCACTTCATGTCCCTATATTCAAATCAACTCATTAGATAATAAAATCTAATTTAGGTAGGACACACTAGTGACTGATTCTATTCGTCTCTCCCCTCCTAGTTCTAACCCCAGATCTCCATTAAAGACCATATCCCTAAGCTCTGATGCCAACTGTGACGCCCCCAAATCTGAGCCCACACAGCCCAAACTTGAGTCGTCAAAAGACTACAACAAAATTATTACAATGAAATACAACGTACAACAATACAGTGGATAATACAACACAACTAAGTCTTCATTATTATTGTCACACTATTTTATAACACGTGAAGACTATGATAGCTATCCCCGCACTCTCACTCCATTCCCCGGCTAGACCCCGTTACGTTCTCATCTCCTGTTGAAAAACAATGGAACGAAAAGAAAGGGTGAGCTCAAATAGCCCAGTAAGAAATATCATGACTAAGATAATGACGAATAATTTATCATTAGCCTTCAACAGTTGAGTTCTTGATAGAATACAATAGACTACAAGGTTTATATCAAAAACTGCAGTTAAATTCTTAAACAACGTTCATATCAATAATAGCAGCGGAATGAGCAATCTATTAGAAGAATAATGCAGACCATAATGTCCACTCGCTTCTCTTTTTAGTAAAAACATCATCAACTTTTATCATCTGAAATACCATTAGTCATGATAATAAAAATTCACAGTTCCTGGTCATAATCATGCAAATCAACAGTTCATCTTTGCACTACGGGCCAAAGATATTCAATAAAGCACCAACGGTCATGATTATACCAGATTCAGCCTTTGGTCATAATCATACCAACCAACAGTTCATCTTTGCACTACGGGCCAAAGAGAACATTCACCACGTGCCATAAAAGACACCGAACAGATGTATCGCCTTTAACCTAGTATATCGCCTTTAACCTATCATCTGTTCAACAATTATATCATATCTGTGCCCCCGGCCACAGATATTCACAACAACTTGATTCTTGATGATTAATACAAATAACAGTGATACAAATGATGAACAGAAGAACAGGATAAACAATAAGTATCGGAAGTTTACTTTGTGCAGATTCAAATAATGTCCAAATTGTCAACATGATGTGGAGTGAAATTTAAAAATGATATTCAAGATCCACAGTTCAGAATAACGATTATAGTTCAACAGAAAGGTTCAGAAAATAGGAAGGTTCAGTTGAAATAATGAAGTTCAACTATTATGGAACATATAATATTTTCAGGAATTATAAAAGCAATAGTTCCATAATAAGTTTCGATTTAGGTGTATGGAAGAAAATAATATCCCTTACCGTAGCAGGTTTGATTAACAGAAGGTGAAGAAAATTAATATCCCTTACCATAGTAAGTTTGAATAATGGAAGATGAAAAAGATGGTATCCCTTATGAGTATAAAGGAAAATGATATCACTTACGAATATGGAATAAAAGTGTCATGTGATAATTCGTGTAGACAAATTATTTCCACACGAGACAAATAAAAAGGGTTATTCACCAACAGGCGATAATCCGCACCGTAAGGTTATTCCCATCAATTTGAATACGAATAGTTATTCACCAAACAGGCGTAATCCGCACCGTAAGGTTATTCCCACAATTTAATAGAATTTGATCACGAAGAGTTATTCACCAAACAGGCGATAATCCGCACCGTAAGGTTATTCTCAAAGATTAATAAGGAATGAATACAAAAGGTTATTCACCAACAGGCGGTAAACCGCGCCGTAAGGTTATTCCCACAATTTAATACATGGAAATAAATGGCACAAGAAAGAAACGATATTATTTTCGAGAATCAAAGAATGATAATCCCTTCAAGTAAGAAAGAAAATAATATCCATTTATGATGATGAAAAGAGTGATACCCCTTACCGTAGTAAGTTAGAATATGAAAGAAGATAATATTCCTTACCACAGTAAATTTAAGAGTTTGAAATGAATGGTATTCCTTACCTTAACACGTGACTGGATATTGATTTAAATGAGGTTGATCAACCTATATATATTTTTAATAAAATTAGTAATTACCACATATAAATTTCAAAGTGTATGATAACTCGTATAATATGAACTATCAAAATTATATATATTTAACATAATTTTTGTAGTATAATATAACTACTTTAAAATAGTTTTTAAAATAATATTCCAAAATAAATCTTCCAAAGAAAGCTTTTAAAAATGAAACTTCTCAAAGAAGAGTCTTCTAAAGGAAGATTTGTGGATACCGTGAAATATAAGAATTTATGAAATTACTACTCTTTAATAAAAGACTTACTTGAAAATTTTCTGCACTCCTTTTGGCTTTCAAACTCTCAAAATAACCTCACTATTCTCAGAGAAAACTCATAAAATTCTTATAGAAAAATTTTATGTTTTAGGTGTGATTTTTCTATTCAGCTGAACAAGCTATTTATAGGAGAAAAATGGTACTATGCGCGGTTGTTGGCAGCACGCCAATGTTGAAATCGGCAGAAGAGGCTGCGCAGCCTCTGCGCAGACGAATTCAACGAATTCAAATTTGGCACAGTAACTTGCACAGTAACTTGCATAGTAACTTCTGAATATAATAATATTTTTCTAATAAAACAAATAACTTTATATATTATATTGTCTAATAAAACAAACAACTTTATGAATATATTATAATAATCAAATTACCAAATAATACTACCATAGTAATAATTCATAATAATGCAACAACTACTATGCCAATTATTAGGTTCAATAATTTTTAACTACAGTGCATCAACAATTATTGATTCAATGATATGAAATACAGTGTAATGATAATTATTAAATCAATAATGCAAAATACTGTGTAACAACAATTATTGAATTGATAACATAAAATATTATGCAGCGATAATTATTGATGAAATGATGTGCAATAGTTACGGTGTCAATTATCAGATCAATAATATAAGACACTGCGCAATACCGTGTGCTACTGTAGAGTACCGTGTGCTACAGAAAATACCATAAACTACCGTATGCTACTATTCTTTTATCACCGGTATTTTAACAGTTAACACCGTTGACTATTTTTATTTAAAAAAATTACTTCTGTCGTTTTCTATATCCGACAAATATTCCGTTGTGGGTTCCACCAATAATTAGTTATTTCGGCGCCGTCGTACGACACGAATATTATATTGCGCCGTCGTACGGGCAAAACGAATATTCCCCGACAAAACGAATATTGTCCGACAAAATAAAATTTGCACATAACATCCTTAACTTTCAATTTTGTCAATTTAACCATTTACTGTTTCAGGAAAAATATATATGAAGAAAAATTAAATTTTGTATTTCATAAATTCGGGGTCTTACATATACTCTAATAGAATTATGATTTTAGAATAATTTTCTAACCCTCCCTCTCAAGTTAGAAATCTTATATCATGACTTTCAACTTGTTACATAACTATAGCACGAAATTATTTTATCTTCAATACTCCCCCTTAAACTAAACATAAAATGAAGATACGTTATCTCCAACAGTCCCCCTCAAATTGAGGCCCTCTTCAATTTGTACGTTTTTTTTTTATTTAATTTTTTTTACCTCCAAAGTTAGATTTCTCACCCTTAATACATAATTTCACATATCCATTTTTCGAGGATATCATGTGCCGACAATAACAAAAAATACTCGATCTCCTATAACAAATGTGAAAGACTCTATTCTTCAAAAATAAGCATGAAGGACTTCTTTCCTTTTATAACAATAGAGGACTCTCTAGTCTCCAAAAAAATTGAAGAAGACACGCCTTCTTAAAATCTCAGCCTCATGTAATTCTTACTTTCCAATCAACCATTTACATATTTTAACCCAAGAAATTAACTGCTCTGGATATATCATCCATTGTTAAGGGAAAAAAATAACATTTGCAACAAGGAACTTGCATCTTTGAAAAGAAATCTCAAATATAGGTAAAGGAGTTCTAGAGCACAAACTTTAGAAACGCATGACAAACTTTAACCACCTAATTTTTTTTCTTTAAGATGAAGTTAAACAATAAAAATAAATAATGACCGCTGCCGTCTATAGAAGCAAGACATTTTGATTTGATTGTCAAGATCAAAGTAGCCCCTGAGGTTAGCGATAAAATAAATGTATTGAATATTATAAAGAGTACTAAAGCCTAAATAAGCTATTAGTTGAGTAGTGACCAAGTGTGTAAAGACACCAAGTATGTGTGAGTACCAAAATAATATATTCTAAAAGAATCACGATTCTAAAATAATTTTCTAACAAACTTAAATAATTTCTGATGATGGATTTTGTTGTAGCAAAGGGGAAGGTCCAAGGAAGAAGAATTCATCAAGAAACTACAAGAAAGGATGATGGAGGAGGAAAAGCAACGGATACCAATTGCTCAAGGTCTTCCGTGGACAACAGATGAGCCAGAGGTGAGCCTCAAATAATCATATTCATATATTCATATATTTTGATAAAATTTGAAATAAAGTAAAGTTAGTTTTTACAATTATATCTTGAATTTGCGGGTTTTATGATTGTGTTGGATCGTTCTGAAAAAACTCTTTTTTACTTGATATGTGTCGATTTGGATATTAACTAAAAACCAAAAAACTGAGAATTTCATGTTCATCATCAAAATAAATTCATAGTTTTCAAGAGGAACAAAACTTACATTTATGAAAACCTGCAGTGATGACCTTATCTAATAAAGTGCAACAACAAGAACTAGATGCTAGCTTTTCTAATAAGCTTTCAATTGTTGTGACATGACCCATCAGTGTCTAGCAAAGCCTCCGGTCAAAGAAAGTACAAGGCCGGTTGATCTGGTACTGCATAGCGATGTGAGGGCTGTGGAGCGTGCTGAGTTTGACCATCAGGTAAAACTCCTTTTCCTTTTCGATTTGATAATTAAAGCCATGATGTGATCGCAGGCCTTCTATACCTGTTTGTGCCATCATTTTATTATTAGCTCGATGTCCCGTGCCAGACACGGGATTTGTAATTATAATTCTATTTATTGGCAATTATGTTATTATAGCAATAGAGTAATAGATGAAAAATATACCAAGTACAGATTGCACCTTAAATTGTAAAAATTTTGAATTTTGTACTATAATATTTAAAACGTATCTAAGTAAATCTTAATTTTTTTTTTTTTCAGACATGCATCCTTCAAAGTTTTCCGCTAAACAAAATGCACGCCAAAAATTTTTTTGCTAAACAAAATGTACCCTCAATTTTGAGTGTACATTTTGTTACAACATTTTAGATACACTTAGATACGTTTTAAATATTATGGTGCTAAATACAAAATTATTACAATTTTGAGGTGCACTCTATACTTCAGTCTAAAAAATATTAAACAATAGTACTCCCTCAATTTCAAAATATATGATTAATTTAATATATTTTTAAAATTAAAATTGATATAATTCATTTGAGTTTCGAAAATAATAAATCTCATAATTAATAGTATTTTGATAGTTTATACCATACTAACAAAAAATCAACATTTTCGTATCAATTTTTAATATAGATTTTATTATTTTGAAATGGATGAAGTGTATATATATATATATATATATATATATATATATATATATATATATATATATATATATATATATATATATATATATATATAATAAGTGTATATATGTGTGTTTGTGTGTATATATATATATGTATAATAAGTAACAAAAAAAAAATACACTCTCAATCTTGGGTTTAAACTGTATTTTTTTAAATGAAAAAATATTTTAGGGACCCGCAATTAAATATGTTTTAAACATTATGGTACAAAACTCAAAAATTTTACAACTTTAGGGTGCAATTTATACTTTAGTCTAAAAAATATTAAACAATATAGTACTCCCTCCATTTCAAAATATATGATTTATTTAAAATATTTTTAAAATTAAAATTGACATAATTCATTTGAGTTTCGAAAACAATAAATCTCATAATTAATAGTATTTTGATAATTTATAATATTCATAATAACAATAAATCAACATTTTCGTATCCATTTTTAATATAGATTTTAATATTTTGAAATGAATGAATAATAAGTGTGTGTGTGTATATATATATATATATATATATATATATATATATATATATATATATATATATGTATATATATGTATAATAAGTGTATATATGTATGTATAATAAGTAACAAAAAAAATACTATAGTGAAGTAGATACTAATTAAAAGCCTTATATGGTGCATTTTGTTTAACAAATAAGAATTTTATGGTGTATTTAGATACGTTTTAAATATTAAAAATATAAATTTCAACAATCTTATAATTGTATCAATTATTATAAGATTTTGTCCCATCTTATTAAACTAAATAGTTCACTGTTTGGATAATGTAAACAAATTTGGACCGATCAGAATCCCTCCCGTGCCAGGCACCAGATTTACAATTGTATTTTATTTATCAATTGTAATTAATATATTTATATTATTAAATGTATTCTTAATATTATCTAAATAATGGTAGTGTGATGCTATAAATAATGATGAGAAAATAATGATAAATCAAGACTATTATATCACTTTATTGTTTTAAAATTAAAATATATCTCTAATGTTGGACCGAACGAAAAAGAAAATTATATCCGTAATTTTAAAACAAAGAGAGTATTAATTTAAAAAATTATATAATATAACTTTAAAATATTATTTTAATCATAATTTATTAAAATAGCTAGACATATAATCTTATCCAACAGTGGTATTTTGTCATATTGAAATTAAATTAAAAAAGAAAAAGAAAATAAAAAAATCATGAATAAGATATAAAACATAAACAAAATAAAAATATCAATCCATTAAATTTATAAGTCAACTCGATTCAAGACCATCCAAAACATCTCAGCTAATTCATACAATAAATTAAAACGTGGTTTGTTTTATTATAATAAGTATAGATAGATTTTTAAACAGTTTTAATCAATTGTGTTCAAACTAGATTTGATGTGTGTTTTTCTGCGTATCACAGGTGGTGGAGAAAACGAGCTTTATTGAGCAATACAGAACGGAAAGGGTAAGACGGCAGAAGGTAGATTATAGTTAAAACTTCTTGTTGTTTAGAAGATACATTACCTGTAGGTAGTATTTAACTGATATGCACTTTTTGTCTTATAGTTGGCAGAAGAAGAAGAAATAAGGAGGCTTAGAAAGGAGCTTGTTCTGAAAGCTCAACCCATGCCCTATTTTGACAGGCCTTTCATCCCCAGAAGGTAGGTATAACCAGTTGGTACCAACCTTTAATGACTGACTGACTATATGTGCACATTGAATATGTGCTATTTAATTTTCAGATCAGAGAGGCATCCAACTATACCTAAAGAGCCAAGGTTCCACCTACCTCAACATAAGAAGATCAAGAGTTGCATGCATGTCTTGGAGTGACAACTTGTACGCGCATTGAGACCTGTGAGATGAACGAAATCAAGTTAACTTTTAGGGCCAGGCGCAACTATATAGCTCAGAGGAAGTTTATGGCAATTGCCATAGCTCTAGGATATCCAATCTTGGTAGTTATGACATGTCCCATTTTCGGATATCTCGATTTAGGTGCTTAGACGACTAAAGAAGCTCCAAAGGGATGTTACTTGGGAGTTGGGGCAACTCAATAGCGGACAGGAAGTATTTCAAAAAGAACATTTTTGATCTATTAAGAAGGATATACGACTGAAGAAGTTAGTTGATATAAATATAGATCAATTTTTGGGCAAGGTGGTTAACAACTAGATTGTGGGTTGTGGAGTGGTTAACATATACCACTCTGTGACACCTCAACCGAAATCCCTCTGTTGGGTTATTTTTACATTTTAGACTTGTTCAAAAAATGTATCCGCTGGCTTTACCAGCAAAAAAAAGAAAGAGTATGGTCTCACTTTATTTGTATTTTACAAATGAGATAAGGCCATATTCTTTTGTCTCAGTAAATTTTGAGGGTAAGTATAGAAGCATCCTTTCACAAAACACATCTTAACTTATAATAATAATAATAATAATATTTAAGATCCTTGATAGTTTTCTTTTTGCCAAAACAACTGACGTTATAACAATTGAATGTTTGAGCGTACGTAACTCTAGAAATAGTCTACCTCTCACAAGCTTAAAACACATCTTACAAAGCTGTTTCTAGCTCTTATATAAATTAAAATTGAATTATTTATAAGTGAGTCAGTCTTACTTAATGCATATTACAAAGAATAAGTTTATAAATACAAATTTTATTTATAATATTAAAAAATAAAATCTCACACAAATTTTCGTATCAAATCTTACTTTTTAATTATTTAAATATAAGTTTATATTTGAGTTTATGCATTTAAACATATTATATTAAAAATAGTCTAACTTAGTATAAAAATAGTCGAATTGACCCACAATGTAACATCAAATAAAGGCGAGGGCTGTTATGATCTCAACAAAAGCCCATTCCAAAAGCTAGTATTTAGGGAAAGAGAATATTGCCCATTCAATCGATGTACACTGGCCCCCAGCCATAAAATCATAACAAGCCCCCAAACTTTTGTACTGACATCCATCATAGCTTTAATGAAATATGATAATTGGATATAAATGCTATAATTGCATCTTCCAATAATACTCTCACTTATAATCAAAAATAAAATAAAATAAAGGTGGAATGACCATTTTTTTGACTTAGTCAATCAAATTGGATGGAAATTTTTGCGTGTTGTATGAAATATTAGAACATGAAACCATTTTCAAAACTCAACCCAAGAAATTCATTAATCCAAACCAATTGGGATAAATTGAAAATGAACCTCAGATGTAAGTGAAGAAGTACAATGGCAATGCGAAAACTAACAGTTAAAACAAATAAAATGCAAAAAAACAATAATAATAATAATAATAATAATAAAATACAAGGAAAATAATAAATAACACCCACATCTAAAAATGTACTTACACACATCTATCTATTATATAATTATATAAAGTAAAAAGGATAGGGTGATTTATCAATTGGCCTCGGTTTGTTTTGGTTCTTTTCTCATTTCCCTTTTTCTTCTCTTTTTCTTATCCCACGTCTCTATCTTCCCATTATCCCAAAATTTTTATATCGTTAGTTTTACTTTTAATATTAAAAAGTAATTATAGTAACACGTAAGTTTGTTACTTGTAATTTTTATATGATTACTTTTATTTTAAATATTTAAAAAAAAATATCAGGCGTATAAGTGTGTGCCGATTGGGAATCTTGGTCTTGATGTAACTAGAGTGTGTATTGGATAAATTAGTATTTAAAAAATAAAAGACTGAGATTAGAATAATAGTAGAGGAGAATGGAAGACTATGATTTATTTGATATATAAGGTATTAGTTATATTTATAAGAGACTTCGTTTTGTAGTGAAATGGATTATCAATTAAATGAATAAATTTTTTTTTTTCCAATCTATCATTCTTCTACTCTTATCTCTTATTTTCTGGAGTTAATGTAAGAGACTACAATTTATTGCTACATTGGTGCTTTCATTGAGAGTGCTCCAATGGCCTATCACAATTTTATCAAGGCAATTTTTGCCCAATTTGCAGATCAATTTTGTGCTGCCATGACCATGGTTGTACAGGAGGTTATGCAATAAACTCGTCACACTCCTTGTATAGAGCAAAATACTGAAAATCAGATGAAGAATCAAGGTCAACCCAAACTTGTTACAGGACAGCATCAATTGCAAATCTGTGTAGCTGATGAACGATGACAGGAGAGTAAAATTGATTCTCCCGACTATGTTGATGGCGATCCAATAGTGTTACAAACCCATATTCAATTTAGCTCTTCATCATATGAGGATCCAGGCACACAATTCTTTAACCTCATACAAACCACATCGATAGCTGATTATGAGATACAATTTCAATTACTAGCCACTCAAATCTATGGGTTAAGTGAGTTTATTGACGAGTCGCTTCATTAATGGTCTAAAAGACGAGATTCAATGTGAAGTTTTTGCTGCCAGACTATAATTTGCATCATGCCATTAGTTTAGCTAAACTTTGTGAAAAGAAGCTATTAGATACAGAGATAACTCAGATGAGTCCCAAACATGCTACATTATTGAATACTCTGGATAATTGCCTACTGTGTGCTCGATGAAATTCCTAGAAGAGATAAGTGGTCCAAGAGAGTTCTAATTTGTGGTTACACCCAAGGAAAGGACTGCATATGTGTGTCAACGAAAACCATGGAGTCAGAATATTATGATCTAGATGATGCAATTGTGGAGTTTGAAGAGGAAAAAGGCTATCAAAATCAACTTAATATGCGGCCAGATGGTGATTCATTTGCTTTTGAGGTAGGAGATCATTAGGGTCTGTTAGTGAAATTAGAAGATCTAAGCCCACTAAATTTTCAAGTATTGGATCGCGCTAAGGTAAATTCTCGTCCAAGATGTGATTTCTCAGTCCTTAACTTGGCAGGCAACATAGCAGCAGGGGAGTTCTTTGCAAATGAAAAAGATATTAGTGTTGCTTTTGCTGGAGAGCTTAATGGTGGTGATCAACTGTATAAATTTGTAAAGCAAGATGACTACAAATATTGAACTCAAACCAAAGCCAGCAGATGGAAATCTATCTAGGGAAGTGATCCAAGAAACTAGAGTTAAATTTGGAAATGAAAAGGAAGCCCCAGACACTGAGACAACAGAACGAGAGCCAAACATGAAGACTGCTGAAAATTCTAAAAATCCAGCATGTGAAGCAACTGGATACCAGGTACAAAACCAAGAAAAACTGAGCAAACCCCAGAAGGAGTGACCTCTTGAAAAGGTTATTATAGAAACTAAGGATGCTAATGACTTAACCTTCCCTTACCCAAAAAGGCCTAAAAGTCATAGAGGACAATGCAACATATCGTATCAAATGTGATGTTGTCATTGTTGGTTCTGGTTGTGGAGGAGGAATTGCAGATGCAATTCTTGCAAGTTCTGGTCAAAAAGTTGTTGTTCTTGAGAAAGGAAATTACTTTGTGCCACAAGATTATTCCTCCATCGAAGGACCCTCAATGAATGAACTATATGAATCAGGTGGGGTTTTATCAACAGTTGATGGAAATGTACAGATTATAGTAGGATCAACAGTTGGAGGTGGCTCAGCTGTGAATTGGTCAGCTTCACTTAGAACCCCGGATTATATGTTCTCAAGAATTGGGATGTGGATTAAAAACTACCAATATTTGGGAGCTCAGATTATCAAGATGGCCATGAACAATTTGATAAAGTACTTATGGGTAATTTTGGATAATAACAAACGGGTGTAAGAGACTGCTTGTTTAGCTTTCGCAACTTTTGAAGAGGAAGCTGCAAAAGAGTTGTCGCCACAATTGGATATTATTCTGCAACACTTGCTGTGTACATTTAAGAAATATTAGAGGCAAAATCTAAGAATCGAGTATGATGCAATTAGAACTTTGGCAGATGCTGTTGGAGGGGAATTGAATCAGCAAATGCATCTTGACATCCTTATTCCACCATTAATTGCAAAATGGCAACAACTGTCAAATGCAGACAAAAACCTTTTCCCACTGTTGGAGTGTTTTACTTCAATAGCATAGACATTAGGTACTGGATTCTCTCAATTTGCTCAGCCTGTATTCCAGAGGTGCATTGACATCATCTAGACTCAACATCTAGCCAAGGTTGATCATTCTTTTGTTGGCGTTCAGTATGATAAAGAATTTGTTGTTTGCTCTTTGGATCTTTTATCTACACGAACGGAAGGTATTGGAAGTGGGATAGAGAGTTTGGTTTCACAAAGTAATTTAAGCGACCTACTTCTGCAATGTTGCAGGGATGATGTTCTGGATATCCAGCAGAGTGCCTTTGCACTGCTTGGAGAACTTGCAAGAGTTTGTCCTATTCCTTTGCACCCTCGGTTGCCTGAATTTCTTGATGTTGCTATTAAGCAACTAAACACTTCGAAGCTGAAAGAAAATGTCTAATGTTTGTTGGGCAATTAAAGAATTAGCAATCAAGGTTCGTCAAGAAATTTCTCCTATAGTAATGACAGTGATATCATCATCCTTAGTTCTAATACTTCAACATGTTGAGGGGCTCAACAAATCACTCATTGAAAACAGTTCCATCACCCTCGGTAGACTCGCATGGGTTTGTCCAGAGTTTGTATCACCGCATATGGACCACTTCATACAATCCTGGTGTCTTGCCCTATTTGTGATACGCGATGATATTGAGAAGGCAAAGTCTAAAGGGGTATCTTTTTTGCTCCCTTCTAATGTGGTTATTGCTGACAAGTTTGCTCCTGATGTTAACAACAAGATAGTTCCAATAATTTTGATAGCTATGAGGAATGGAAATTTGGTCGTACAACCTTCTCCAAGCAACATGAAAAAAGTTCTTTTTGATGGACTTTTGCGTCCCATTATAGGTTGTCCAATTTTTGGTGTTTCACAAAAGCATTAAATGAATGGGATGCTGAAGTTTATAACCAGAATATTCAAGTAAGGAACCTTCATTTTTATCCACGTTGAGGACAATGTGATTTTTGAAGAGCGGGATATTGTTAGGAATCATGATCTTGGTGTAACTAGAATGTGTATTTGGTAAATTAGTATTAGTAAAATAAAGGGCTGAGATTAGAACAGTAGTAAAGAAGAATGAAAGACTATGATTTATTTGGTATTAGTTATACCTATAAGAGGCTTCGTTTTGTACTGAAATGGATTATCAATGAAATGAATTAAAATCTTCTTCTCCAAGCTATCATTCTTTTACTCTTTACCCTTATTTTCTAGAGTCATTGTACGGGACTATAATTTTTTGCTACAGTGCCCAATAAAACTAGTTCATATAATCAAAAGCTAAGACCGTAAACAAATTGAGGGAAAAAAAGGGAGAAAACGGGGAGGGTAACATAAGGAAGGGATGAAACCATCCCAAAAAAATATACCGAAAATATGATGCAAATGACTTGCACTAAACCAATTATTAAATTCTCATTTCAAATAATGGGATACCTTACCTGCAGCTTGAAACTGAGAAATTTCAGCACACAAGGGCTCTTTTTTTTATTTTTTATTTTTTATTTTTGGGTTCTACAGCACAAGGGCTCCACCACCCCAAAATAAAACAAGTTTAATGTCAACTATGCTTCACTCAGTCCCTACGAACACGATGCCAGAAACACATCTGTTACTTAAAAAATAAAGGTACGGACATCCTCGCTAGCTTATTTAACTTAATGTACAAATTCTTGCAGTTTGTAGCATTGCCTGAATTCGATCAACTTCTGATTTTAATGTCCAATAAGCCATAATTCAAACTGGACATCGCATTTCAATATGCACTCTTTTAAATGACAAAACTTTCGTAGTCCATTTTCAAATGACTGGAAGCAAAAGTGGAATACAGCATAAGCTTAAAAATAAACTTCATAATTTAAAGCAAACACTCACACGTAAGAGACATCAGTGGCTTGAAGTAAACTAGCAATTTTGCTAGCCTGATTAGCAACATTATTTTGATTCAACGATCTCGAGCCACTTGACTCATCGGAATACCGAATCTCCTGATCAAGCCCACAGCAAAGCACCGGCAAGAACTGAGCAACGTCGGAATGGACCGTACGGCTGATGCCGCGTGGAACTCCGCCGGAATTCGACATAGAATTAGTTACTCATTCATCAAGACGCGGTGTTCGAAAAATTATGAACACCACCTGATACTTGAAATGCATAAATCTAGTGAACAGAATTAGGGTTCTAGGAGAGAGAAAATTGAGATTTCAGTGTTTACGAATGGAGAAACGGGAGAATGAAAGAAAGGACAAATGGCGGGGAAAGAAAAAATGGGGAATTCTAAACACTTGCAGATGGTGGTGTCGGGCGGTTGGGGTGGGACCTCGGTTTCAGAACAGTGGAATATAGTCCTCCTTCTCAAGTTACAAGTATGCCCCTGTTAGCTGTTCCTTTGTCGTCGAAGCATAAAAGCTTGTTAGAGAATCTGTTATGATTTCTTGAAATTAATTAGAGAAAGGTTTCCTTTACCCACCAACTTAAATTATTTATTTATTTGTATAAATTCAAGTAATTATTTGTTAGAGAATCTGTTATGATTTCTTGAAATTATTTATTGTGATAATCTACTACTTTTGAAAGTGATAATGTGTCTTACACCCACTTAAATATTTTGTTTATTCATAAAAAAATTACGCAATTAGATTATTATAATAAGCACTTGTTTACTTTTCAAATGGAAATGGATATTTTATCTGTAAAAAAATATATTTTTGCAAAATTCTTCTCACGTGACTAGTCAATAGAACTTCTATTTATATGGGTGAGACATGGTAAAAATATCAATTTTTTCTTGTGAAAAATAATAATTATCTTTCCATAATACCCAACGAATAAGTTTTATGCTTTAATGTAAGAAATCTCTTTAAGTTTAAAAGTTATACACCCTAATTTTTATAATTACGCGTTTATAATATTTAACACATTTAATTTTTTAAAATAATCAACCAATAACTTGATGCCTCCAGATAGGGGTGGCCAAATGAACCGATTTTTTAGATAATCGGATCGGTACCGGTTCGCTATTATAAGATTCAGTATGTACCGGTTGTACCAATTTTATTATTATTATTAATAATAAATAATTAATAATATTTTTTTTTTGTATAACCGAAATCGAATCGGTTTACACTGACCTAACCGGTCCAACCCGTTCCGGTATGTGAATTTGGATGATTTCGGTACCGATCTGGTTCGGTCCGAATGAACACCCCTACCTCTAGATAAATAAAATCTTCGATGTGAATTTCTTTACATTACAATTTAAGTTTTTATTTATTAGTGAATTTTATGTAATTATAATGTTTATAGTTTCTCGTGCACAATTTTTAATTAAGCAACATACTAGTACTTGTATTTATGATATTTTCTATTTGATTTAATGATAACTGTGATATAATGTATATTTATAAAAACAAAAAAACTCCAAGATTGTTGAGTGAAGAACCAAATTGTAAAGTAAATCGTAAAATTACTAAGACTTGTAAAATTAACGTCGTTGAGTAAAAACACTCAATTATATCAAAAGACTAACTCTACGATGTTACACTAAAAGACAAAATTATCAAGAGTGTTATTTATTTTATCCTAATTTTTTCTATTGTTTCTTCAAGTTTTATAAGCTATAAATATTATTTTCTCTCACAAATTTTATCTCTCTCTTTTCATTTTATGAGAATTCCTCTCTCTCCCTCGTCCTATCTTTTTCCGTCACTTCCTTGTCCACTCTTATATTTAATTTATAATTTATTTTCCTCCTTATTTATCATTACTAATCTTTGTGACACACGTGTGAAAAATAACGATTTTTTAATTAAGCAACATGTTAGTATTTGTATTTATGATATTTTTTTATTTAATGATAACTGTGATATAATGTATGTAAGACCCCGAATTTATGAAATACAAAATTTAATTTTTCTTCATATATATTTTTCCTAAAACAGTAAATGGTTAAATTGACAAAATTGAAAGTTAAGGATGTTATGTGTAAATTTTATTTTGTCGGACAATATTCTTTTTGTCGGGGAATATTCGTTTTGTCGGGGAATATTCGGGCCGTACGACGGCGCCGAAATAACTAATTATTGGTGGAGCCCACAACGGAATAATTGTCGGATATAGAAAACGACAGAAGTAACCTTTTTAAATAAAAATAGTCAACGGTGTTAACTGTTAAAATACCGGTGATAAAAGAATAGTAGCATACGGTAAATTATGGTATTTTCTGTAGCACACGGTATTGCACAGTGTCTCATATTATTGACACCGTAACTATTACGCATCATTTCATCAATAATTGTCACTGCATAATATTTTATATTATCAATTCAATAATTGTTGTTACACAGTATTTTGCATTATTGATTCAATAATTATCATTACACTGTATTTTATATCATTGAGTCAATAATTGTTGTTGCACTATTTTTAAAATTATTGAACCTAATAATTGTCACAGTAGCAAATATACTGTAATTTATATTATTAAATTAATAATAATCTGTAACGTGTTTATTACATTATTGTTAAATTATTGTTGTAGCATTATTTTATTTTATATGTTGGACCCACAGGAAGAATAAATAAATAAATAAAAAAAAAAAAAATTAATTTTACTATTTGAAATAGTAACGTGAATAGTAACATGTGGGCCCCTGTAGGACCCACCTGAAAAAAATTTGCACAAAAATGTGCAGGAATTGCTAAATTGTTGCGCAGAGGCTGCTGCAGCCTTTGTTGATTCCTCAGCTGGCGTGTATCACACCAGTTCACCTACCACACGCATAGTAACTTCTTTTCTCCTATAAATAGCTTGCTCAGCTGAATAGAAAAATCACACCTAAAACATAAAAATTTTCTATAAGAATTTTATGAGTTTTCTCTGAGAATAGTAAGGTTATTTTGAGAGTTTGAAAGCCAAAAGGAGTGCAGGAATTTTTCAAGTAAGTCTTTTATTAAAGTGTAGTAATTTTATAAATTCCTATTTTTCACGGTATTCATAAATCTTCCTTTAGAAGACTCTTCTTTAAGAAGATTCATTTTTAAAAGCTTTATTTGGAAGATTTATTTTGGAATATTATTTTTAAAACTATTTAAAAGTAGTTATATTATACTACAAAAATTATGTTAAATATATATAATTTTGATAATTCATATTATACGAGTTATCATACACTTTGAAATTTATATGTGGAAATTACTAATTTTATTATAAAAATATAGGTTGATCAACCTCATTTAAATCAATATCCAGTCACGTGTTAAGGTAAGGGGTATCATTCTTTTCATCATCATAAATGGATATTATTTTCTTTCTTACTTGAAGGGATTATCATTCTTTGATTCTCGAAAATAATATCGTTTCTTTCTTGTGCCATTTACTTCCATGTATTAAATTGTGGGAATAACCTTACGGCGCGGTTTACCGCCTGTTGGTGAATAACATTTTGTATTCATTCCTTATTAATCTTTGAGAATAACCTTACGGTGCGGATTATCGCCTGTTTGGTGAATAACTCTTCGTGTTCAAATTCTATTAAATTGTGGGAATAACCTTACGGTGCGGATTACGCCTGTTGGTGAATAACCCTTTTTATTTGTCTCGTGTGGAAATAATTTGTCTACACGAATTATCACATGACACTTTTATTCCATATTCGTAAGTGATATCATTTTCCTTTATACTCATAAGGGATACCATCTTTTTCATCTTCCATTATTCAAACTTACTATGGTAAGGGATATTAATTTCCTTCACCGTTTGTTAATCAAACCTGCTACGGTAAGGGATATTATTTTCTTTCATACTCCTAAATCGAAACTTATTATGGAACTATTGCTTCTATAATTCCTGAAAATATTATATGTTCCATAATAGTTGAACTTCATTATTTCAACTGAACCTTCCTATTTACGTGAACCTTTCTATTGAACTGTAACCGTTATTCTGAACTGTGGATCTTGAATATCATTTTTAAATTTCACTCCACATCATGTTGGCAATTTGGACATTATTTGAATCTGCACAAAGTAAACTTCTGATACTTATTGTTTATCCTGTTCTTCTGTTCATCATTTGTATCACTGTTATTTGTATTAATCATCAAGAATCAAGCTGTTGTGAATATCTGTGGCCGGGGGCACAGATGTGATATAATTGTTGAACAGATGATAGGTTAAAGGCGATATACTAGGTTAAAGGTGATACATCTGTTCGGTGTCTTTTATGGCACGTGGTGAATGTTCTCTTTGGCCCGTAGTGCAAAGATGAACTGTTGGTTGGTATGATTATGACCAAAGGCTGAATCTGGTATAATCATGACCGTTGGTGCTTTATTGAATATCTTTGGCCCGTAGTGCAAAGATGAACTGTTGATTGGTATGATTATTACCAAAGGCTGAATCTGGTATAATCATGACCGTTGGTGTTATATTAAATGTCTTTGGCCCGTAGTGCAAATATGAACTGTTGATCTGCATGATTATGATCAGGAACTGTGAATTTTTATTATCATGACTAATGGTATTTCAGATGATAAAAGTTGATGATATTTTTACAAAAAAGAGAAGCGAGTGGACATTATAGTCTGCATTATTCTTCTAATAGATTGTTCATTCCGCTGCTATTATTGATCTGAACGTTGTTTAAGAATTTAACTACAGTTTTTGATATAAACCTTGTAGTCTATTGTATTCTATCAAGAACTCAACTGTTGAAGGCTAATGATAATTTATTCGTCATTATCTTAGTCATGATATTTCTTACTGGGCTATTTGAGCTCACCCTTTCTTTTCGTTCCATTGTTTTTCAACAGGAGATGAGAACGTAACGGGGTCTAGCCGGGGAATGGAGTGAGAGTGCGGGGATAGCTATCATAGTCTTCACGTGTTATAAAATAGTGTGGCAATAATAATGAAGACTTAGTTGTGTTGTATTATCCACTGTATTGTTGTACGTTGTATTTCATTGTAATAATTTTGTTGTAGTCTTTTGACGACTCAAGTCTGGGCTGTGTGGGCTCAGATTTGGGGGCGTCACAGTTGGTATCAGAGCTTAGGGATATGGTCTTTAATGGAGATCTGGGGTAGAACTAGGAGGGGAGAGACGAATATAATCAGTCACTAGTGTGTCCCACCTAAATTAGATTTTATTATCTAATGAGTTGATTTGAATATAGGGACATGAAGTGATGAGTCAGTTTATTTGAACTAACATCTATTTTGTGACCACAGTTAAGTATGGCATCTGGAAATCAGGAGGTTAACCACGGAGTACCCGAAGTGAATGTAGAGGCCACAAACAATTCTTCTACAAACTCAGAGTTGAATAATTTGCCTAAAGCAAAAATTATTTGTATCCGATCTAAAGAAGAAGAAGGTGAAAGTTCTTCCGTCGTTCTTCCAAATTCGTTCTTTAAAGGATATCTGGAACTTGCGGAAATTGTTGCCTTTAATTTGCTCGACAATTGGAAACATATCATCACCTGGTTATGCTCGATAACAAAGGATCAGAATATATGGACGTTCCATATAAGTCTTTGGGATTTATGGTGTTCGAGCTATGATTTTCAAGATTATTTAAAAATGATGTATCTATACTTTTGGGCGTTACAATTTAGAGGAATTCAGGTTAAGTTAGTCACTATCGTGGAAACTGTAGTCTATCGAAAATACTATTTTAATGGAAATCATTGGTACGCTACTACTGATGAAGTTGAAGAATCTGAGAAACAGTTCGTTAGAGAACTATTTCGTGGTATCCCCATGGTTGAAATACGTGAAGATCCGGATGAAGTATATGGGACTCGATTTGATGATGACAGCCTTGATGATCAAGAAACCGAATGAGGTGATAACCGGTAAGTTATTCATAAATTCTCGTGAATTCTACTCTCTGTTAGATACTGGCTCTATCCACTCTTTTATCTCACCTATATGTACTCAACGTTTAACTTTGCCTATTGAAAACTTAAATCTTGTCTTATCAGTTGAAATCTCATTGGGAGAAATACCTATTACATTTACTATCTATAAATCTTGCCTAGTTTAAATCAACAACCTCACATTACCTGTTGACCTTATTTCTTTGGAGATGCATGAATTTGATGTGATTTTAGGAATTGATTGGTTGACTACCCATCATGCTAAAATTGATTGTTTTCATAAGATTATTAGTTTTCATATTCCTAATCAACCTGTCATGCAAATTCAAGCAACTAAACCATTGAAATCTATAACTATTATTTCTAGCCATAAAGTCATTCGTTTATTGAAAAACGGATGTCAAGCCTTTTTAGCCTATGTCATTTATTTGAACAAAAACACGTCAAACTTGAATGATATTCCTATTGTTAATGAGTTCCTGACGTTTTTCCTGAGAAACTTCCTGGCTTATCCCCAAACCGAGAAATTGAATTCTGTATCGATCTTGAACCCGATACTAAGCCCTTTTCCAAAGCCCAAATGGCTCCCGTAGAACGCCAAGAGATGAAAGTTTGATTATTAGATATCGGTATCATTCGAGCGAGGAATGCGAGAAGAGTTTTCAAGAACTCAAGAGGAGACTTGTTTCAGCTCCTGTTCTGACCATTCCATCAGGATCGGGAGAATTTGTCATATACAGCGATGCTTCAGGCAAAGGTCTAGGCTGTGTCCTTATGCAACATGGAAAGGTTACAACTCAAAGATTATGAGAAAAATTACCCTACTCATGATCTAGAGTTGGCAGCAGTCGTTTTCGCGTTGAAGATCTGGAGACACTACTTGTACGGAGAAAAAGTGGATATCTATACGGATCATAAAAGTCTCAAGTATTTCTTCACCCAGAAGGAACTCAACATGCGACAACGACGTTGGCTTGAGCTGTTGAAGGATTATGATAACACAATCCAGTATCACCCGGGAAAGGCGAACGTTGTAGCTGACGCTTTGAGCAGAAAATCTTATGCGAGTACAAGTGCACTGCTGACAACACAAAAGCGTATTTTGTACGACTTGCAAAAGATGGAGATAGAGCTAAAGACACCAGGGACCCACTCGAAGATTGCTCACGTGCGAGTAGAACCAGCTTTAATCGATAAAATTAAAGCTGCTCAAGCTACCGATCCGGAACTGATAAACATGATAAAAAAAGTACAAGAAGGTACCATTCCCGAAGCAAGAATCGACGAGAAAGGAATACTTCGAGTCAACTCTCAACTCTGTGTTCCTAACGATCCTGAATTAAAGCATAAAATCATGATGGAGGCACACAACACGCCGTTTGCAATCCACCCAGGAGGTACCAAGATGTATCGAGATCTTCGACATACATTTTGGTGGAACAATATGAAAAGGGAGATTGCAGAGTTTATCTCAAGGTGCCTAACTTGTCAACGTGTCAAGGCAGAGCATCAAGTACCTAAGGGTCCATTACAACCACTTGAGGTTCCCGAATGGAAGTGGGAACACATCAATATGGATTTCGTGACAGGTCTTCCCAAAGTTTCTCAAGGCTTAGATGCAATTTGGGTCATCGTAGATAGATTGACCAAATCCGCTCATTTCTTGCCTATACGAGAAAACTTTTCACTTGAACGTCTTGCCGGTATGTACATAAATGAAATCGTGAGACTGCATGGCATGCCAGTTTCCATAGTTTCTGATCGAGATCCTAGATTCACTTCACGCTTTTGGATCAGTCTACAAAAAGCTATGGGCACTGAACTACGTTTTAGTTCTGCATACCATCCTCAAACGGACGGACAATCGGAAAGGACGATCCAGAACCTCGAAGATCTTTTGAGACTTTGCGTACTAGATTTCAAAGGAAGTTGGGATAAGTACTTGCCATTGGTGGAATTTTCCTACAAAAACAATTACCAAGCAAGTATAGGTATGGCTCCATTCGAGGCTTTATATGGACGCAAGTGTCGCTCTACAGTATGTTGGAATGAGGTAGGAGAAGCAAAACTGTTGGGACCCGAGTTGGTACGCTTGACGACCGAAAAGATCCAAATGATCCGACAACGAATACAGACAGCACAAGAACGACAAAAGAGTTATGCCGATCTTCATCGGAGAGATGAGAGATTCAACGTCGGAGATCATGTATTCTTACGTGTTTCTCCATGGAAAGGAGTTACGAGATTCGGAAAGAGAGGAAAGCTCAACCCTCGATTTATTGGCCCATTTGAAATCCTCGATCGAGTAGGATCCGTAGCCTACAGACTAGCCCTACCACCAAGTATGTCTCGCATCCATAACGTTTTTCACATATCTATGTTACGTAAATATGTGAAGGACCCAAACCACGTCATTGAGTTAGAACCAGACGTTATAGCAGAAGATTTAACGTATGAGGAGGTACCTGTTAAGATCCTAGATAAGAAGGAGCAGATCTTACGCTCAAAGGTTATACCTCAAGTTAAGGTTTTATGGAGGAACCAAGATATTGAGGAAATGACCTGGGAGCTAGAATCTGAGATGAAGTCTAGGTATCCATACCTCTTCGAAATGCCAGGTACGTCAATTTCGGGGACGAAATTTCATAAGGAGGGGAGGTTGTAAGACCCCGAATTTATGAAATACAAAATTTAATTTTTCTTCATATATATTTTTCCTGAAACAGTAAATGGTTAAATTGACAAAATTGAAAGTTAAGGATGTTATGTGTAAATTTTATTTTGTCGGACAATATTCTTTTTGTCGGGGAATATTCGTTTTGTCGGGGAATATTCGGGCCGTACGACGGCGCCGAAATAACTAATTATTGGTGGAGCCCACAACGGAATAATTGTCGGATATAGAAAACGACAGAAGTAACCTTTTTAAATAAAAATAGTCAACGGTGTTAACTGTTAAAATACCGGTGATAAAAGAATAGTAGCATACGGTAAATTATGGTATTTTCTGTAGCACACGGTATTGCACAGTGTCTCATATTATTGACACCGTAACTGTTACGCATCATTTCATCAATAATTGTCACTGCATAATATTTTATATTATCAATTCAATAATTGTTGTTACACAGTATTTTGCATTATTGATTCAATAATTATCATTACACTGTATTTTATATCATTGAGTCAATAATTGTTGCTGCACTATTTTTAAAATTATTGAACCTAATAATTGTCACAGTAGCAAATATACTGTAATTTATATTATTAAATTAATAATAATCTGTAACGTGTTTATTACATTATTGTTGAATTATTGTTGTAGCATTATTTTATTTTATATGTTGGACCCACAGGAAGAATAAATAAATAAATAAAAAAAAAAAATTTAATTTTACTATTTGAAATAGTAACGTGAATAGTAACATGTGGGCCCCTGTAGGACCCACCTGAAAAAAATTTGCACAAAAATGTGCAGGAATTGCTAAATTGTTGCGCAGAGGCTGCTGCAGCCTTTGTTGATTCCTCAGCTGGCGTGTATCACGCCAGTTCACCTACCACACGCATAGTAACTTCTTTTCTCCTATAAATAGCTTGCTCAGCTGAATAGAAAAATCACACCTAAAACATAAAAATTTTCTATAAGAATTTTATGAGTTTTCTCTGAGAATAGTAAGGTTATTTTGAGAGTTTGAAAGCCAAAAGGAGTGCAGGAATTTTTCAAGTAAGTCTTTTATTAAAGTGTAGTAATTTTATAAATTCCTATTTTTCACGGTATTCACAAATCTTCCTTTAGAAGACTCTTCTTTAAGAAGATTCATTTTTAAAAGCTTTATTTGGAAGATTTATTTTGGAATATTATTTTTAAAACTATTTAAAAGTAGTTATATTATACTACAAAAATTATGTTAAATATATATAATTTTGATAATTCATATTATACGAGTTATCATACACTTTGAAATTTATATGTGGAAATTACTAATTTTATTATAAAAATATAGGTTGATCAACCTCATTTAAATCAATATCCAGTCACGTGTTAAGGTAAGGGGTATCATTCTTTTCATCATCATAAATGGATATTATTTTCTTTCTTACTTGAAGGGATTATCATTCTTTGATTCTCGAAAATAATATCGTTTCTTTCTTGTGCCATTTACTTCCATGTATTAAATTGTGGGAATAACCTTACGGCGCGGTTTACCGCCTGTTGGTGAATAACATTTTGTATTCATTCCTTATTAATCTTTGAGAATAACCTTACGGTGCGGATTATCGCCTGTTTGGTGAATAACTCTTCGTGTTCAAATTCTATTAAATTGTGGGAATAACCTTACGGTGCGGATTACGCCTGTTGGTGAATAACCCTTTTTATTTGTCTCGTGTGGAAATAATTTGTCTACACGAATTATCACATGACACTTTTATTCCATATTCGTAAGTGATATCATTTTCCTTTATACTCATAAGGGATACCATCTTTTTCATCTTCCATTATTCAAACTTACTATGGTAAGGGATATTAATTTCCTTCACCGTTTGTTAATCAAACCTGCTACGGTAAGGGATATTATTTTCTTTCATACTCCTAAATCGAAACTTATTATGGAACTATTGCTTCTATAATTCCTGAAAATATTATATGTTCCATAATAGTTGAACTTCATTATTTCAACTGAACCTTCCTATTTACGTGAACCTTTCTATTGAACTGTAACCGTTATTCTGAACTGTGGATCTTGAATATCATTTTTAAATTTCACTCCACATCATGTTGGCAATTTGGACATTATTTGAATCTGCACAAAGTAAACTTCTGATACTTATTGTTTATCCTGTTCTTCTGTTCATCATTTGTATCACTGTTATTTGTATTAATCATCAAGAATCAAGCTGTTGTGAATATCTGTGGCCGGGGGCACAGATGTGATATAATTGTTGAACAGATGATAGGTTAAAGGCGATATACTAGGTTAAAGGCGATACATCTGTTCGGTGTCTTTTATGGCACGTGGTGAATGTTCTCTTTGGCCCGTAGTGCAAAGATGAACTGTTGGTTGGTATGATTATGACCAAATGCTGAATCTGGTATAATCATGACCGTTGGTGCTTTATTGAATATCTTTGGCCCGTAGTGCAAAGATGAACTGTTGATTGGTATGATTATTACCAAAGGCTGAATCTGGTATAATCATGACCGTTGGTGTTATATTAAATGTCTTTGGCCCGTAGTGCAAATATGAACTGTTGATCTGCATGATTATGATCAGGAACTGTGAATTTTTATTATCATGACTAATGGTATTTCAGATGATAAAAGTTGATGATATTTTTACAAAAAAGAGAAGCGAGTGGACATTATAGTCTGCATTATTCTTCTAATAGATTGTTCATTCCGCTGCTATTATTGATCTGAACGTTGTTTAAGAATTTAACTACAGTTTTTGATATAAACCTTGTAGTCTATTGTATTCTATCAAGAACTCAACTGTTGAAGGCTAATGATAATTTATTCGTCATTATCTTAGTCATGATATTTCTTACTGGGCTATTTGAGCTCACCCTTTCTTTTCGTTCCATTGTTTTTCAACAGGAGATGAGAACGTAACGGGGTCTAGCCGGGGAATGGAGTGAGAGTGCGGGGATAGCTATCATAGTCTTCACGTGTTATAAAATAGTGTGGCAATAATAATGAAGACTTAGTTGTGTTGTATTATCCACTGTATTGTTGTACGTTGTATTTCATTGTAATAATTTTGTTGTAGTCTTTTGACGACTCAAGTCTGGGCTGTGTGGGCTCAGATTTGGGGGCGTCACAATGTATATTTATAAAGACAAAAAATTTCAAGATTATTGAGTGAAGAATCATATCGTAAAGCCAAATCGCAAAATTATTAAGAATTATAAAATTAATGTTGTTGAGTAAAAACACTCAACTATATCGAAAGACCAACTCCACAATTTTACATTGAAAGACAAAATTATCAAGAATATTATTTACTTTATCTTAATTTTTTCTATTGTTTCTTCAAGTTTTATAAGCATTATATATTTTCTCTCACAACTTTTTTCTCTCGCCTTTTATTTTATGAGAATTCCTCTCTCTCCCTCTTCCTATCTTTTTCTGTCACTCCCCTTTTCCACTCTTATAATTAATTTATAATTTATTTTCCTCCTCATTTATCATTACTAATCTTTATGGCACTCGTTTGAAAAATAACAAATTTTTTTTTTCTAATGATATAAAATTGGGTGAGAGAAATTAGGGAAGTGGGAGAAAAAAATAATTTTCTTTGTGCACGTTTATTGATAGTCTTTTATTTTTGTAAATTTATTTGCCTTATTTTTTTTAATTTGATTTTTTCTTTTTTCTTTATATATTAATCGTGCGTGCGTGTAGATTAGTATCAACAAATATCATAATATTACATCAAAAATTGTGTTTTGCACCGTAGGTGCTAGTATGTTTAGTTTGAAATGTTTTGAATAGGGTGTTTCCGTAATTTCGGTGAACTGAGTATATTTTTCCCCAAATTAAATAGCCCGGGTCTAAACTAACTATACATTCCTAGCACTCTAACTAGGGCTTCAGACGATTCCAACTCCGGGTTCTGCCAATTGCGCCAACTCCAAATTAAAAACAGAGCAGGTACTGAATTATTACGTGTACACAATTCATGCATGAGATTGCGTAACACTGAATGCTTAAGTTGAATATTTTGTTTATTTCGAAGAGATGTTACTTGTTTATGTTTTAATGTTTATTTGAATGATAAACACTGAAACATAAACAAGTAAGCGAGTAATTATTCGAAGAGTAAGCGAGGACTCTGTTGGGTGTTTGAATTAATAGTGTATCTGAAGAATCTCCAAAAGCAATTCATTTGTTCAAATAATTTGAGTTCTATAGACATCCTAACGATTAGGTCTTTATATTTTTAGAAAGTCAAACAATTGGTAAGAATGTAGCATCCTTGTGCATACTGATTTGAATTGTTGTCTATGATTGCAGATTAGTTCTGTATGTTTTATTTTTACTTTTTAAGGACTGATGTTTGCAGCCATTACAGATGAGCCACTCGTTGGACCATTATTTAGCAGATAATCGTAAGTCTTTCTCTAGCATACACTCCCTCAGACACACATGCATACATTGTAGAGTTACTCGTGTATTGCAGTCTCAATGTTATCTCATAATTCTTTACGCACATATATAAACGTGTTACAGAAATGCGTACATCCGTGTTTCTTACCTCATATCCTATCGAAGTTTCTAATTAATTAACTAATTACTTCCTATTTTTGTAAAAAGAGCATGTAGTCAAAGGGTCTGAGGTTTTCATTGGTGGTTTGGCTCGTACGGTAACTGAAGATAAAATAACCGAGGTCGGTCTTTTACTCCTTTATTTGATTATTATTATTATTATTTTTTTTTAACTTTTATTTTAGATGAGTTATACCTTGGTTGTGCTTATGATCATATTTGAGGCATTAGCCTACAGTCTTTTATGTGTTTTTGAATTTGGCTTGATCAAATTGGATGATCCGAGTATTTCTGTATACCGATTCAGTTAACTGAGGATTCTCTGAAATCTTTTTAGATCTTTTATTAATGGAAAAGCTGTTGACCGAAGCTGTTTCTTTAATTCCACTATTCAAGGTGAAAGCTCAAATTAGCTCACACAATGAGTGCGTATTTGACCTATATTTATCAGAGGTCATTTGTTTTGTTCACTATCTGTATCCATCTATCATCATATTCTATAACAAGATGACTCCTAAGAATAATCACTGATCCCACTAGGAGCATCAATCGTGGAACTTTCTGTCTAGGACAGAATTAAGTCAAACCCTAGAGGACTCGATTCAAAACTAAAACAGAGAGATTAACTAGTTAATGAAGTTAGTTATAGGATTTGTTGAAGCAAATAAGCTTTTACTGAAGAATAGTGGTGATTAGTGATGGATTCAGTGAAGAACAGTAACAATAAGGAGGAATTTAGGAATGAAGTTGCTAAGATTTTGAGAGAAGTTGGAGAAAAAAGAGGAGAGAGCTGGATAGAGATGGACCAAGCCATTCTAGTTCATGTTTTTTGATCATGTCACTACTTACATGCTCCTTCTACTTATACTACAACAAAGACTAATGCTAAAGTAAGCCACTAGTGTGCTCCTTAGTTAACATGCTCCTAATGAACTAACCATGTTCAATGTGCACTTCTAATTCTAGAATCATTCAACTTAATAAAGTAACCTTAAATTTCTTACTTTTTATTGCAACAAGGCCCTTGGCCTTAAGACTTTACGCCCCTCAGAATAATCCGTGTCCTCATGAATTTCAGAACTATTAGGGGTGGTCTCTTCCTCACTTTAAATCTTATAGGGAGGCAGACAATCTGCTTTAGAGCTCTCTTTCCCTTTCTTGTCACATCCTCCATGATCAATAGCTATCACCTTGAAGTTGCACATCTAAAGTCAACCTTTCCATAGCAGTTTTTCTCTTTCACAATGTAGTAATTTGCCTCAAAATCCTTACAGGCAGGGTCTTGATTATGCTCCGTCTTGGTACTTCCTTTAGGGTCAAAAACCAATACCAAGAACTTCAAGAACTCAGTAAAACCATATCTCAAGCATTTCAACAATCCATTGGCCAATTCATAATCATTTGGTGCTTTAGTTATTTCTTTCTCTAGTAGCTGACTCATCCCCTTGTGCTTTGAATTTTCTTCTTCCTTTACTCGTTCTGAACAGCATGGTATAGTTTTGCTAACCTGATTACATAGATTGGTGATTACTCTTTTAGACTCTAATATTAGCCTTGCAGTGGGACGATAACCCTTAGCAAACTTCCCTTAACATTTTTCTATCTTTAAGTTTGGCTGGAGTAGAATTTGGCCGTTTCTCTTCATAGGACTTGAGAATTATAGCAATAGGCAAAGCAGAAACTTAGGATGTAACTTACTAACTTTCTCTCTACGTTAGAGTTAATGACCTTAAAGTGTAAGAGGATTATGAGCCCATGTTCTGGGTGCCTCAATCCTTTGTCGGAGAACTTGCTGACGATCATTTTAAGAGCTGGTTCCTTGTTGCTGCCCTCTTTTTTAACTTTGTAGATCAATATCTTTGTTGTTCATTACAAGCATTATTTGTATTGTTAGGTAGTCAAAACTCAAACCCAAGTTGTTTCCTTTGAACCCCTAAAATAATATCGTAGCTTTTAAAAACCAATCCATTCCCCGACAATTAAAATATGTGCACCCAAATCTGCTCACAGTTTTGCCACTATTAGCCGTAGAATTTTGCATTACTTGAGCATTCACCCTAAATTTGTGGCTGTGCAGTTCTAGTGTCTGGTAATTGGGGGATATTTTCGCCATCAATGAGCATTGTAAAAGACTATTTACCCACGACCTTGGGTTACAAGAGTTGGTACTTGGCTGGTGTCACTTGGAATGTTTAGATTTCAAGTTGATTTAGAATTTTTTCTTTGGTTTCTTTTTGGGGTGGGGTCTGGGTTTGCACCTAGATAAGGCATCCAATGAAAACATTTACCAGAGAAAAGGAAAAAGGTTTCTTTGTAACTTATAAATAATTTGGAAAAATGTTTTTTTATTGTCACATGTGAGCAAAATTGTTGAACCTTATGAGCACTATTCTTCTTTTAGACCCATTTTACTTTAGTAATAAGAATTGAGTAGCGCTGTTCCTAAATGTGATCCCAAATTGAGATGTAATTATTACATTGGATGCCCAATGATTCACATTTATTTCATGTGGATTCAATACTATGTTGTCAACCAACGTAATAAGAACACCTCAGTTGTGGACCCCTAGCATTCCTTTGGGACCAAAATTACCTGTCAAATAAAAAAAATTAATTACTGTTAAGAATTAGTGAGTTGACTTTGAGGATCTAGGGTATGTGTTTTTACTGAATTTGATAGCATAAACCTGCTACTTGCTTCAGGTATTCTCAACTTGTGGGGAAATTTTGGAAATACGACTGATAAAGGATCAAAATGGCAGCTCGAAGGTTTTATATTATTCAAATGTTTTCTGCTCATCTTTTCTTTTGTTTTTTCGTGTGTAACCTTTTCTTTCATTCTTATCTTAAAATTCCATATTGTTGTTTCATATATGTTACAGGGGTTCTGCTTTATACGTTTTTCAACAAAAGCGGCTGCTGACAAAGCTGTGAAGGAAAAATCTGGATTATTGGTAAGAGCAAAAATTATCCATTATAAATAGTGTCTGCATTTTGTTATTGTTAGGAAACCATGTCTTTAATTGTAGTTATAACAATGTATTAAAAGATTGTCTACACATTCTATATCCACATTGCCAATGAAGAACCAACTGATAAAGATGGTAGACTTTATTCCTCCTTCCTAAGTTCTGCCCAGTTGTAAGAGCCTCTCTAACCCCTCAAGGTCTCCACCCAACAATAATATTATATGACTTAGCTGAAAATGAATCAATTTTCTCATCCTTCCATTTCATGCTCTTTTGTATAACTTCAATGTACGGCAACAATCTTTATAACTTCCTCATTTGCTAAAAGTAGTAAACATGCAAGGCACTGAGGCCTCCTTAATTTTAACAATATGTATAAGTTGGGTAATGTCTTTTATGGGATTCTTCA
This sequence comes from Hedera helix, assembly GCA_947179155.2. NCBI lineage: Eukaryota > Viridiplantae > Streptophyta > Magnoliopsida > Apiales > Araliaceae > Hedera > Hedera helix. Next base: position 38,000,744 of record OX359275.1, read on the forward strand.
TGCTGTGCATCATCCTGAAATCTACCATTTTGAACTGGATGTGACCCTTAACCCCTTCTAATTTTCTTCCACAAACTCTTCCTCTTACACCACTCCAATCCCCCCCCCCCCCCCAATAATTTCGTTGCCATTACTCTTCTCCACAGCCCGCAAATCAATCAATGATCAATTAATCTCAGTTAGCAAGTCAATTTAAGCTGCTTTATTTGATATTTTTTTTCTTTCATATATTAGATATATATATATCTTTACCATAGAGTATATGCATCTAGGAAGTAAGGATTCAGGTGTGGGGATACGGGAGCGGGATATGGTTGCGCAACACGGCCGCACGGGGGTATAAGTGTTCGTCAAATCTTAAAAAGTAGGGATTCGGGTGTGGCAGGACCATCTTAAAAAAGAACACTTAAAAAAGTGCAGCCCTCCAATTTCTAAACAAATCAGTCAAGGCTCCCATAGCAGAAGCCCAAAGATATACAAGTGGAGTTATTCTTTCTTTTCTATTAATAAAATTTCTTCTTTTATTAAAAAAAAGACTAACATTTGGTATAATTGTAGTTTTTTTTAAAAATTGGTTAATTGTTGGTGTAAACTTTGCTTAGGAGTTGTAATGAGATTACATATTCCTGTTGTATATCACCATATTGTCTATATAAGGAATTTGGACTAATTTGTTGATATCTCTGGGACTTTATGTTTCAGCTAGACAGAAAAAAGATTGGCGTTCTCCCATCAGTTGAACAGGATACATTATTTTTGGGGAACCTTAACAAAGGTTGGCATTTTTTATTTATTATTATTTCTTATAATGTTTTGCAATTTGTTAATATAGGGGATCATTTAGGAGTTGTCTGATTAGTTAGCCTTTTGGAAGTTTGTTAATTGCATTCCTCAGAATTGTTGGTCTTGAGACAGACTGCATCTGAGGCCATAGAAATGTTATATTCTCCAGCATGGTGAGGTTTATTGGCTTACTGGTAATTTTAATGTTCTCAACAATCCGAAGGCATGTGCTTAGCCAAATAGGCTCTGCTTGTTTGTATTTGTTTAAGATATCTATATCTCCTTGAATTTGTTGTCTCTAGCATCTGGTTATTTAATTTTGAGGTTTTATGTAGTTTTTCTTGGTCTGTCATTCTTTCTTTCTTGTCGTGCAACAGGGATATTTTCTAATCTGTTAATCAGTTTGTTCTCTTTACACTTTGTTTTCTTATTACAACAGATTATCTTCCATTGTTTTGCACATGTTTAACTTCGTTTTTAATCTGCTTCTGTATACCTGTTTTGTGTTTGACCTCAGGTTGGAGTGCCAAGGAATTAAATATGCTTGTGCTACAGGTGCACCTTTAATTGCATATATGGAATTTATGTCAATACTTATAAAGGTGACATATCTGATAGCGTTTTATCCCTCTATAGGTTTTCCCAGATGTTGTTTCTGTTGATCTTGCAATGCCCTCTAGTGGTGGAGAGACTCCTCCTGGTCAAAAGAAACAAAATCACGGTTTTGCCTTTGTGAAGTTCTCATCACATGCTGTAAGTTCCTTTCTTTGTACTTGCATTAGCATCTCATTCATGAATCCGTGTTCTGCAAGTGTTACCATGTACTATTTGATATTTGACTTGCCTATTCCATCTCAAATCCTACAGGGTAGAGGCTCAGGTTCGTGGTTTTGATTCTCGGTTCCAGCTGCAATTTATACTTGTGTAATTGTAAACCAAAAAAAAAATTGTTAAAGCAGGAGGAATCTTTTCAAGAAACATAAAATTTCATAAATTAGTGCCCAAACTAGGTCACAAAATTTCCAAAATCATCTCAAAATTACCAAAATTATCTCAAAATTTCCAAAATTCTCTCAAATTTGAAAGTGATGTAGAATGGTATAGATTCTCTGTGTGAGGGTTGCTAAGAATCTTTTCCAGAGAATCTCCAAATTGTTTGGTTACCAGTACCACCTGACATTCACCAATATCTGAAAAAGAACTAAACAAATTACCATTCTGGTATTATTTTTTTAATAATAAAGGATTTTTTTTTATCAGAAAGAAGAAGAATTACAAAGAGGGATGACAAGGAGTTTCTCCGAGAAATACAAAGTGGTATTTCAAAATGGCTCGCGATCATTCTTTTGAAAATTATTTTATACCCTAAATTTGTCTGATTTCCCCCCCTTCTTCTCAACAAAAGGCCCAAACTGTGAAATCACTGTCAGGCAAACTTTGAAACTATGATTTCACTTCAGATTGTTGTTTGGTTAGTTAACTTGAAATTACATCCACCGTGTTGCTCACAACTTTTGCCACCATTCATTCGTCCCCTCACTTATTCACGACCATTCTTATGAAAAGAGTGTTACATCCCTACTTGTTTGTGATTTCTCGTGTCACTCGAACTGTCGATTCCCTCATTTGCTTATCAAAAAATAAATCACATGATGTTATTGACATTATATGAATATATGAATTGTTAGTATTGAGTTCTAATGATTTGCCATGATCATTAGTTCCTCTTAAGTCACATCTTTGCTTTATTTTGAACTGTTTTTATCAGTTTGGTTCAGAATCAAGAAACCTATAATTCTTGAAGGATGCATTTTGAATAAATTAAAACTGCATCAAATAATTTTGTTCTACCTCCTCTCTGAATGGTATAATGACATGTTCTCCTTGATGCAAAACTTCAGTTATCATCATTGTCAATTCTTTTGACTTCATTAATTATTGATTTGATCCCATCAAGGACACTCAGTCTTCAAGTGATCTGTTTAGGTTCTTGTCAAATCCTCTTGACTTAATTATTGATTTGATCCTGTCAAGGACATCGTCTTCAAGCGATCTGTTTAAGTTCTGCTCCTTTTTCAAATTCTCAGAATGCATTGACGTATAACAAAATTTCAATTTTTACCTTTATTTTACTAGTCTTTTCTCTATTTAGTTCTGAAATAAGTCAGATGTACATGTTGATCCTTGAGTGCAACCTTTTAGAGTTCCTGAAACTTGTCAAAGGATTTTTATCAATATTGTTTGGAAAGTCCCATCATATATGATTTTTATTCATCATTGCTTGTGCTCCACATGGTGTTTTTATGCTGACATCTGTGAAGAGAACTTTTTTTGAGATGGCTTGTTTTCTTGAGGTCATCCCTCATTTCCTTTTTTTTTTGGTGTGTGGCCTTTCCATACCAATTTACGGCTTTTGTTTTTTATTGATCAATAGCTTCACTTACAATATTTAAATAACACTATCATGTGTAATTTTATGAAAGAGATCGTGATGTTCTTCACTTTCTTACTTGAGAGTTACTTTTGCGAGGTTTCTCTTGAATTGCTGCTACTCTTACAAATCCCAAGGGGTGGGAGAAATAGCAGAAACTTTGAAGTTGAGGAATAACCTCAAGGTCATTGGTTTCAACTTCCAATCCCCAAACTCGTCAAACTTACCTATTAAAAAATAAAAAAAAGATAAATAGAAATTGCTTTTTGTTCTCTCTCCCTCTCTCTCTCTCTCTGTGTCTATATATATATATATATATATATATATATATATATATATATATATGTATATGTATATGTATATATTATTTTTTTGTGTTTCTCTCATCCATTTTCCTTGATCGGCTGTTCAAGCATTTTTGGCTCCATAACAGCAAAGCAGTAGAGTGGCTGATACCATCTCTTGTTACAAGATTGGCGCTCAAAAATTATATTTAGTCTTTAGGATTGTGACTTTAACAGATCAGTTAAAGTTCTCAAATAAGGGTTGTTAGTGATGATGCCGCTCAGGCTTGAATACTTGATGAATTTTTACTGATAATCTTAACTGTGTAATCCTCACACCCCTTTTCTCCAAATATTCCTATCATTGATGCACTGGCCTTGTATCTTTCCAATCAACTGATTTTGGCGCTAAAAATGCAATCTTTCAATCAAGACTATGGATCCCGTCTGCTAATATAGTCGTTTAGGGCTTATCAGATCCAAAATATACAATATAATGAGAAAATTGAACCAACCTCCTTGGGAATTCTCAATTACAGGCTGCCGCACGTGCACATCGGGCAGGG